>JAAWXA010000033.1:2621455-2637946 GCA_038090715.1 Florisuga fusca
CCCCCCCCCCCCCCCCCCCCTCCTCCTTTTGGAGGATACACTTACAGCCAGGCTAGAAGATCCCTGAGGACTATTACACAGAGGCAAGTACATCCACCAAAGCACTCATTTCCCTTACAGGCCCCAAACAAGTCCATCTGCTCTGGCAGTGGGGACACCGCAGATGGTCCCGCATTTAAGACGCCGCAGCCGGGGATGGGAGCAGCCGGGTCGGGTTACCCGAGGTTGGTCCCTGCCTGTGCCTGTGGCTTAATGGCTTGGGGAGCAGCCCAGGGTGCCCCCTGTGAGCAGGGCTGGGTGGTGCTGCTGGGACCCAGGAGCTGGGGGGACACCATTGCGTGGTGGGGTGTTACCCCAGGGCACCCTCGAGTGGGTGCTCTCAAGAGGGGGCTGCTGGGGAAGGGGTGCAGGGAACCCAGCACAGCAGGAGCAAGAGTTATTGCGACCATGAAGCCCCATCCAGCCCCACAGCTGCCTCATCTCCTCAGTGCGTGGCTCTTGGGTGTCCCCTGGCTTCATCCCATGTCCCCCTTTCTAGCAGGGTCCTCTGCCATAGGTGGTGACACCCCCAAACCCCATCCCCTTGCACTGAGACCCCTTTAGGTGGCCTCCTGGCCTTTGTCCTGGGCCGAGACAGGCAGTTTATGCTTCAGGTCCCATCAGGACGGGAGGAGGAGGAGGAATCAGCAGGTCCTAGGTGCATGCACAGCACCCAAGGGCTCCACAGAGCCACAGCTGGGACCAGCTGGGCTTCTGGCCTCTGGTGACAATGTCATCCTGTCCCAGGTGTCCCCACCCCGGGCTGGGCAGAGTGTGGGAAGGGGCTGGAGATGCCATGGGCTGACCCAGGGTGCCCGTGGAGGATCCCCCCCTCTCCTGGCAGAGTCTGGTCCCGAGCATCCTTCCCACGGTCTCTGGCTGCCTCTAGCGGCAAAGGGTCCTCCCTGCGCCCGACGGCGGTGGGGACAGCTGGGGACAGGGATGGGGACAGCTGAGGATGGGGACAGTCGCCCCTGTCCGGGGTGTCCTGCAATGCCCCGATCTGTGCTGGCTCAGCCCACACCAGGTCCTGGCTGGGGGAAGCCACGTCTGGAGCAGTTTTTGGAAAGCTGCTGCCAAAAGCAGGGAGGAGGGGTGTGTGTGTGTGTGTCTGTGTGACCCCCACCTTCCCGTCAGGGAGAGGGAACCAAAACCAGGCCCAGAAATCCCAGAAACAAGAAGGAAGTTTTGAAACACTTCCCTGCGGAGCACCCACAAAATGCCCTCTTCACCCCTCCGGGCACCCACAGCTTGGCCAAAGGGCTGACTGGGTGTGTTCCCCAAGCACCCCACGCCATCCCCACTCCAATGCCCTTGTATCCCCCCCCCCCAGGTCTCACCTTGCCAGTGGCCCCGTGGGCTACGTACTGGGCTCCTTCCCTCCGGGCAGTCTCCACCAGGTTGCGGGCGATGCAGGGACGTGCCAGCGCTGTGCCCAGCAGGTACCGGTCCTCATAGAGAGCATTGGCCTGCACTGCTGGCCAGATAAACTCCTCCACAAACTCCCTGCTGATGTCCTCAATGAAAACCTGCCAGGATAGAGGGAGCCCCATCATCAGAGGGGGGTTGGCAGTAGGAAATCCTGCTCCTCTGGAGCTTTGAGGACAGTGGAGCGAAGGGTCCCTTCGCCTCCCCTTTGCTGGATGCTGCTAAAAGGCTTTGGTGACAAACTTCTGGAAAAAGAACTCCTCCCTGGAGCTGTGGGGTGGAGGAGACTCTGGGGCTCAGCCCCAGAGCAGGGAGCAGGAGGGCCCAGATCCCTCTGGGCACCCAGAGGGAGGGACACTGTTACCTTCTTGGCCCCCAGGGCCAGTGCTTTCTTTCTTGCTGCCTCAAAATCTTCCTTCTGACCAATATTAGCCTAGAAGGGGAAAAAAAAAACCAAACCAAGACTGAGTTTGAAAGACCACAATGCCTGGTAGGGGACATCATACAAGGCACAGCAGAGCCTGTGCTGGTTGGGCTTGAGGCCACTCAGGATGGGCAGGAAGGAGGTTGGCACCCAAGATGGCATCTCTTGGGGCCATATCCTCTTCTGCCAAGGCCTTGGCTCTGCCCCCATGTGCTGCCCTCCTTAGGAAAAGGTCATTTGATGGCAGGGACAGCCCGTGCCACACAGGTCTGAGGAAAACCCAGCCTGGGCAATGGTTAACCAGCCAGAGCTGGGTCACCAACCATGACCAAACCCACCCCAGAACCCCCATCACCCACCCCAGATCCCCAGCCCCATGGCCCAGTGACCTCTCCCAGCTCCTGAGGCTGAGGTCTACGTGGGGCTCACCAGGTAGGTGATGACATCGTATCCCTGCTCCTTCAGCCACACCAGGATGCAGGAGGTGTCAAGGCCACCACTGTAGGCAAGGACCACTGTGCCCTTGGGTTGAGCCATGGCGCTGCCAAAACAGAAGGAAAGGGGTTCAGGATGTCCCTGAGACCTGCACTGAACACCGGTCTGGCTCTTACTGGGCACAAGGATGCTGCAGCATTCAGCCATGGAACCTTTACTGGTGTAACTGAGGTGGCCACGGGACCGTCACGGTCCAGATGGGTGCTGAGGGCAGCCAGGGGTGAGGGTTGTGCCAGGGGTGGGACATTCTGGACAGCACAAACATTACCGAGGAGATGAATAACTAGGAAGCAAGAAGGAAAGCCCAAAACTAAAGCAGCAAACAAACCAGCCAGGATGGCAGCAGCTCGAGTTGGTAGAAGAGCACAGGGTGGAGCTGCTGGGACAAACTCCCCAGTTAAACCAAAGGCTCCTGGCACTGCTCCTGTTCATGGACAGCCCGAGTTGCTGCCACCAGGTGGTCCTATGGGACCAGGGCCTGGGGTCTGCCTGGCTGAGTCACCTCTTCTGCCAGGCTGGGGACAGCAAGCTGGGGGAAGAAGCGTTGGAAGGGACCTAACAAGTGTTGGGAGGAATCAACTGGTCCTAAATCCCTCCTGGAGCTGCAGAGTACAGGGGGCAGGTCTGGGGACAGGAGGAGAAGCTGTGGCACCATGGCACCTATCCAGGGAGGGCATCCTGCCCGAGTGCCAGGACAGAGGAGCCACTGCAGCAGATGGGCACAGCCACCCACCAGCTTGGCCCCAAACACCCCCCAGCACTGCTCAGCACGCATCCCCCACCGCCCAGCCCCACTCTAATTAATGCTTAATGGGCCCTAATTACATCACCCCACCTCAGCCCCCCCTGTTTCCTGGCAGTGTGAAACCCTTAGGTGACGATTCGGTGCCTCTCACCCTTCAGCCGAGGAGGAGGAGGGGGACGTCAGCCAGCAACAGGAGATGGTGAAGGATGTGGCCGCCCAGAGGTCAGGAGGAGGGGTCAGGGGGGATCCCGCTGTGGGAGGGGGCTCAAGGCTGTCCCCACCTTCCCAGGGCTGGGTTTTGAATCCCAGGGCTGGGTTTTGAATCCCAGGGCTGGGTCTGGAATCCCAGGGTTGGGTATGCCAGCCGACCCTTGGCCGGGGAAGGCAGACGGCAGAACCGTCCAAATCTTGCCCTGAGCAACTGAGCCGAGTCAGCACAATCCTGCTCCTGCTTTTACAAGCAGGGAAGGTGCCGGGAAAAGCTCCTCCGGGCCGGCCCACCCAGCCCCTTCCCCAGCGGGATGTGGTTTTTCCCCAGGGGCGTGCCCAGCACCCTGGTCCTGCCAGGGAGGTGTAGGGACCAGCAAAGCCCCAGGGCATGGCTTGGAGCCCAGGCAGGACCTTGGCCGCTGCTGTCGGCGTCGTGGTGAAGAGCAAAGGTGTCTGACAACCATGGTTTGGCTGCTTGACAACCATCGTTTGTTTGCCTGAGCCTGCCCGCACCCCCCGGGCTGCCTGTGCTTGTGCAACCGGCGTTCCCCTCGGGGTGTGTGGGGCTGGGTGCCCGGAGAGGCTCCGGCAGTTCCCTCTTCAGCAGAACATTTACGGGAAGGCAACCACAGTTCCCGAAAGTGCCCAGCCCAAGCACAAGGCTGCACCTGCTGCTTTCTGCTGGGCAAATTCCCTCCCTTTATGGCCCAAATCTTCCCCACCCCCGCTGCACCCAACAGCATCACTGCCTGACCAAGCACCTCTGAGACCGGGCACACTTGCTTCACGAGTGGTTTGGCAGCAGGTAGAGGAAACACCTCCGACTTCTGCCTGTTCAGACATGTCCTGCTGAGCACAGGATGCCCGAGCAACCTGCAGCACCTTGCCCTAGGGACGCATCCTGCATCCCAGGAATGGTGCTGGGGCCACCAGCACTTCCAGCTCCGGAAATGGGGGTTTGTGCCAAGCCCGCCTGCCCAGGAAAGGGAGAGCCCCAAAGTTTTGGCTTGAGGTGGTAATAAATCAGAGCAAACAAAGCTCAGTGAAGGGGAATGTGTTGGGACTTTCTCGGCACTGATTGTTATTCTGGAGCAGTTTCCCTGTGAGCTGGGGCAGGGTTTGTACCAGAGCAACTCCGGCTGCTCCCCTCCGCAGGGACACTGCACTTTTGTTTTGGAAACCAAAAAGACAGAAAAATAAAAAGGGAGGGGAATAAAAAGCTCAAAACTTTGGTATAAGGAGGAACTGCCTTCACCATCTGGAAGAGCTGCCTCTGCTCTGGTGAGTGGGTTGGGATGGGGCAGGCAGCAGGGACAGGACCCCCAGGGGCTCCTGCAGAAGAGGGATGCAGGGATGCACTTGCTGGTGCTGGGGTTTGCCTCAGTACCGTTCCTGCACCTCCTGGGGGTCACATCCTGCCCCCAGCATCCCCAGAGCAGAGCACAGAGGGCTGGGGATGGTACCAGCTGATCTCCCTGCTCCCTTCCACAGGCTGGCCAAGGAGGGTCTTTCAGGAAGATTGGACTGGCTTGGAAAACCTCCACCCCAAACTGAGCTAGAAGGGGCTTGGCTGCAGCCTGCACCTCCCAGCACTGGGAAGGGGCTGGGACTGCCTGCAGCCCTGCTCCTCCCGGGACCAGCAAGCCCTTTTCCAGCACCCAGGTGTGGGGGAGACCCCGGGAGAGGGGGCAGCCATGGGCTGAGGTCCAGGTCCCCCAGGCAAAGAGCCCACTTGTACCTTCCCACCCCCTGGCTCTATACCATGCCCACACTCACCCACTTCTCAGGCTCTGGCTGCCCTCAGTGCTCTGGTCTGGTGTTTGGAGCATCCTCCTCCTCCTCCTCCCTTATAGCCTGGCGTGGGCAGGCGGAGCTGCTGCAGGACTGTCCCCTCTGTGGGCACCCCCTGAGGCCCTGCCCTCCACCCTTGCAGAAAGGGGAGCAAGGACAAACAGCAAAATGGGATGGAGCTGGTGCCTGGCCCTAAGCAGCTGCACAGCTGCTCCAGGTGCTGTCACCTGTGTCCCCTCACTCCTCAGCACCCTCCCCAAAGCACCCAGGGGAACCCACAGAGGCACCTACCCTGAAGGGTGGGAAGATGTGGAGGGGGTTACAGAGGGGAGCTCGTTCCTGGCTGCTCTGCAGCCACCTGGCTTTCCTCCCTGGCATGGTGTGGCAAAAGAAGGGTGAATTTATCTGAAAATTCAATAGGAGGGGAAGGAGGAGCCCAACTTGGAAGGAGAGGATGGAGTAGGGGGCTGTGGATGGGTAAAATCACATGCCCTCACATACCAGGGACCCCAGACCGGCAGCAGACCTGGCCCTGGGGGACAGGAAGCCCCCAACCCCTTGTCACATCCAGATAATCTCCCTTCTATGGTCCAAGGCCATGTAGAGAGGTATCCAAAGCCCTGGGATGTCAGGGGTGCTGCTGGGGCAGTTTTCCTTCCAAACTGAAGGAAACAGCTGGTATTTATCCACAAAACACTTTTATTTGGAACAAAACCATAAATAAATAAGTGTGCTGAAACCAAGCAGATTAAAGAAAAAGAAAAAAAAAATCGGACAGCTATTTTGAATTTAATACTGGGCTAATGGCCGGGGCCCTGCACCCACCCCAGCCTGGGGAATCATACCCTGCACCCTGCTGTCACCCCCCCACCCCCCTCCTCTATCTGGGGGCTGATCTCGGCCAAGGCTGCTCAGAGCTGTTTGCTCCGGGGCTGCCGGTGTGACTCGAGGGCTTTGCGACAAAACCTGATTGCAAGAGGCTGGCGGGACACCTTGTCCTCCCCCCCACCCCGCCCCTACCCTGCTGNACTGGGCACCTCCCCGGGTGTTGAAGCACATCTGGTTCGAGCCACACTGCACGGTACCCTCTGCACATTCATCTATGTCTGCTGGCAGAAAGGAGAAAGGTCAGAGAGTGCCGGGGTGCCCATCTGAGTTGGGGATTCAAACCCCAGCTCCCAAACCTTCCCTCCCCCCCCATTCCTGAGGTGTCAGACACGGGGGCAGCAAGATGAAAGCACCCAGGCTTGGAGGAGTGCTGGGCCTGGCATAACCCTCCCCTGGGGGGAGAAATGCTCTGGAGCTCTTGCAGAAAGGCTGACATCCAGGGCACCATGGGGACCCACGCCTACCCCCAAGGAGAGAAGCACCCTGCCAGGGCAGCAGCACCCCCTGGCACCCCCACACTGACCGTGGCAGGTCTTCCTGTTGGGCAGCAGCTGGTAGCCAGGGGGGCAGATGCAGTGGTAGCTGCCCAGGCTGTTCCTGCACTCGTGCTGGCACCGGTTCAGTGTCTGGCACTCGTCAATGTCTGCAGAGTAAAAGAGGTGAAGCCAAGCAGAGAATCATAGATCCCCTCCAATGCCCACTGCCCTGGTACAACCTGGCTCTCACCTTCCCTTCCCTGGCACAGCCAAATCTGGAGAGACCCCAATCCCAAAAATAGGGGTGCAAATAAAATGGGGGAGGGGACAGCAACAGGCACAGGAGCCTCCCAACTCCCTGCAAAGCCTTTCCCAGATTTTCACCCTGTGCACACTCACCAGTGCAGCTGCCATTCCTCTTGGTTAAGCCCATGGGGCAGGGGGGTCCCTGGCCACCCACCCCTGCAGCCTTGGCCACACGGCGGAGGGCGAGCTGGGTGTAGAAGGAACGTCCTCGTGGGCGGCTGCTCAGCCCCAGCCAGTGCACAGAGGGGTCCTGGGGGGTGCTGCCCGTTGTGCCCCCTCCATTTGCTCCACTGCACTGGCCCCCTGGGAGCAGGGTCCTGCCAGGGGGGCACAAGCACTCGTAGGAGCCCCGGAGGTTGCGGCACTTGAAGGCACAGGGTGGAGGGAACTGCAGGCACTCGTTTATGTCTGGGAGAGGAAAGAGACAGGGAGTTGCAGCTGGATGAGGAAACTGAGGCTAGAGGAGGGCAGCAAGGTGACCTTGGCCTGGTGCCCTGTGCCCAAAGATGTGTCCCCTGAGAGCCCAGCCCATACCCAGGCATGGCCAGCCAGCACCCAGCGAGTGGTAGCCGGGAGGGCAGACACAGTGGTACGTCCCCAGGGTGTTCTGGCAGAGCTGGTTGTAGCGACAGGCATGGGACCCCTCCGTGCATTCATCAACATCTGGGGAGCAGAGGGAAGGATGGGGTTGGGGAGGGGGCATCATGCAGCTGATGCCCCTCATCATCCTCACAGCCCTGTTGGGAACAGTCCTACCCGTGCAGTACAGCTGCTGAGGGCCCAGCACGAAGCCTGGTGGGCACTTGTCTCCATTGGACCCTGAAAACCAAGTGAGGATGACAAGGGACACATCACAGCAGAGATGATGAGAAGGGGACAAGTTTTTTGCAGGGACATGGCCTATGCATCCTCACAACCACCCAAGACCAACCAAGGAGCCCAACATCTCCATCCCCACCCCTTGTCACCTGCATTAAGTGAGGCACGGAGCTGGAAGTGGAGCTCCTCCAGGGCTGGGTCGTAGGAGGCTTTGATGGTGCTGGCCCGGATGTGCTGCACCCGGGGGGGCTGTGTGCCCACGGGGGGGTCATACACGATGGTGTGATTGCAGCGGGCACGGGTGATGTGCCCATCCCACAGGAAGCTCTGGACCGAGCCCCCCGAGACCTGCCCCCTGCCCGTCTGCACATAGCGCTCACTGAAGTCCTGGGGAGAGGCAAGGAGGGGGGGGAGAGTCAAGTCATGGACACCCCCGGGGCTCCCAGCACTGGGATCAGAGCCCCACAGGGAGGACAGGCAGTGCCAGCACCTGCAGCAGCACCGTGGCATCGCTCAGGCTCTCGGGCAGGGAGCCACTGATGGCAGTGTCCAGCTGCAGAACACCACTGGCATCCACACCCCGGGCAAGGTGGGTGACCCGCAGCACGTCCCCTGGAAGGGGGGGAGCAGTGAGCAGCAGCCCACAGCACCCCCAGACACAGCTCTGGCTGTGTGGAGCTCAGCACAGGGATGGGCTGAGCCCCCAGGGATGGTGCACGGGGGAGGTGGAGGCTGAGGGGGGCAGGAGGCAACTTGGAAGCCCATGGCATGCCCAGGACACACCTGGCACTCTGTGCACCCCTCACCTGTGGCAAACTCCAGCTGTGACTCGTGCTGAAATGTGCCCCCAGTAAGCAGAAACCTGCTCTGGGCATCCCCGTTGACCAAGGACCAGTAAACGGGGGCAATGATGGCCACCAGCACCCGCATCAATGGCCCTGGGGGTCAGAGAGAAAGGATGTCACCAGCATCCCCCTAAGGGGTCTCCCCCAGCCACCCCCTTCTCACCCACAGGATGCAGCACATACAGTGGGCGCTGCTTTTGGGGGAAACCCCCCCCAAAACATCTTTCCCAGAAGATTTTCACCCGGCCTTCATCCTTCCTGGGGGGAAGAGAGGGGCAACCACCTACCCACAGCGGGTGGGATGCCACCAATGCTGCTCTGGACGATGGTGGCCGCAGACTGTGGGTCATCCAGCACACTGGCATCAAGAGTGGTGACACCAAGCTCGTGGGTGTTGATGACACCAACCAGGCTGCCCCGCACCCGGTGTGGCTCACCTGGGGTGAAAAGGAGAGGGGCAGCAGTGTTAGGGTTGCTCTCCCATGGGAAAGCAAGGTCTCTCCTCTCAAGAAAGACTCCTCTTCTGGAGAGGAAGACAATCAGTGAGCAAAAAACACCCTCCAAAGATCCCACAAGTCCAGGCAGCTCCAGGGAATGCTGCAAGAGTGGCCCTGATACCTTTTTACCCACCAACACGAATCAAAGCCACCCCAAACTCTGCTCTGGATCAACCCTCACGGTCCTGGCCTGTGTCCCAAACTTTTATTCGCTTTTCCTCTGGTGTTCCTGGATAGCGGCAGAGCACAGTCCCGGGGGAATGGGAATATAATCCCAAGCAGCAAATTCAGGAAGGATGGGAGAGGGGAGCGTGGGCCGCACACGGCATCAGGGCACACACCCTCAGCAGAAGAAAGAGGGGAGGGCAAACCAGGGGATGACGAAGCAAGGGGTTTAAAGCAAGCCAAAAACGGCAAGATTCCTCCCAAACCACCGAGTGGGTTTGACCCCAGACCCCCTAACCAGCCAGAAGCCCCAGGGGACAAGAACCCACCTTGGATGGCCAGGGAGACGTGGGCGACAGCAGCCCCCAGGGCGTTGCGAGCGAGGCAGGAGTAGCTGCCAGTGTCACGGGGGGTGGCAGCGGGCAGGAGCAGGGTGGCATTGGGCAGGACACGGGCACGGGGACCCTCGGGCAGTGGCTCCCCATCCCACCGCCACTCCACGGAGGGGGTGGGCTCCCCCCTGACAGAGCAGTGCAGCAGCACCCGCTGCCCTGCACGCACGGCCAGCGCTCGCGGTGTCACCGTCACGGTGGGGGCACCTGGGCAGGGAGAGGGATGCTGGGAGGGCTGGGATCGTTTCCCCAAAGTCTGAGGGAGGTCTGGGGGAGGTGACATGATTTGCAAAGGAGGGGGCAACACTCACTCTGCAAGGCCAGGGTGACAACCTTCACTGCCATGCCCATGTCGTTCTCCGCCACGCACCGGTAGTGCCCCGCGTCGGCGTTCTGGTGGTACCACCATGAGCCCAGTGCTTGGCTTTGCCGTGAAAACTCCCCAAAATCTGCCAGCACCCCTGAAGTCCCACTCACCCTCACATGGTGGATGGCCAGGGAGCCATTCTGCAGCTGGCGCAGGTGCCCACCAGACACCACTGGGACCCCGTCCTTGCTCCAGCGGATGAGGGGCACAGGGTGGCCCCGGGCATTGCAGTCAAGGAGGGCATCACCCCCGGGGGGCTCCACCTGGTAGGTGCTGGGGTCCCCCCGTATGATGGGTGCCTCTGTGGAAGGGAAAAGGGTGGCAGAAGAAGAGGGCCAGCCAGGCACCCGAGTTTCCCCACTGACACCTACCTCTGATGGCAACAAAGGCAGTGGCCCTGATGGCCCCAGCGCTGTTCTCAGCACGGCAGACGTAGGTCCCGCTGTCAGCATGGGTGGCTGCCTCCCGGCGCAGGGTGCTCCAGCCACTCTGCTCTGAAACACCATCTACAGGGTGCAACCACCCCCTCAAAATGTGGCTGGGCCCCCCCCNCCCAAACAAGAGGAAAGAAAAAAAAAAAAAGAGAGGGATGGAGCCAAGATCACATCCTCTGCCCCTGTCACCCACCAGTGACGAGCTGCCCATTGGCCATCCAGGAGATATGGGGCTGGGGACTGCCCGTGGCAGCACACACCAGCTCCAGCCTCTCACCCCAGCCCAGGGTGACATCTGCGGGCAGGAGGGTGAAGGTGGGCAGGGTGTGGATGGAGAGGGAGAGCCTCCGGACTGCCCTCCCAGCAGAGTTCACTGCCGTGCAGGAATAGCTCCCAGCATCCCCTTCCTGCATGGAGAAAGAGGAGGATGAAGAGGGGGGTGAGGTGTCAGCTCGGGTCTGGGGTCCAGCTGCAGCCCTGGCTCTCTGGGCTGAATCTCTGTTGGCTGTTTGTGCACCCCAAAAGCCCCAGTTCAGCCCCAGATGCTTTTTCCAACCCCCCGGTTAACAAACTCAGAGTGGCCCCAACCAGCCAGCCCGTTGCAAAGGGCTGAACAGGGTCTCTCCCTCTGCTCTTTGAAAGCAGCAGGGACACAGCTTGGCAGCTGGGAGGTGACACCTCATCCTGCCAACCCCAGTGCAGGGACACGGCCCAGCACAGCCCAGTACCACCTGGGCTTCCTTTTCAGCAGAAGAAAAATCCCATTTTGCAGCTCTCCCAGCTGGGATGGTGCTCACCTGGACATCCCGGAGCAGCAGCTCCCCGGAGGGCAGGATGGAAGCTTTTCCCCTGACACCCACCACCGGGGCTCCCTCCCGGCTCCAGGACACACGAGGCTCAGGGACACCCCGGGCAGCACAGGGCAGCAGAACCTCCAGCCCCTCCCGGACTGCCAGCTCCAGTGGGCCAGCGGTGATGCTGGGGGGCACTGGATGGGGCAGGGACACGTTCACACTTTGACAACCACGTTTCATGGCCAGGGCCACCAGGGAGGGAGCTGAGCAGGGGAAAGGGTGAGTGCCCTGGGTCCTGCCTTACCTTGCACGATCAGCCTGGTCCTCCCTGACACGGTGCCCGCGGGGTTGCGAGCCACACAGAGGTAGGTGCCAGCATCCCCTGGGGAGGCTTGGGGGAGATGGAGCTGCCCATTGGGGAGCACCTTCAGCCCAGGCCCTGTGGGGATGGAGAGGTCTGAAGGGCAGGACAGAATGCCCACAGAGGGATGGTGGGCAGGGACTGCTCTGCCTGCAGGAATGCCCCTTCCTGGGGATTCCCCAGGGAGTGGCTCCGGGAAAATCCAAGCTCAGTGCCACCCAGCACCTTGCCAGGATGCTTTCACAGCCCCTGCACTTGCAAAATTCTCTCTAGGCAAAGGCTGGCAAAGGACCAGAGGCTCTGCCAGCCTCCCACTCACCTCCAGTGATACCAACACCATCCTTCTGCCAGGTGAGCTCTGGCTGGGGGACTCCGGCCACCTCGCAGGACAGGACGACACTGGAGTTGACCATCACCATCACCATGCTGGGCAGGGGCTTCAAGGTGGGGGGTTCTGCAAGAGGCAGGGAAACATTGCCCATTTGGGGCCCCCAAAGGTGGGCCAAGACACAGGGAGCAGGATCACCAGGAGCAGGACTGGAGCCCCACGTACCCTGCACAGTGAGCTGGAGGTGTTTTTGGGCTGTGCCAGCAGCACTCCTGGCTGTGCAGGTGTAGTGGCCAGCGTGGGCAGGCAGCACCTGCCTGATCTCCAGGGCTCCTGGGAAGATAGAAGGCAGGGGGGAGGCAGCAGGAGGGCTGGCAGAGACCCCCCCTGCCCTGCTTGCACTGTCCCATGCCATACCTGTGGGCAGGAGGTGGTAGCCCCCTCCTCGGCTGCCCAGCAGAGCCCCCTCCTTGCTCCAGGACAGCGTGGGGGGGGGCACACCAGAGGCATGGCAGGTGAGGATTGCAGAGGACAACCGGGTGACAACCACATCCCTAAGGTCATCGGCAATGGTGGGGGGCACTGGAGAGGGGAGGGAGGTGAGCAGGGCTGCTTGGGAATGCTGAAGGGGAGCCCAACCCCATGAGCACAGGCGTGGATTTTTCCCCTATTTTGCCCCTTTCCCATCCCCACGCTGAGCCCTTTAGAGGGGACCCAACCCTGCAGGGGGCTGGACTGCAGCCACATCACACTCCAGGTGGTGACAGAGCCCAGGAAAGCCACTCCTGGCCAGACCCACCGGTCCCAGGATCTCACCGTGGATGGACACATGGAAGAGCTTGCGTGCCTCCCCAGCAGGGTTGGTGGTGATGCACTCAAACTGCCCCTCGTCCTGGGGACCAGGGCTGGTGATGAGCAGAGACCCTGCAGACTGCAAGCTGCATGGGCAGAGCACACCTCAGGGTCAGCCCCTGCCCCATGGGGAGCAGGGAGAGGGGCCAAACCCCACCTTACAGCAGGTGCTGCGGGTACCTGTAGGTGTTGGGGAGGAGGTGTGGGTGCAGGGGGTGTCCATCCTTCTCCCACCTGACGTGGGGCTGGGGGGATCCCTGAGCATCACAGTCCAGCCTGGCTGGCTGCTGAGCCAGCAGGGTGAGGTTGGAGGACTCTGGGGAGATGGTGGGAGGGACTGCAGAGGGGACAAAGCAGCCATGAGCAGAGACCAGCAGCACATCATTGCACTGATGAGAACAGCCTGGCTCAGGAGGGATCCATCAGGTTCTTCTGCTTACCCAGGACACGGAGGTCCAGGCCACGTCGGTCGGAACCAGCTGGGCTGGATGCCATGCAGAGGTAATGGCCTGAATCTTGGACCTGAACGGGGTCGATTTGGAGGGAGCCACCTGGAAGGAGCTGCAGCCTGGGGAGGGAGAGCAAGGAAGCCCCATAGGGGGTGGGAAGGTGACATGTGACATGTGCCATCGCAGCCATGTGTGACATGTGTCCACTGTGCTGGCCTGGGGACAGAGCACAGCCCTTCCTGGGGTGATAATGCTGTATCTGCTGCAGGCACAGCAACACACCTATAGATGTGACACTGAGCTGAGAGCCAGCTCTTGGTGCCACCACCCCACAGAGGATCATACCTGGTGCTCCCACGGAGAGGCAGGAGCTGGCCATCCTTCTGCCACGTCACCTGGGGTACAGGCCACCCCTCTGCCTGGCAGGGCAGCACCACAGAGCCCTGCAGCAGTGCCCTCATCTCCTCCTGACCCGGTTGGATCTCCGGGGCCACTGCAGCAGCACCAGCAGAACCACAGAGAGTCAGAGAGAGAGAGCTCAGGGGATGGATGGAGAACATCAACCCAGCCCATCACTGGGATCTGGGCACCATCCAACCCTCCCCTTTCTTTCCCCATTACCCCAACAACCCTGGGGACATCCCATAATATCGCACACCCCTGACCTGACAGCCAAGCCCCAGGGCCGGGTATCATTGCTCACCCAGAACCTGGAGGCGGAGGAGCAGGTTGGTGTCCCCCCGGGCGTTGGTGGACCTGCAGCTGTACTCCCCACCATCTGCCACCCCCAGGCCTCGGATCTGCAGGACACGTCCCTCGGCCAGCACCTGCCTGTGGGCATCCTCCTGACAACCCCCGGGGGGAGCCCCTGTCAGCAGCTCCCCAGACATCNCCCCCAGTCACCAGGACTGGGGTGAAGTTGAACCCCCAGTCTGTGCCCATCCCCATCCCTTGGTACCTGCAGTGGGGAGCCCTCCCGGTGCCACTCGATGCGTGGGGGTGGCACAGCATCCTCAGGGCACTCCAGGATGAGGTCCCCCCCCAGCACAGCAGTGATGCTCTGGGTCTCTCCAATGCTGGTGATGCCGAGAGGTGCTGAGGGACGTGTGCCAGGTGAGGCAGGGGCTGGTGCCACATAGGTTGTGCACCCCCATGGCTGTCCCCAGAAGTCACATGTAGCCCCCCACCCCCCAGCCCTGCAGGGCTATCGTGCTCTGCTCCAGATCCCTTCCTAAGGAGGCTCAACTGCCCTCCCCGTGTGCCCCTCAGCCACCCCAAGGAGAGGTGCAGGAACCTGCAGGCTCTCGGGTCCCCCAGAGCTCTGAGCACCCTCCTCTCACTGCTACCTTGGATGCTGACGTGGAAGCTCCTGCTGTCCTCCCCAGCAGGGCTAGTGGCCAGGCAGGTGTACAAGCCAGCATCAGCCACCTGGGCAAAGCCAGGAGAAGGGAAAAAAATTAGAGGTGTGAAAAGAAAACCTAAGTGGGGAGAAGAAAGAGGCTCCCCTACATTCGTGCTCTCAATATGGAGGGTGCTCCCATTCCCTGACATGAGCCAGGGCCCTGCCAGTGGCCTCCCGTCCTTCTCCCAGGTGACAGTGGGCACGGGGACACCCATCACCACACACGTCAGCTCCAGGGGGGTGCCCACGGGGATGGACATCTCGGTGGGATGGGGTGCAGCCTGGACACGGGGTGGCTCTGCAAGGTGCATGGTGATGGGGAGGGGGGAGGCTCACCCCCACATTGCCCCCCCAAATCTTGTCTGCCCACCCCTTCCAAGTCCTCAGGGGCAGACACACACCCATCACCAGGAGGTGGAAGGTTTTGCTGGCCTCCCCCACTTCGTTGGCCACCAGGCAGGAGTACACCCCTGTGTCAGCTGGCCCCACGGCCACCAAGCTCAGCCGTGGGCCACCTGGCACCCGGTTGCTCTGCGGTGCCAGGGGCTTGCCATCCTTCAGCCAGGTCACTGCTGGTGCTGGGGACCCGGTGGCTTCACAGGTGAAGGTGATGTCTGAGCCCTGAGCCACCATCTGCTCCTCACTGGTCTCAGGACTCTCCAGGAGAGGGGGCACTGGGGAGGGAGCAATCACCCCCTTAGAGAAGAGGTGGCAGCAAAGCTGGGTCCCCAGACCCTGGGGATGAGTTTGGCTGTTCCTGAGTGTCCCGTCAGCACCTAGAGGTGGCTCAGCCTCCCTGCAACTCGGTCTGGGACTGCACCCCAGCTGGTCCCACCTTGCTCCATCCTCCCCAGGAGGAAACGTGCACCCAGCATCTCAGCTGCTTGGAGGGTGCCAGCACCTCCACCTCCTCACAAGGGGTGAGTCTGACCAGCAGGAAGGGGACAGAGCCAGCCACAGGGTTCAGGAGCCACATGAGACTCCAGCTGGCAGAGGAAGAGAGGGGGAATAAATCAGCAACCTGGGGAAGGGGCTCTGGGGGTGCCTTACCCTGCACAGAGAGGGCAAAGTGCTTCTCAGCTGACCCAGCCAGGTTCTCAGCCACACAGACGTAGCTGCCAGCATCACCCACCTCCACCACGGCCACCTGAAGAGGGGGAGCAGAGCCCCACTGAGGGCTGCCCCATTCCAGGGTGCTGCTGGAGCTCCCACAGGGACCTCAACGTCTGCCAAGGGCAGTGCAGCCTCCTGCTAGGGGACAGAAGAATGTCCCTCCCCACCACAGCCACCCTACCCACGGTGACACCTACCTGCAGAACTGTGCCACCCTCCAGGAGCTGGTGCCGTGGGCCAGCCACGATGGGAACATCATTCCAGAGCCAGGACACCATGGGCAAAGGGTGCCCGGTGGCTTCACACTTGAAGTGGGCAGTGCCATTGATGGTGGCTGTCACCTCCTCTGCCAGGTCCCTTTTGCCCCCGTGGATAGCTGGTGGGGCTGGAAGGAGGTGGTTACGGGGTTGCCCTGTGCCTCCATCCACCTCCCATCCCAGCTCCATACTCACTCAGCACCTCCAGGTGATAGTGCAGACGGTCCCACCCCGCGGTGCTGGTGGCCTGGCAGGTGTACCTGCCCCTGTCCTGCTCCTGCACCGACAGCAGCTGCAGCACCCGACCCCCTGCAGGGCAGGGGATGGGGAGGGCTTCAACCCTGGGTCCCAGGGTGTTGTGTGTCCCCCCCCCAACCTTCCTCTGCACCCCAACACACAGCCCCAGTCACCCTGCAGGTCTCCCAGATGCTGAGAGTTGCTGGTGGGAGCAAGGGGATGGGGTCCAACCTCCTCCAGATGCCCTCAGCACACAAGATTGCTGCAGGAACACCCCCCCCAAAGCCCCTTGGTGGGTGTCTGTGCCCCTTACCTAGCAGCATCAACACCCCTGGGCTGGGGGAGAGGGGCTCCCCATCCTTGTACCAGGAGAGGCG
>JAAWXA010000033.1:2637951-2652351 GCA_038090715.1 Florisuga fusca
GGGGGGGGGGGATGGCATTGGTGTCACAGTAGAGCGCAGTGGGGTGGTTGAGGATGGCCTGACGGTGCTCTGTCACCTCCCCATCCTGGTCTTCCTCCCGGTAGAAGATCTCAAGGGCATCGTTGGGGCTCATCTGCTGCTGGAAGAGGGGTGGCACTGCAGGGACAAACTGGGGTCAGATGTAGGAGAACGGGGGACCTGCACCCCCAGGAGCAACCAGGGCTGAGCAGATGTTCACACTCCAAGCAGACACAAACCCTCCTCCTGCTCACCCTGCTTTGCCCCCGGGAGAAGCCCCACACCAGTCACCCCTCCTCTTGCTGGACACTGGGTGGCCACCCAAAGCTCACCTTGGACATGCACAACGAAGTCCCTGTTGTCCTCACCCAGGGTGTTGGTGGCCACGCAGGTGTAGTGCCCTGAATCTGAGAGCCTGGCTGGATGGATCTGAAGGACTTGCCCCTCACTGAGGATCTGGAGGTGGCTGGAACTTTTCAGGAGCTGCACAGGGAGCCCAGCCCCAAAGGCAGGGTGGAAGCAAAAGGACAGGAAGAGGATTACAGACCCAACAAGTAGGACTGAGGCCAACCAGCCTTATAAAAGTCATCCTCCTGCTCCATCCACCTGGGGTGGTCCCCAAAAGGAGCAGCTCCTCCCTGGTTGCAGCTGGGACCTCACCTCCTTGTCCTTGTACCACTGGATGGTTGGCTCAGGCACAGCCCAGGTCTCACACTGCAGTGTCACCGTGCTGTTGACCCCGGCTTTCACCTCTTTCGTGGCAAATTCCCCTAAAAGGTCATCTCTGGCAATCCAAGGAGGAACTAGTGGGGAGAGAGGAGAGCTGGGATGAGAGAAGAGCCTCCAGAGCTCTTACTTTGCCCTGATCAGTGAGAGGCAGCACTTTGGGGTGCTGCTGACACCCCCAGATGGACCCCTTTGCCCTCCCCAGGGCACAGCAGGGACTCTTTATGGCCACGAGCAAGTATGTGTGTGACCAAGCACGAGGTGCAATAATCCCCAGGGGAAAGGCATGGGAAGGGCAGGAAGGGGCCACAGTTACAGTGATGGGATCACTGCAGGAATTAGGAAGGTCACCAAGAGTTCCCTCACCCAGGACCTTGACAGCATAGCTCCTCACAGCCTCCCCAGCTTCATTGGCCACGAGGCAGCTGTATGTCCCACCGTCCTCTTCTTGGGCATTCAGGATCTGCAGCCCACGGCCACCTGGGGTGAAAGGGGATCTCCTGAGAGGGTTGTCCCTCAGCCACAGCACTTGATCCCCATGCAGCAGCAGGAGGTATTTTAAGGGAGCTGCTGATCACCCAGGAGCCTGGTTTGAGGGGTGCAGTGCTCCTCTAGAGCCCCATTTCCAGCCTGGCACTAACTCAGCCACTGGTCTCACTGGTCTCACTGGTGCTCTCAGATGATGCAGCACATGAAGGAGCAGCATCCACCTGATGCCCTCAGCTCCTCAGCTCCTGCAGCCCCATGACTTCTCACCACCCCACTGCCTCGAACTACAGCCAGGCACAGAATCCCAATCCCACCTCCCTGGGCTCAGACCAAGGGGCCTTTGGACCCCACAAAGGTACCAGGGAGCAGCTGGATGTTCTGAGACTCTTTGAGGGGAACTTCATCCTTGAGCCAGGTGATGTTGGGAGACAGGGATGTCAGAGCCTCACAGACCAGGGAGATGGGGTTGTTGATGATCACTGCAACTTCTTCTGCAGCAGCGTGGTGAGCATCTCTAGCAAACATGGGACTGGCTGTAGAGACACAGTTTACGTGGCAGATCAGCATCAGCACCCACTTAGGATTCCTGATGCTTCATCCCCCCACCAGAGAGCGTGATCCAAGCTCAGGTGGATGGATTTGGCCACAGCACAAACCCAGCTTCAGCTTCTGTCCTTCAAAAGCACGGGGGGACACAGAAAATGTTCTTCCCATTCCTATGAACCATAAGCAGAAATGGATCCTACACTAGATGAACCTTTTCTATTCCTTCCAGAGGTCTCACCAAGGTTTCTGGCAGGTCCAGGACATCAAGCCATGCTGCTGGCTGTAGGGTTAAGGGATCCTCCCCATCAACCTGGGGCAGGCCATTAGAAAGCCCCTCCAGGTCCACGTTCTCTTCTCACACCCGAGTGTTTGCCTCCATCCAGAGGCATCTCCTACCTGAAACATCTAGCAGGTAGTGCTTGGTTTCATCCCCCACAGAGCTGGAGGCCAGGCAGGAGTAGTGGCCAGCATCAGCCAAGGAGGCTTGAGGGATGTGGAGCACGGAGCCATCAGGGGAGATGGAAAAGGGGTTCCCTCTGGGCAGAGGGTGGCCCTCTTTCAGCCAGGTGATCTTAGGCTGGGGATTGCCTGTGTGGGGTGAAAAGGAGGTTTTGGCCTTCATGAGAAGTTCTTCCATGCATGCACACAGCCTGACCGGGGTCACCCTGCTGGAGATTTTCTGGGAAGCAAGGACATCATCCCAAATCCAAACTTCTCGTGAGCTGGATCGGATTTTGAGAGGTTGATGGATAAGCCAGCAAGACAAAAGAAAACTGTCCTGAGTAGGAGGTGATTAATTATTCCCACCACTAGAAGAGAAAGCAGATCAGAGGAATTTTAGCTCCATTTGGGAAAGATTGGAGCTTACATCGTGGAAAAAGGTCCCCACGTGGGCGTCCCCTCCCCCGTGCTTCCCGGACAGCCCAACAGCAAAGCCAGGAACCATCCCAAGAAGCCTCTCCAGCCCATTTCTGCTATTTCCATGTCATTGACTGATGACAAACAGACTGCTCCTCACTCCAAAGGCAGACTCGGGTCCTTGAACCCCATCTCCCACCTCTGCTCCCATAAGATGCTCACCCACAGCCAGGCAGGACCAGGTGACAGAGTGACCCTCGGGCACTTTGGTGGCCTCTTCTTCATCTGCATTCTCAATTTTGGGAGGCACTAGGAACACAAGCCACCAGGGACCTCAGCAGCTGGCCAGCTTTGCCAAGCCTCCCAGCTCACGTGCTAAGGCACGAAGAACTCAGGCACTGCAGCTCCCACCAGGACATCATGACTGTCCCTGAGATCCCATCAGGAATCCTGCATCAGACAGAAGACCCCTCCCTTACCTAGGACCTCCACGTAGAAATGCCTCCTGGTTTCCCCAGCTATGTTGCTGGCCAGACAGGAATAGTGGCCACCATCCTGGACTCGGGCACGTCTGAGCCTCAGCACCTGGCCCCCTGGAAGCACAGAGCAGAGAGGGCTCAGGGTCCTCATCCAGCCCATCCCAGTGCTCCTGCAGGGCTGGAGTTCCCCCACATTGACACCCAACAGGTTCCCAAAACTCCCACCCCTCCCAGCACCCACACCTCGTCCCTGACCTGAGAGCAGGAGCACGTGCTCAGTGGGGGTGACAGGAGAACCGTCCCAGGACCAGGTGACAGTGGGCAGGGGAAGGCCAGTGGCCTCACAGGTCAGGGTCAGGGCTTCGTGCAGAGCCACACTGAGGTTGGTTGTCAAACCAGATCCATGAGTGAACTCGGGAGGAACTGGAGGTGCAGGAAAAGGTGGCACCCATTTGCAAAGCAGTCACCAAGGAAGCAGAGCAGCAAGAAAAACTGAATAAACCCAGCTTGCTCCCACCCTGCTGCTTGTACAGCTTGAGGACACAAGCCCAGGAAGCCCAGGAGCATCATCTCAAGTTGTCACACTTTGAAGATGTGATGGGACAGGTGACTTAAAGCAACGGGGTGTTACCTACCTGCACACCCAAGCTCGTGCTTACAGGTGTGACACCAAGCTGGCCACACACCCTGAGCCACCCCAGGTCTTTTCCAGCTCAAGTGTTTGCTTGGCACCTTGACCTCTGAGGTTTTCCCCCACCATGCTTAGAAAGAAGATGGATTTCTGAAGCACAGAATGGTCTGCTCTGATGACCCTGGAAAGAAACTCCTGCCCCGTGGATCCAGTTCCACAGCTCTGCCTGGAGCATCCCCCTTCTGACCCCAGATCTTCTCTGTGCTGGGATGTCCAAGACCTCCATGTGACATTTTCTGCACTCCTGCTCTGACACCCACCACCCTCCCAAGCCTGCCTGTATCCCCACACCCCTTACCAGGCACCACCACATCAAACTCCCTCTTCTCCTGCCCTGCTGGGTTTGCCACCAGGCAAACGTAGTGTCCAGCGTGGGTCACCTCCACCTTGGGGACATGGAGCCGTCTCCCCTGCTCTGTAAGCAGGAGCCCATCCCTGCTGGCCACAGGCTGCCCGTCCTTCATCCATGTCACCCTGGGTGGTGGTGTCCCTGGGACCTTGCACTCCAAAACCATCTGGCCAGCCTTGATGACAGAAACCTTCCTGGGGGCTTGGCTGCTGCCCTGGGTCCTCAGAAGTGCTGCAGGGGGGGGACACGGGGTGGAGGTGATGCTGTAGCAGCTCCCTCAGCCACGTGCAAGCAGATAGAGAATTGCCACAGGGCTGGGTGCTGGCAGCAGGAGGGCAAAGCAAACGGGACAAGGTACAGCTACAACAGTTGGGCTGCTGGACTGGAAAGCAGCTGCCACCAGCTTGGATCCAAGAGAAACACTGGAGGGAGAAAGCTAACCCAGCTAGCAGCATCCCTTCCAGAGCAGGCAATGGCTGGGAGCTTTTGTGTCCAGGGAGAGGACGTGACAGCTTCAGCCACCCCTACAGGGACCTCTGTGTCTCTGGATCCCCCCCCTGACTCACCCTGAGCCTCCAAGTGATGCTCCTTGCTGCTGCTGCCAGCAGCATTCCTGCACTCACAGGTGTATGTCCCCCTGTCCCCCAGCTGTGCCCTCTCGATGTACAGCAAGGTCCCTCCTGGGGACACCAGCTTTGGGCTCCCAGGCTGGGCAGAGAGGAGCTGTCCTGCCCAGGGAAGGGGACAGCAACCTCCATTCAGGTTCTCAGCAGGACCAGTTCCCACCCAGAAGCTGGGGAGGGCTCAGCACCCCGTGCTCCCAGGAAACCAAGGTGGATCAGCAGAGGTGTGGGGTGGGGGATGTGAGGAGCAGGACCCTACCATCCTTCCACCAGCTCAGGGTGGGCAAGGGGATGCCCAGACACTGGCAGGCCAGCCTGATGGACTGTCCCTCCAGCAGGGACACTCTGGTGGGCTCTGCTGAGGAGAAGGAGGGGGGCACTGCGTGGGGCAAGAGGAGAGGGAGCAGCTCAGCTCTGGCCTGCTGCTTACACCTGGGTGTTAAGACTCAGCTGCACTGACTCCATATGGAAACAATACCCTGGACTCTCCGGCTATTGAGCGAGTGCTGCTTTCAGCTCCGTGTGGTCTACAGCAGAGCAGCACCAAGAATCCCCCCCTCACCCCCCCAGCCACGCAGGCTGAGCAGACACAGCCATGCAGGGCAGGGCTGCTCCCTGGGAAGGTGACCTAACTCTTTCCATGATCGGATGCTGTCCTTGGCTGCTCATAAATCCAGCTGGCTGGAAAATGGTAACTCCTTCCCATGAGGGATATCACATTGTAGGAGAAAAACCCCAACACCCAGAAACCTCTGACAAACAAAAACAGCAGAACCCAAACAATCCGCCCGAGCCAGGACACCAGACATGCAAACACTTCCCTGGGAAGGGATTGCAGGAACAAGCCTGGATCAGGAGAACTGGATTTCCTCCACTCCCTGGCTCCCTGCCTGCAGGACTTCCACCAGCTGGGCTAAAGCATCCTCAAGAAAAGCCAAACTCTGGCTCAGCCCCTGGCACTCTGGATGTGTTGAGAGGGCTGGGAGGCTGCAAGGATGCTCAGATCAAGAGGGTGAAAGCAGCTGGTACCCCTCCTGGTACCTGCCTGGGTACCACCTCTGGCATCCTAGGGCAGGGGGACAGCACTGGGGTGCTGCCTGCAGCAGGACTGCACAAAAAGAGAGGACAGAGAAGCCCTGGCAACCACAAGGGATTCCCTTTGCTCTCCTGTCCTGATTCTGGAAAGACCTCTCTCTGCATTGCCCCCGAAATAACCCTCAGGACTCGGGCAGAGGTTGCCTTTTCCCCCCTGACACCCCTTCTTCTGGGGATTCCCTTCCAACATCCAGCCCCATCATTTTGCAGAGCTTTAATACACATATTTAACGTGCTTTCCCAGCCAGCCAACTGCCCCAGGTGGATATTTTATGGATAGACAAATGGTATGTAATATAGTCTATACATCTGTGGCATATACCCACACCTGTATCAGACATACAGGCTATATTATACACCATTCATTTATACATTAAAATCTATTTGTTTATAAACCACGTGGTTTTAGACGGATAATTTATCTGTGTACCCACACACACACTTTGTATTTGCCCCCCTGAGGGGGTATCTCAGCTGCAGTGGCCCTCACCCCACACGTGGAGGCTGTGGTGTTTCTCTGGCTGACCAGGGACCTGGCACGTGTACCTGCCCATGTCCTGCACGGTGACTTTCCTGATCTGCTGGAGCAGGAGGAGACACAAAGGTGTTCTGTAACAGAGCTGGATCCATCCAGCCTCTGCCAAGGATGGGGAGGGGGAGATGGGGGGGTCTTCACAGCCCCATTTCCCCTCCCACCCCCCTGAAATCCTCCCAAACGTCACCTGGAGCACTGTCCCATCCTCCGAGAGCTGCAAGCCTGGCTTTGGGGTGAGCAAGGTCCCATCCTTCAGCCAGCGGGACCCCCGAGGGGACACCCCAGGGACCCGGCACTCCAGAGTCACCGTCTGGTTGACAAGGACCGAGCTGTGCTCCTCCTCACCCGGCTCACCGTGGGACACTGAGAAAGAGATCTCCAGGGCAACACCTTCCCCCAGACACCCCCTTTGGCACCCCCTCCCCTCCAGCCCTGTGTGTTCACAAGGGGATGGTGGAGCAGCCCCACGGTCCTGAGTGTCACCTCCAAGCCCACGGGTGGGAAGGGGCCGGGAGGGGGGCATACGGGGTACTTACACCTCACCTCCAGGGTGGTCTCACGTCTGTCCTCCCCCAGGGCACTGCTGGCCACACAGGTGTATGTCCCCGAGTCCTCCAGGCGAGAGGTGGGCAGGGACAGCGTGCGCCCACCCGAGAGGATCTGTGTGTCCCCAGGGTGCAGAGAGAGCCCAGATCAGCACCCAGCCAGAGAAACCAGCATGAGGGGACAGGGATGGGTGGGGGTTTCACATCCCAGGGACACTCTGCCCGTGAGAAAGCCCAAGCACAGGGCTCAGCAGGTCCCTGCTCCCACGGACCAAAATGGGACAGGTTACACCTGCTCACTGCCAGCATTTGTTTCTTTTTTTTCTTTTTCTTTTCTCTTTTTAACACAGGGCAAGGAAAAGCCTCGGTTTTTTTCCTGGAGGGATATTCCCAGTGAGTCCCTTTCCATCACCTGTGGGTCACCTGCCACCACGCTGGGCACTGGGGTCCCATCCTTCAGCCACAGCAGCACCGGCGTGGGGGTCCCGATGGCATCACACTCCAGGCTCACTGGATCATTGACCAGCACGCTGAGGGGACTGGGGCTGACCGTGATCCGGGGGGGCACTGGAGAGGGGCAGAGAAAACATCACCTGAAGGAGCAGGGTGCCAAAGGGACAGGGTGGGGAGGAGACACCGGGGTGTGGACCAGGGGATGCCCATCCTGTGTGGGGTTGTGACCCCCATCCTGTGTGGGGTTGTGACCCCCATCCTGCGTGGGGTTGTGACCCCCATCCCGACTGGGGTTTTCTAGGAGAGTATTTGGGGTGGACACAGGGGATTGTGTGGCTGGAAAGGGGAAGAGGGCAGGGGTTCTGCTAAAGCCATCTCCCAGACACATCCTGGGGGCTGGGACAGTCCCTGTCACCCCATGCACACGTGGCTGAGCTCTTCCTCTGCCCCCCACGGACTCACCAGCCACCCTCAGGCTGTACCAGAGCTCGGTGACACCAGCCACGTTGGAGGCCACACAGTGATAGCTGCCAGCATCCGAGAGCTGGGCACGCCGGATCTCCAGGTGCTTCCCATCCCTGGACAGGGTCCTGCCTGGTCCTGCCAAGAGCTGCTTGTTCCCCTTGTACCAGGTGATGCCTGGAGGGAAACAGGGATGTATGGGGGAGATGCTGCTGTCCCACCCACCCAGGGGACACCCCAGGGACACCTGAGCAAGAGTCTAGGGATGGGGTGGGNCTGACCCAGTGAGCTCCACAGCTGCCACTGACTGCAAGAACAGCAGAGGCCTGACCCCAGCACAGCACCAAAACAGACTGAGAGCCCTGGGCAGATGTCAGGGGATTATATATCCCAGGCACCACCTACCACCCATCCCACCACCATCTGGGGAAGGGGCAGGGCCAAAAAACTGACAGGAATTAAGGGGCAGGAGAGCATACAGCTGGTTCTGTCAGCTGGTTCTGGTGGGATGGGGTGGGATGGACTCACGAGGAGCAGGCAGCCCTGAGGCCAGGCATTCCAGGGACACGGTGCCATTCTCCAGGACAGACAGGTCCATCACACTGGGCTCGATGTTGGGAGGCACTGCAAGCCCCAGGCATGGTCACCAGCTCTGGGCAGCTGCAGCTATGCAGTGCCACGGGGCAGGGATGGGCTCACTGGGGCTCTCAGCATGCACCAAGTCACGGGAGAGCAGTGGGCAGGGCTCAGACCCTGCTCTGGGAGGGGACCACATCCCCACACAGGTCACCACTGCTCCCCAGGTCCACTAGAAAATTGTTGCCCACCCCAAGGGGATATTCATCCTTCCCAGGCAGGGATCCCCACTCCCTGGTTTCTGTCCCTGGTTTCTGTCCCAGCCAAGGGGTGCTCAGGCAAACAGGGATGGAGTCGACCCTCCAGCAGGATGCATCCCTCAAGGATGGATGTTGTGGTTTAGTGCTGTGCCAGGAGCCATCAGCTCTCAGCCTTGTTAGCAAAGAGCAAGATCCCAATGGATCAAGCCAGCACCCACACATCTCTCAAAAGCAGGGCCAAGAGCACCCGCCCCTTTGGGCACCCAGCTTCTCCCTGACACAGGAGATGGATGGTGGGTCCGTGGGGCTCCCCCCTGATGCTGCACTCACCTTGCACTGAAACCTGCACCTCTGCCTGGGCCACCCCTGCCCAGTTGCTGCCCTGGCAGACGTAGAGCCCCTCATGACCAAGCCCCACACGGGTGATCAGGAGGGTCCCACCATCCTCAGACACCACCACACCATCCTGCTGGCTCAGTGGGTGCCCCCCCTTCAGCCACCTGCAAGGGAGGGGACAGGCAGCAAGTCCTTGGTCTGTCCTGCCACCCCCCCCCTCCCCCTCCATTTCTGCCCACCAAAGGGGTGAAGGACAAGGTGCTGGCAACAAGGATTGTCCCCTCGTCACCTGGAAAGGGTGACAAGGCAGTGCCCTGGTTGCTGGCCAGAGCAGGATCCCAGGGGAATGGAGCTTCACACTAAGGGACACCCCAAGCTGGAGCTCCCCCATCACCCATCCTGAGCTCTGCCCGAGGGAGCCCAGGGGAAGGCTGGCAGGACCCCCCCAGTACTCACTGGATCTGGGGTGTGGGGACACCCGTGGCACGACAGTGAATCCTCAGGGAGTGGTTGGTGACAACTGTCAGGTGGGTTTCTCCATCACCAATCAACAGCTGGGGGGGAACTGGGGGCAAAGGGGACCTCAGGCTGGGGCCACCCTTAGACCCTGGCACCAGGATGTAGGAGCAGCTCAGGGCAGGACCCTGGGGGTACATTAAGGCCCCCAGGAGGAGCATTTTACCCAGCAGACACGCACCTTGGACACGCAGGCTGTAGCTGAGAGAGGTGTTCCCCACCGTGTTGGTGGCCATGCAGGTGTAGAGGCCACTGTCTGTCACCTGGGGCTTGGCCAGGTGGAGGGACCCCGAAGGGAGGATGCTGAAGCTTGAGGTGAAAGGGAACAGAAAAGTTGGATGGGGGGGGACAGCCATGTCACCCATCACCTGTCCTGGGCAGAGCTAAGGGTAGAGAGCCCACCATCAAGCTGACAGACAAAAGAAGGTCCCCAGGGCCACCTCCTGGGCAAGGAGGATGGCAGAGTCATCCATGGGTGGAAATTCCCTTTCCTCAGCTCCTGCAGGAGCTCAGCAGGAGGCAGCAGCACAAGCCACCAGCCTGGGGGAGATGAAAGGGGATGGGGGTCCCCATGGAGCACAAAACCCCTGCAGCTGGAGCTGGAGCTCTCCCTGCCACCGCTCCTCAGACATAACATCATCCCAGCCCACGGCTCCAGATTCCTCCTGGTGTGTTCCCATAAATCCCCCTGAGGACCAACCAGCTGAGATGTGGGGAGCAGGTCAACACAGCCCCTCAAGAAGAGCCAAACCAAGATGCATTCCTGCTTCCCCAGGCCACAGCAATCCTCACAAAGAAGTGACTAACCCCGAGGTCTGTGGGACCACCTCCCAGCATGGGGTTACCACACTGTCCTGCTTCCACGGGGGAAGACAGAGATACCCAATAAACACATCCACCCATTCTCCAGGTTATCTTCTTCCCCTTAAATCACTTCAAATGACTGTCCCATGGCTGCCATCAGCCTCAACACAATCAAGGAGTGAATTTGCCCCTCCAGAAGTCATCCACTGGGACAGAACTGGCCTTCAAGCCCATGTCCCAGTCCCTGCATCCAGGGCTGGCACATGAAGGGGTCAGAAGCAGCTGCTCCATCCCAGATGTTTATATGATGGTAAAAAAGCTTGGTGGATCTTGCTCTGCTCTCCATCCCATGAGCACTGCCTCAGATCCTGCCAGAGCATTGAGCATCAGCCCCTTGCTGCCAGGGATGCTTTTCACATCTATCCGAATCCTTTCACGGACCCAACATCCCTCTGGATAGCCACAATCCCAGGAGATCATGGCCTTGGCACCCACAATTCTCCCCTTACCTCGTGGTGCTGAGAGGCAGTGGCTGAGACTCCCGGGTCCACACCACCAAGGGGGGGGGATGGCCCTGAACCTCACAGGGCAGGGTGGTCTCCTGCCCAAGCACAGCCAGGATGGGGATGGGATCCAAGCCCTGCGTTCCATTCACCCTGATCCTGGGCTTTGCTGGGTGGAAAGGGAGTACAGCTGGTGCAGGAACACTTCAGGTGCCCCACAGCTTTCATTGCTGCTCTTTTTCCCCTCCCTGCAAACCCATCTGGCACCTGGTTAGGTGGTAAGGAAGCTTGGAGATCCCCATCTCCCAGCAAATCCCTCTCTGGAACCAGAGCCAGGGTCAGGGCCAGCTCTGGGCACTCACTGCTGATGGAGAGCTGCACCTCCCGCCTGGAGAAGCCTCCTGCATTGGTGGCTGTGCAGAAATAGGTCCCCGTGTCCCCAGGGGAGGCTGAAGGGATCAGAAGGGCCCCAGCAGGGTCAAGGTGGTAGCGTGGGCTCAGGGAAATGGGCTCCGTGCCCTGCAGAGGAAAGGGAAGGGAAGGGAGGAAGGAGAAGAGCAGAGATTGCCACAAGCTGAGCATCCCAAGGGCAAGAAGAGAGCTCTGGACCTATCTGAGACCCCTCTGGGTCTCAGCTTCCCTTGATGTCACCTCACAGGGCAGCTACAGCCACCCTGATGAGCTACATCCCCTCCAAACACGTCCCTGGGCACCCAAGGGGACCCCCAGGCTGGCTGGGGAGGGGATGGCAGCCTGCCTGTCCCTGTCACCTACCTTTGCCCAGGTGACAGTAGGGGGTGGCACACCAGTGGCATTGCACTGCAGAGTGACAGCTGCTCCCTCGGTGGCAGTGACATGAACAGGGCCAAGCTCAATGCTGGGAGGAACTGGGAAGGGACAGGGGTCACCTCACCTGGGGCCACATCCAGCAAGAGGAGAGCAGGGGTGCACAGCACCCAGGTACTCACCAAGAACAAGCAGGGACACATCCTGCTGGTGGGAGCCAAGGGCATTTGTCACCTCACACGTGTACCTCCCCGTGTCCCCCTGGGATGCTTGGGCCACGTGCAGGCTCCCGTCAGCCTGGATGGAGTAGTGGCTGCTTGGGGCTACCTGGGGACAGGCAGAGAGGGGGCCAAATGGGAGGGACAATCATTGCCATACCCCTGTGTCACTGGGGCACATCCAGAACCTGCTCCTTCAGCAGTAGGAAGAGTCTGAGGTGATAAACAACCAACTTACCCCACACCCCAACCCAACCGCTCCCCTGGCATCTTTCACCCCCAGCCCAGGAGGTTGCAGCACCCATCCTACAGCACAGCCCCTGCTGCAGGGCTCTGCTTCACCCACCCACCCATCTGGTGGACATGGAAGCCTCACCAGCTGCCTGTCCTTCAGCCAGCGACGGGTTGGGAAGGGTCTCCCAGCCAGGATCACACAGGGCAGAGACACAGCCTGGCCCAGGAGCACACGGACCTCTGGGGGTGCAGGAGCTATTTCTGGGGCTGCTTGGAAGAGGGGAAAGTGAAAGAGTATTAACTGGAGACAAACCAGCCAGGAATGTTCAGGAGAACAGATCTGGATTGCCTTCCTTCCTTCCTTCCAAGGTCCAGACCTTGGCTCAGCATGAGCTCAGACATTCAGCTCCTCCAAGAATTTGGGGATATTCTTTGACATTTTGGGTTCGAGCCCGTGTCAGTACATTAAGTCAAAGAGATGGAAGTGCATCATCCAAGCTCTGTGCTTGGAGGGGGTTGCAGAGCACGGCCCATGGCCAGCTCAGGAGCAGACGTGGCTACTTGGGTCTGGGTCTGCCACTGGCTCCCAGCTGGGATCCAAACCCCAACCAAAGCTCCTAAAACCAAACCGTGTCCGGTGACCGTGAGCTTGACCTCTGCTTGGATTTTCCCAAATTTGTTCTGGGCTTCACAGATGTAGACAGCTTGGTCATCCAGAGAGGCACCTGGGGCACAGCAGAGGGAAGGCTGAGCCTGGTGGGGTTGGAGAGGGAGCTCCAGGATGGGGTGACACCACCCTCCCTACCCCCCCACCTCCTCTGATGGGGGAGAGACCCTGAAGTCTCTCACTTCAGAGAGACTGGAGAGGCTGTTACTGGAGCTGGAGGCTGTTACTGCACAGCTCAAGCTTGCAGAAGTAAAAAAAGTGCAAATAGAGCCAATGTGTCAAAAAAGAGTGGGTGCATCGTGCCAAAAAAGAGTGTTCTCCTGCTGGGGAGAGCATCCAAGGGTGACACTAAGCATGCACCTGGGCAGAATATTCACATGTTCTCCACCACTCCAGCTCTCTTACTCTCAATGAGGAGTTCAGCAGCTTCTGGATGGATGGAAACACCATGTGGGCCATTCCAGCCCATCATGGGCTTCCCATCCTGCCGGAACCAGGAGATCCGTGGTCGGGGAGAGCCCTGGACGTGGCACAGCAGGCTGACGTGTTGCCCAACCTCGACTGCCATGTCCCCCAGGGGTTCAGGGAAGTGGGGGGCAGCTGGAGGAGAAAGCAGAAGAAGGGGGGGGTCTTGGGCAGGTCCCACAGCCTGGATTCCCCCGGAGTGGGTTCTGTGTGCAGCCAGGCCCAGAGGAGAAACGGGGCTGCAAAACCCCCAGGCCAGGTGCTCTGAGAAGTCACCCATCAGCTGAATGCATCTGGTGTTCTTCCAGACACTGTCCCAGCCACCACACTTTCCATCCCTTCCCATTTTTCTCAGCACCCCCCTGGCTCAACAGAACCCCTCGTGCTTTTCCACCTTCAACCACACTTCAAGCCTCACTGCCTCCAGCTCAGCACCTCCTCTCCAGGCTCTTCCATCCCTTCTGCCTCTGCTGGGAAGCCCTCAGCATCCATTGGGGCACCTGGATTTTCAGACACAGAAGCCAACCCCCACCTATGCCCACTCGCACCCCAGTCTTGTCCCAAGCTCTCGTGTCCCATGCAATAGCAGATGTCCCCTGCTCTGGCAGGGGGGTTGGACTCTAGGATTTTTTTGAGGTCCCTTCCACCCCATAACTTTCTGTCGTTCTGTAATAGCACCCACACCAGTCTCAGGCCACTTTTTGAGCCTCATCCTTCCTCCCAACCTTTTAGGAATCCCCATCGGGCTCCAACCAGCTTGTCCTGAGCACAGACCCCACACACCACCTGGGGCCAGCCTGGAGCTGGGGTGAGGGGCACTGGGGGAAGCAGCAAGTGGGAGCTGAGCCGGGAGGGAGGGAGGAAGGTGGAAGGGGCTCAAGCACCGGGTGAGAGCCCAGAGGAGAGGCGGAGACTCACAGCCCACATCCAGCGCGGTGCCCTCGAAGGCGGTGCCGGATTCCCCGCGGGCCTGGCAGACGTAGGATCCCGCATCCCGTTCCCGCACCGCCTGCAGCCGCAGGATGGCACGCCGGGTGCCGGCTGGGAACGCTGCCACCTCCTGCTCGCCTGTCCCGAGACCCCAAATCAGCACCCCCAGTGCTCCCAGGGGTCCCCTCCCCTCAGCTGATGGTTCAAGGGACCCCCCACCCCCCACCCCCCCCCCC
>JAAWXA010000033.1:2666071-2728199 GCA_038090715.1 Florisuga fusca
CCTCCCCTCCCCACGAGATTTACTTTGTTCTCGTCGAAGACGTTGAAAACGAAGGTGGCGAATTTGGTTGGGTCACCAAAGGGGAAGAACTGTTTGTAGATCTTCTGAAAGCCAGCAGCATCCAGCTGCCCACTGGGACAGTCCTTGATGAAGCCCTTGTACCTAAAAAGGGGGGGGCAGAGGGTGGGCACGGGGTGGGTCCCCCCCACCCAAGGCAGCTCCCCGAGTCCCAGGGAGCTGGGGGTGTCCCCAGCGCTGGAGTCAGGAAGGTCCCTGGGTGCTCCTGGTGGCACTTCCATCACCCACCTGCAACCCCCCAGCCCTATGGGATGAGGTCCTGAGGGACACCACAGCAAGGGGGGCATTGTGGAGAGCCTGGAGAGCCATCGAGTGGCACAGGGGACACGGGGTGGTGCCACCACATTGCTCCCACCCCACTGTGAGCCCAGAAGTGGCAACTGAGCCACAACCAGGTTCCTGCTGAACATCATCCAGGACCTGGCTCAGGACATCATCCAGGGGACCTGGGATTTGGACCTGGGACGGGACAGGGACCCGCCACCCAGCCAGAAGCATCCGGGACAATCTTTTAAACCTCCTTTAAAATAAAAAAAAACCCTTTGCACAGAGTCACCTCCTGGGCTGGAGCTGCAAAATGCCACCCCAGGGGGTGCAGAGGAAGGGACTCACGGGCTCCATGGGTGCAGGGACCACAGGGGGACCACGTGGGGACAATGTGGGGTGTGTGAGCATTATGCAACGTGTCACCCAGATCTGTCAGGCACCTGCTGCAGCGGGACGAGGGCTGGAGGAGGAGGGGAAGGGGGTGGCGAGGTGGGAAACCAAAGTGTCAGTGGCATCTTTTTCAGGCTGCTGCAGCTATGACTCATTTGGAGGGGGTTGTGGAGGGGCTGAGCACNGGGGAGGGAAGGATGAGGGAAAGAGCTGAAGACAGCAGACCCTGACGGGTGGGACAGGGAGATGAAAGGGAAGTGGTGGCTTTTCTAGGACGTCGCGTTGGGTGGGGTGAGAGCATGCAAAAAAAATTAAAAAAAAAACTCACGGCCTCCCCCCCCAGCCCTGCTGCAAACACTGGGATGGCATCAGCCTCCTGCAGCCAGGGCCTCAGCCACCAGATGGACTGTCCCCATGTCCCCACTCCCCTCTGCCACCCGTATGGGGAGGGAAGGGGTGATAGGGGCACACGGCCAGAGCCAAGCCTCACTGTGCACGAGGTGAGCAGAAAATCCCTCTATTTTCTGGTGCCCTCTCTGTGAGGTGAAGCCCTGCACCCCAAAAGTGGTGCACCCTGAGCATCCCGGGGTTGCTGAGCACCAGCAGGTCCCACCCCCTCCCCCTGGCAGCTCACCACTGTGCTGGACACTCACCACTGCTGCACCTCCTTCTCTGTAACTGCAAGAGAAAACAGGAGAGGAAGAGGGGGGAAAAAAAGAAAAAAGGACTTTAGAGCTTTCCCAGCTGGTGTTTTGCACTTCACACAAGTGATTTCTCTATGGGGGGGGATGCCCCAGGGCTGGGTCACTCTGATACCTGCAGGCACAGCCCAGGAATCCTCCTCCAGCCCGGGAGGTCCATGGGGCCAGGGCTGCAGGCATCAGGGTCCCCCTCTCAGGCTCCAAAACTGAGCAGCCCACTAAGATGTTCTGCCTGTGCAGCACCATCACTGCAAGATGCTGCAGACCATGCAGGGACTTTGCTGGTTCATGCCTGGGAGGATCCAGCCCTGTACCCCCCCCACCTCCCCATAGCCAAAACATCCCTGGAAACATCTGCCAAAACATCTGCTTGGTTAAGGCCCCCCTGACACCAAGGCACCAACCAGCAGGCCAGTGGGGAGCCCAGTGCCAGTGGGTAGAGGGTGGGGGGATGGCCTCATTCATAATTTCCTTTGCATCATGTATATATATATTAATAAAAAAGCAAAAGGTCTGAAACGTGCTGGGATAATGAGGTGGAGTGGAGATGTGTCAGTGTGTAAAGGGCTGATAAAAATAGAGACCCCAGACACCTCAACAGATGCCAATTACCTTAGATGGGAAAAAAACAAACCAAAACCAAACCAAAAAAAAACCCAAACCAACAAGAAAGCAAGAAATTTCCCCTCAGAAAGCTTTCTAACATGCCTGGCTGGTGGCAGGAGGGGGGGACACACACACTGACCCCCACCTTGCAGCCAGCTGGGTGCTGGATCCTGCATCCCTGAGGGCAGGACTGGCTGCACCCAAGGCTGTCCCCATGCACACGGGGTGGGGTCCCTGCACCCCAGTTCGGGGACATCCAGTGACTGAGCTGGGGTGGGCAAAAAACAAAGTCATGCTGGTCCTCAAGGATTCCCCATCCCAAAATCAAGGGTTGCAGGGAAACATCCTTGCAAAGGAGAGATGCTGAGGGATGTCCCTAACAGAAACAGGGTGCCCTGTGTGCTCTCCCCGTGAGCATAGAGATCCCAGCCAGGATTCCCATCCCAAGGATGCTCACAGATGCCCCAGGTACCAGCTCTGCAGCCCTGATCACCCACAGGAGTTGATGCAGGTGGGAAGAGGAGGAGGATGGTGAGTGGTCAGACTTCAGGAAGCCCTGGGGGCAGGTGAGGGGCCACAGGAGCAGAGAGCTAAACTGGGGCTCAGGCAAATCACCTCCTGCTCGCTCTCTCGTTCAGCTGTTCCTCTCAACATGCTATTTTCAGGCCCAGGAGTTGCCTTTTGACTTCAGCAGGAAACAATCAAGAAATCTGTGCTTTTTTTAGTACAGGAGAAACGCTGGGAATGACATGCTCAGGCTGGGATGGGAGGGACAGAGCCAGCTCCCCCTGTGCCCATAGGAGGGATGTGTAGTTCTCCCAGGAGAGGCTTTTCCAACAGAGGGGATGGCTCAGGTGCCAAATTTGTTAAAGTGCATCCCTGGAAAGAACCAGGCAAATCCCATCCTTCCTCCAGCACACTGTGCCCTTCCTCCACCCTGGGTGCAAGGGACAGCCACGGGGTTTGCCCTGGGGTGGGAACACAGCTCTGCCTCCCAGCCCTTGGAAAACCACTCCTGGCTGCATCCCAGATCTTCCCTCTCCCCAGGGCAGAGTGTTCCCTGGAAACACAACAGCCTGGAGCCCAGCAAGCTGGGGCTGAGCAGGTACCTGCCTCCTGGTATCTGCCAGTACAGATCCCAGATGGATGATGACTCCGTGGCTGCCACTTCCCAGCCACTCCAACCCGCCTGGCTGTCAACACTCCCAGTGGCACCGATGAGGGATGCTGATGCAGGGCCATGGGGACACACCACTGCCCTGGCCAGGCTGGGCATGGGGTCAGGGGACACAGGCAGGGACAAAAGGGTTATGGTTAGGGTTAGGGTTGTCCTTCCCTCCACTCTCCCTGATCCATTCCCTGCAGATCCCGGGTGCTGCGGTGCCTGCATCACCTCCCTCCCCCACCACTGACTCCGGGGCGGTGCTGAGCCCATGCAAATCAATTCCCAGCGACAAAAACCTCGGCCGGGCTCGACCCCGCTCCCTAGGACAAGGGGATGACCCCGCAACAGCCCCCACTGCCGCATCCCACCGGAGCAGGACCGGGATCCTCCCCGTGCCCCCCGGCTGGGCTCCCCGGGGACCGGCATTCCCGCAGCCGCTGCGGGGATGGGTGGCTATAAATAGCAGCTCGGTACGGGATGCGGCGATCCCTGGGATCCTTGGGGATGAAAGGCTCTAAATAAAGGCAGGGCATCGGTTAGCATCGGTTACGAACCAAAACGGCGTCAGAGGCATCGCCCAGCCGGGAGCCCCGGCCAAGAACCGCAACCGCCTTCCCGCACGGACAGCACCGGGAGGCAGCTCCTGCCAGCAGCATCTTTGTTTGTTCCCGCTGCTCTTAGCAAGGAACAGGGAAACGCGGGCAGGAACAGGCAGCAGGGGCAGGAACAGGCGGCAGGGGCAGGAACAGGCGGCAGGGGCAGGAACAGGCGGCAGGAACAGGCNGTTCCCTCCTCTCCTCCCTGCCTGCCACGGGGCTGGGTCCTGAGCAGGATCAGGCACCTTCAGCCTGGTCCCCACAAGCCAAGGCTCAGGGCTGGCCTGGCCTGGGCTCCCAAAATTCAAGAAGCACCATCCCCACATGGCAGCCTGCAGAGAGTCTCCACCAGGTCCCCCAAATTTTCCCCTCTCTCCAGCCACTCAGCAGCACCTCGACCTCACGAGGCCACAGGCTCGGGTGCCTGATCAGGGAAACCAGAGTTAATTATTGCCAGGAACAAAGCAGCTCCCAGGGCTCTCCAAGCTCTGCCAGGTCCTCAGCTCCACAACCAACCCACAGGTGACTCCTCGGAGGCAGGTGGGCTCAGTCCTGCTGCAGATGCTCAGCACAGCACCAGGGTGAGGGCAAACTGGGCACCCACGGGTGTGCAGAGTGGGTGCTCAGGTGTCAGTCAGTGGGGCACTCGAGCATCCACTAACTGGGTACCCATGCCCAGGCTAGATGGGCACTCATGCAAAAATAAATGGGGTGATCATGCATGGACTCATCAGGCACTCGTGCAGAAATTATTTGGGTGTTTCTAAGTGAACTAATTGGGTGCTCATGCATGGTTTCATTGGGTGCTCATGCATGAACCAGCTGGGTGCTCATGCATAAATTTTTTGGGCACTCCTGAAACGATGGGGGGATCATGCACAGATTAATTGAGCACTCGTGTAAATTCACCAGGCACCCCTGCATGAACTAATTGGGCACTCGGGGGTGAATTAGTGTCATTAGTAGATAACACACTTGTGCATGGACTAATTGGGTGCTCAGGTGGGGATGGAGCAGGTGCTCATGCATAAATTAATTGAACACTTGGGCATGCAGTGATTTGGGGCATCTGCACCCATGCACCAATGAACTGTGCACCCATGCACCAAACCACAGGATGCTCTCACACAGAGCAGTGTGGGATCCAGTGCAGATTAACTGGGCACCCATGCATAAACCAACTGGGTGCTGATATGTAAATTAATTGTGCGCTCGTGTGTGTATTAATTGGGTGCTCATGCATGAACTGACTGGGTGCTGATGTAGGAACAACTGGGGTGCTCATGCATGAGATAATCAGCCCCTCATGCACACAACAACAGGAGGCTCCGGGGTGAACCCCACACACCCTGCAATTTGCCAACACACTCCACCCCTTGCCTGGGCAAAATACATAATTAAGAATTGTCTGCACATAAATCTGTTACAAAATCCACTCCCAACATCATCACAATGATAAAACCCCCCAATTAGGAGCTCCCCCTTCCCCCTTTGCTGAGCTGGGGATGCATCTTGGTAGCACACATCTGCTTGCTCTGATTTCACTCCTTGTCGCCTGGGACACAGATCTGGGGCTCAGCACCACAGCCCAAACAAACACCCAGAGCAGAATCAGCCCTTGGTCCCCACCGAGTGACCACAGGGCTCAGCACATGGTGCAAGTTTCACACTTTTGCTCCTGCAAACATGGACCTGAGAAGGGCCCATCAGCCAGCACAGATGGAGCTGTCCCCATCACCTCCAGGGGGTGAAAACATCCCCCAGGCTGTCAGGGGCTCAGTCCTTCCCCAGGACCATCTGTCCCCCTGTCCTGGGGTCCCTCAGAGGTCCCCCAGGTCCCCATCTGGTGATGGTAACTTTTAGAATACGCCACCTGTCCCCCTGTGCTGGGGTCCCTCAGAGGTCCCCCAGGTCCCCATCTGGTGATGGTAACTTTTAGAATACGCCACACGTCAGCACTTTGGCAATTTGGGTTGTTTGGCCCTGAAGACTTGTTCTGATTTAAAAATCAGTTTTAACTACACACGGATGTCCTGGTTAAACATTACAGAGCACACTCTGCCCTCCCTCAGGGCTCAGCCCCAGCTCCGGGGCCACCAAACCACCCCAGGGACAGGTTTGCAGCTGGGCAGGCTCTGGACAAGCAGCATTAAAACCCAACCCTGCCAGGGCAAAACCCGTCTGCAGCCACCAGGCTCACCCCCCCCGTGGAAAAACCCTGCTCAGTGACATTTCCTTTTGCTCCTGGAGATGACCAGCAGAAGCTTGCTCAAACCACTGTGTCCCCATCTCAGCCCTGTGCCCCCCAGCAGTGCCCTGTCCCTGGCCAACACACCAGTGGTGTCCCCATGCTGCTGCCATCCCCACGCAGGTCCCCATCTCTACAACATCCCATCCCAAAGGGATGTCAGAGCAGCTTCACCACATGGGTACCAACCTGGCCAGAGCTTCCTGCCTGCTGGGACATCCCCATCCCACGCTCACCCATCTCCCTGGGCACTTGCTCATTTTGGCTTCTCTCTCCATCACAGACATCTCCAGCAGGATGGTAGGTCCAGGAGCCTCCAAGATGTTGGAAGCAGCAGCCTGACAGCATTTTTGGTGTCATTTGTTACTGCTGAGATATGAAGCCCCACACAGAGAGAGCTGCCTCTGCCTTTGGCACCCTGCTCACCAGCATTCCCATTAGTGTTCTGTCTTGTTCCCAGACTGGATAAACAGGTCCACAAGCAGTTCTGTTCTCATCTCCCCCCAGGGCTGGCACTGACAGGAAAGCCAATAGGCAGTTAAAATCCTTTTTAGACTTGATTAAATATTTAAGGGCCCGACATTAGGCTTTGGATATTGGGTACAGGGAAAAAGCAGCGGTGGCTCTTTGCAGCAAAGGCAGCAGAGGAAGGGCAAAGGACAGTGCTTTCCTTTGGAAATGAATGAATCAGACAAACACGCCCACAGCAGGAGCTGGTGGCTGCAGCAGCTCTGCCCCAGGCTGGATTGGATCCCTGGGAGCTGGCAGAGTGATGCTCCACAACAGGGCAGAGCATCTCCAGCCCTGGCTCTGTGGGGTGGCAACTGTGTCCTGTCCCCTGCCCAGTCCTCCCTCAGCTGCCTAGGCATGGCCAAGGTGCTGAGCCCAAACCATGGAGCAGTTCCTGCACCAAGCAGAGGAGAAAACTCTCCTCAGGACCCAGCACAGGCAAGGGAAGGGAAGGGAAATTGCTGTGGTTCCACCATCAGAACCTGGAGCCAAAGGAAGGTCAGGAGGATGCTGCAGGGCAAAGCCTCACCAGCAGCAGAGCCACCTCTGTCCCCTCTCCATCTCACCCACAGGATTGGTGCAGACATGGATCAGGAGATGCTGGAGAAACACAAGGTGGTGAAGCACAGGCAGCCCTCCTTCCATGGAGGAACTAAAAATGTGCCTTGATGGGAGGACAATGAGCAGGAAGCGGGGAGAAAGCCCCATGCCAGGGCTGAGGAACCACAGCAGTGGTCACCATACCCGGGGCTTAACATTCCCCAGCCAGCCCTGCCCTTGGGCAGGCATGGGGGGAGGGCACACACCTTCTTCCCCTTCCCATCCCAGGAAGCTGAAGAGGGAAAGGAGGAACAAAACAACCCCACAAGCATCACCCCAGTGATGCAGCGAGCGCATTGATGGGCTCCTCCCTGAAGCAGCCACCTCCTTTGATGCCTCCAGAGCCTCTTGTTTCACAACCTTAATTATAGCAGCAGCAGCAAAGGTCGGGAGAGTGGTTAAGCAGATCCATTAACATGTCAGGGGATAAATGAAATGTGATTCTTCTGATGCTGGAGCAGCAGCAGGCAGAGGCTGCTCCACTCTGCTGCAGAGGGAGCCCGAGGGGCCCTTGGTCCCATCTTCCCTCTTCCCATCCTGGCATTGCAAGCACCTCCCAGGGACCACAGGGAACCCCCAAAACTTGCTTCTGAGACCCCAAAATTCGCTTTGCTTGAATTTACCTGCAAAGCACCAGGTCCATCAGCACATGGGATACCCAAACATGAAATTCACTGGGAGTAGGTTGGGGTCTCTGTGGGGAAAGGGATGGAGAAGCTTCCAGACCCCCACATCCCTCCAGAGGCAGCACATCAGGTCCCCATCGAGCCCACAGGAAGGGGTCCCACAGGGATCCCCCCTCCCCGAGAGGAGCCAAGAGGTGAGTGCAGGCACCTGCCAGATGCAGGCAGAGAGCTGCATTTGGGGGATTTGGGTATTTTTCCCCCCCCATCCCTCACTGCTGAAGGATAAGGGGTGCAGAAGGGCCTGACCCACTCGCCCCGAGTGCTTCTGGATGAGCAACAGGAAGGATTTCAACACCACCCAACCTGGCAGAGAAACCCAGCACCCGGGGCCAAACATTTCGGAGCCTTAAAAGAAACCCAGGGCGGGGAGCCACAGAGGGACCTCCTCTGCTCCTGCCCACCATCCTGACCTATCCAAGCCGGTGCCCCCATGGATGAACCAACCCCCTTCTCCTGGCTGAAAGCTGCTGTACAGTGGGAGAATTTCCCTTCTTCTCCCGCAGGATCCCTCCCGCCGCCGTGTACCCCCCGTAACTCCCAATCAATCTGTTTGTAGTTTGCTCTTAAACGAATGCCCATTAATTCAATGCATTTAGTGTCGAGCAGCAGAGCCAATTTTGCGGCTTATTGTAAAAGAGCAGAAAATGATGATGCCAGAGTGAGTTGAAGATCCACAAAATAGATCACAGTGGGTGGGAAGCGGTTCTGGGGAAAAGAGCAGCTTCCTCTCCCCGCACCCACTCTGCAACCTGGGCCTCCCAGGGCCGTGGGCGACGTTTTGGCAGCCTCACCCTGGCTCCCACACCTTCCCTGGAGCCTCACCCTGGTCCCCAGAACAGCGGGACCATCATCCCAACCCCATCCCCAGTCCCAGCAGCGATGTCTCTGCACCTCCGTGGCTCCCAGCACACCCGGTTGCACAGGGGTTGCTGCAGTTGGCATTAAAAAAAAAAAAAAAAAACCAAAAAACAACTTAGTGGTAGTAGTTGTGGACCTGGGAAACAGCTTGGAGAAGTGAACCCTGAAATCCAACCCACCCCAAAATGATTTAAAAAAAAAAACAAAACAGAACAAACCAACAAAACTGCTCTTCGAGTTCTTGTGCCTGCTTCAGGGATTTAAGGGTTGCCAGTGCTGCTGCTGCTACAAGGATGCTGAGCACTGCATTTCTCTAACAATTTATCTCCCAATTCCTCCACCAGGAGTCCACATCAAGCAATTTTCACCCACAACACATATCTTTCACCCCCAGCTGCACACGTGCACTTGATACAACTCTCTGCAGGCTGCAGGGAGCGGTGGTACCCCAGGACCTTCCTAAATCTCCACTTTAGCAGAACTTTGGACTACAGCCCCCCAGATCCCACCATGGCCCTGGGCCACCAGCTCATGGCCCAAGTTAAGCCCAGGCTGAAGTCCCAGTTGAAGAGGGAGCAGCAGACACAATCCAGGGAATGTAGTGGTTCCTTCCAGTCTCAGGTGTTGTCACCTCCTGGGACAAAACACAGAGCCCAAAACTGTGTCCCTGAGCAAGGCATGGGCAAGATTAATAAATTAATGACTATAAAGCACTTTAAGAGCTTTTGGATGAAAGGCTCCATGGAAGTACAAAGAATTACATAATTTATTATTCATTATGATTATCACTCAGTGTTGCCTTCTCCTGCACACCCCTGCATGGCACCAGCCCCCAAGGAAGGTTAAGTCCTTGCCCTGTGGCTGGGTTCTCCCCCCCAGCACCTGGCAGCTTGGTGCTGACAGATATTCCTAGGCAGTCAGGTGCCTGGAGATCCTGAATGGTGATGGGTCCAAATCAATAGGATTTGGGCAGCCAGGACTTCAAAGAAACCCTTTGGGCATCCTTCTGTGCCTTTAGATGTCCAAGTGCCATTAAAATCCCTGCCTGAAAGTCAAGAGTGGAGTGGGAAGGGGAGCCAAGAGATGAGGCTTCCAGGCTCCTGCCCTTCCATCTCCAGTTCCTGACAGGATCTGGTACAACCTGCTAGAAAATCATCCTGACATCTCACCGAGACGACCCTGCAGCACACCAGCACCATGCTGCACCTGCCCTGGCACACAAAGGGTCCCACGTTCCCCTCCTGGCTGCTCCCATCACCTGCTTGCCCCAAGATTCCTGCAATTGAGGCACAGCCAGAGAAATACCAAAAATCATGAGATGGAGAAACCTAAAGGAACAGGGGACAGTGACTGGGGGATGCAAGAAGCCACCAGGAATGGAAAGTGCACTGAGGGGACATGGCATGGGTGGCAGGTCCTCCATGTCCCATGGCTGAGATGAATCTGCAGAAAAGCCACGTGGGGCAGGGAGAGGGGGTGACATCTCCCCATCCCACTGCAGGACCCAGAAGGGACTTTATGTTATTGGCTTTGGTTTGTTTGGAAATGACACCAACCGAGAATGATGCAACAGGAGGAAATGTCATCATGGGAGAAACTCTTTATGTGCCACAACCACGGCTCACACTGCCACAGGAACCTTCCTGGGATAAAACCAGGTCCCCTCCTCAGCTGCCAGTTATGGGCTCCTGGAAACATCTGCCCAGATGTGCTGTAACAGCACCATGCACGAGGCAGGGCCAAAGCTGTCTGGGGACGGTGGCAGCCAGCATGTGGGGATGGCATCAGGGATGCTCTTTGAAGGCTGATCATCATGAGTCCACCAGAAAGGTGCCAAAACACCACAGTGCTGTGGAATAAAACCTTCCCCAGGCAGATTCCCCAGAAACTTTGGAGCGTGCCACGGATTTGTGAACACAACTATCCCCTGCTTGAGCCGGTCCAGCAGCCTGGTCCACAGAGGTCTGGACCAGTCCCTCCTGTACTCAGGGCAACCCTGCACTCCTACCTCCATCCTCTCTGCCTGGGTTCCCCAAAATGCAAGAGGAAATCAGTATCTTTGCAATCTCCCAGGGTCTGAAGATAAATCAGAGGCTCTGAGACATGCCTGGGAGGGCCCTGCAAAGCGCTCGCCTTGACAGCTGCAGAAAAGGGGCAGAAATGCTCAGCAAAAGTAATTAATCCCAGAGATGAGAGGTGGAATGAGGAGAGATCAACAAACAGAGCCTGGTCTTAGGGCCAGCTCTCCCTGCCAGGCATCACACCACGTGCTGCTGGGGCATGTTGGGGTGCTGCACCTCTCCGGCCACGCGAAGGGCCACGTGCTGCCCCGTGGCACAACTGCCCAGGAGCTGCTGCTTCACCTGCACGGGCACACAGGTCTGGTGCACCCCAAAAAAGAGGCAGGAAGAGGCCTGGAGTGGGGAAGATAACAGCCCAGGCAGGCTAAGAACTGATCAAGAGAGTGGTCAGAGGTTGGGAGTCTTTTTGGAGGGGGTGCGGAGGAAAGGGGAGAGCACCCAAGAGGGGGGAGAAAAAAGTTTGGAATGAAGTGTTTTGAAATGCCATGACTCTCTGCTGGCCCTATCAAATAAAAGGGACATCCCTGTGCCTGCAGAGGGTTTCACCAGCACTGTGTTTGTTCAGCTGCTGGTAAGACATGGGGCATCGCTGCCCCTGTGCCCACTGCTGGGGGTGACAGCTCCCCTGTGCAGAGAGAAGCCACCCAGGGGTGCAGAAAGCCCAGAAGGCAGGAGAGCACTGGCACACGAGGCTGCACCAGCCTGGGCTCTTCCCACATCCACCAGAGATCGGATGGTCCTGGCAGCTGCAAACCCAGCAGGATGGCAACAACCATACCCAGCACAGCTGCACCCACCTGGGCTCATCTGAGGTCTGCCTGCCACAGGCACAGCCACGTTCTCACCACTTCTTCCTCCCAAACCACTTGGAGGAAGCCCAGCTGGGACACCCCAGCCTCTCTCCTACCATCATTCCCAGGTGGGCTCTGCAGAGATGCTCCCCCTGCAACCTGCCCTGCTCGCTCCCGTGCCACGGCGAGAGAGCAAACTCCACGTGTAGGGTTGTGCAATGCACCAGTGTTGCCTCTTCTCCATATGGGAGAACTTGCTGCATCCTAATCCATTGCCTTTTTGGGTAAGCACTGCCGTGGGACTGCAGCAATGACAGTGGGGAGAGCTCACAGGTCTGCTGCAGGTTAAAAGATCTCTGGAAAAGCAAAAGGGGGAAGGAAGATCTCGGACCTGCCAGTGGAGAGGCAAACTTGAACCACCAAAGCCTTTGTTTGGCTTTGTGCATTCACCAAAAAGAAAAAAAGAAAAACAAACCAATCCAAAACACCTGATCTTGCCAAAGCTAGATGGCTCGGGCACCAGCCACATTAATAAGATTACAGCAGAGGTTCAGACAGGAAAGCCACTCTACTTAGAAAACCAGGTTATTAAACCAATACCGAGATACTCATAGAAAAATAGGAAACTCTCTGGGGCTTCACCTCTCTGCTTCAGAGTGTAACAACAAAGCAAACACCTCCAACTAACGTAGCCAAACTTTGGAGGCCACCCAGATGGGTTCTGCTCCCCGTTCTGGCAGAAGCTGCTTGGCTCCAGGGAGGCAGCGTGGAGGAGGAGGAGGAAGAGGAGGAGGGCACCCACCACGGCTGGTCCCTGGGCAGAGGAACCCCGGGGCAGAGAAAAGATGCTCTGAGCAGAGGCAGGAAGGGGGTCAGGAAAAAAAAAAAAAAAAAAAAAAAAGGTGCACATCACTCTGGGTGGGCAGGATGCGGCCCTTGTCCCACCGTTATTGAAGACTTAGAAGTAGGCCACAGAGATTTTTTTTTTTTTCCTTAAGAAAACAGTGCCTCCCTNCCTTCACTTGGGAGACTCTTCCACTCTTGAAGGTGTTGCTGTCCCACCAAGGTCATCCCCAGGCCCTGAGCTCAGGGCCTGGGGATGACCTTGGTGGGACAGCAACACCTTCAAGAGTGGAAGAATCTCCCGAGTGCTGGCTGCCCCCAGCTGAAGGGGGAGGGGGGGGCTGTGTCCCTCACCCCAGGATCCTCAAGGGCTCTTGTGAAGCCTTCACTTGCTCTCTGCAGCCCAAAACCAAGAGCAGTCCCTTCCAAAACCCCACGGATTCCACGGATTCAACCTTCAGTGGGCTCGTGGTACAGCCAGGGAAAGCAAACCGGTGCTAAAAGCAGTGGCGTGCAGCCCTTTCCCACCTCAAAACCATGCAGGGCTTTATCCCTCGACAAAAACTCTCAGTGCGTGTGTGCACACATTCATTAGCTCGACTGATGCACACGATAAATCCGGTTTTCTTCCCGGCCCTGTTGCAATGAAGGCCTCAGCAGAGCTGCCCAGGCATGCCTGGGCTCCTATGGCAGCAGCCAAGGAGGGAGCAAACCTGCACTTGGATACAGCAAAACCTGTCAGCAAGGCTGCAGAGAGCACAACACCAACCACCCGGGGTTATTTGCAAAGGGGAGGAGGAGCAGGGTTGACACAGCACTGGTCTCTGCACCTTTTTTGGTGGTGTTTTCTGGTGTGGTTTTTTTTTTTTTCTAACCAGCAAAATGTTGCCTGATACTCACTCCTCCAGGGACACATTCCCCAGGTAGATGTTTCTAAAATGCACAGTCCTGCAGCCTCCCACAAACAAGCTGGTTAAAGCAGAAGAATACAAAAACACCAGCACCACATCCCAGCTCAGGCACCCAGCAGCAGCACAGAGGGATGGGGGATTTGGAGCACAAGGTTGCAAGAACTCAGTGAGGCTCAAACCTCCCCTCCAGCATCCCTCACAATCACTAACAATACTTTAGGGACAGAAATCCACCTGTGACTCAGGCATAGGCCTCACCAGACTCCAGTTTGGTCCCTAAATTCACTGCAATGTGCCTTGTGCAGCCCACTCCTTAATTGCCCCTCAGAAAAATACCAATTTTTGCCTTTGGACTTCATTTGTAGTCCTGGAGCTGTAACACACAGAGCTGTAACACTGTCCTGCTGTGTGCAGAGCATGATCTGTCCCACACCTGGCTGGGATGACAAAGATAACATCCCAAAACTTCCCTGGCATCCCAAACCTTCCCTGCACAGCACAGGCATTTTAGCACAAGCTCTGCTGTTGCAAAACTGATGTTAAAGGGATTTAATTCTATTTAAAACTCTACCTTGCCTCCACCACAGGGAACACTGGAGAGCTCAGATCACACAGCTGAGAGGAAAAAAGTAGCTGGAAACTGTGCAAGCCAGTCACTTTTTCTTCCTAATTATTAGCTTCAACCCCATTATTGCTTAAATAACATCACCAGTGGCATTTTCTGGGAGGCAGTGACTTTTCTACAGCCAGAGGAACACAGCCCCAGCCGGGAAAGACTCCTGGGGTTGGCAGGATTGAAATCTGAACAGTGACTGAGGCACAAAACAATCCTGTGCAGCTGAATGTGGTCAGTGCACCAGGGAAAGAGCTGAGCTGGTCACCAAGAGAGGAAAAGCCAACACAGGACCAGCCCTTTTTTTTTTTTAAGTGACTGCGTGTGCTGCTTGTGGTGCATCCACCGTCTGTTCAGCAGATTGCAATGTGCTGTCATGGAAATGATCCCTCCCTGGACAGTCTTTGCTTTTGCCACCAGAGTCAGAGTCAGGGTCTTGCTTGTAGGGAAGCTGCTGCCTCTCCAGCCACGCCAGAGCCAGAGGTTGGGGATGGGATACGGGACACTCCATGTCCTGACTGTAAAAGCTGGGAGGTGCATGGGCTGTGCAGCCACCTCTGTGTCTGCAGGAAGCTCTTCTTTCCTCTGACGTTTACCTAAAAGTGTTTAAGAAAACCAGGGAGCTCTTTTTTCCCCAGGACACAGCAGATCTGTCAGGCTCAGCCACACAGCCTTTTGCTCCACGTGGGTTCACCACACTGTGTGCATTTAATAAGCATCCTCAGATGCCATCAGAAGGGTTTTCCCCAACGTGTCCTTGTTGATTTAATTGTTGGGATTACAGTCACCTCAGGGGAACAGCTCTGCATGCAAGCTTTGGTCCCCCCTATCTAGCAAGCTCACTTGCTTTGCTTCATCACAAAAGGTCTTTCTTTCCTCCCAGCTGATGTGCTCAGACCTGAAAAAATCAGTGGTAAAACATTGCCAAAAGCACAGCACCCTCTGGACCTCGAGCATGGCTGGAAGTTGGGGATGGGGAATATGGGATCCAATATCCCATACTTGCACTTCCAGATCGATGCAGGAACTGCTCTGGGAAGGGGAAGAGAGAGGCTCAGTCCATCCCCTGCCTCTCTCCTCCCTTTCCCAGGGTTGGATGAGACCCCAGACAGGCTCCACTCACACCAACCCCTTTTTCCTAGTGCTTCACTAAACCCACAGATCCACCCATCTGCTACTGCTTTGTGGTCAGTGTTACCCCCAGACCCCTCAGCTTGTGAACCTCCCCCTTCCACATCCCCCCACACAAAAGCAGATGGAGATGGTGCCCCAAAAAGAGCCAAATGTGAAGCAAGGAATCTGGTGCTGGAAATGGCATCAGCAAAGGCAAACAGCCCCTGCCCAGCAGTGAACACAGCCCATACTTTGTGCTCTTTCATGGAAAAGTCAAGTTCAGCTAAAAGGTTTCTTGTGCCAGAGCTGGGGGTTGGTCAGCAGGGGAGTGTTCAAAGCTTCGGCTGGGGAAGGAGCATACACACACACACACACAGAGAAGATTAATTCTATCAACTACAAAAATAGTGGCTATTTTAAGACTGATGCTTGAGTGATCTGACTCAGTCAGAAAAAGAGCCAAAGAAATTATTGGCATCAGAGCTGGCTGCTCCACCAGACAAGTCGTGGTCACTGCTGGCAAAGAAAGCCAGCAAAGTTGTTGTTTTTTTCCAGGTTTAAAAAAAAAAAAAAAAAAAAAAAAAAGAGCAATTTCAACATCCTGGTACACCAGGCACAAACAGGGACTGGAGGAACACCAGCTGGTCCTGGGGACATCCCTGCCCTGCCTCGGCTTCCCAGGCCTAGAACCCTGATCTAGGTTCCAACAGTTTTACATGCCTGTATGATTTCAAGACAGTGGGCAGCTCGAGATGGGATTTCACAGCTTTGAGGTCATCAACCAGAGCATTCCTGAAGCTCTTCTAAGCTTGACAAGATGCTGCTCTTGCTTCACCCCTGGTTTCACTCAGGCCACCAGGAGCGCCGAGTGCTGGCAGTTCCTGCCCTCGCTGTTTTGATAGCTGAGCTATGTTCAGCTAAGTAAGAAACCCTCAGAAATCGAGATTTATAACCCAAAACACTCCGATGGCTCCAACTCCAGCAGCCTTACTGGCTGTCACAGTGAGAAATTAATTCCAGCCAGCAGAGCAGTTTATTGCCAGCACGTCACACGTGGAGAAAACACGACAGAAACCAAACATCCCCGGGTTTGGGATGAAGTGGCAGCAGAAACGGGGCCCTGCAGGCTCTGTCCCCAGGAGACAGAATCGCAGATGTTGAAACAGCTACCAAACACAGAGGAAAGGTCTGGGAATCAAACACGCCCAGGCTGCAGGCATCAACACGGCAAGGCTGACACGCAGCCGACGCGGTGCGCGTTACCATTGGTTACGCTGTGCACTGCTCTGCTAAATTTGAGTGTCTTTCCCTAAATATTGCATTCCCTGTACAGCCTCTGGAGCTGCAATTTTAATGGGGGAACCTGGGAAAGGTGGTTGAGCTCCTGAGCTCTTCTCCCTGCCCTGTGCCACCAGCAGCTGGCTGAGACCAAGCCAGGCAGGAGGAGGTGTTGCCGTCTCCCTCGGTGGCACGTCGCAAATCCCGGCTGGCAACTGGGAAACCACCACCTTCTGCTGCTCCTGCCACGCTCATCCTGCAGCATGGGAACCACAAGGCTCAGCTTCAGCCTTCAAAACAAGGCCTGAGCCCAGAAAACAGGCAGCACGTTTGTTCAGGGACAGAAAATAAAACGAGTCCTGGTAACAACAACCGCGCGAGCGTTGCGCGGTTGTGTCTGCGGGAGATAAGATCACAGGCACGGAGGCAGCAGCAGCTTTTTGCAGCAAAGACACCCTGCAGGATCCACCAGAGCTGAAGGAGGGGCTGGATGCACTCTGCAAGGTTATTTAAGCACCATTCCCTAGTGTTCCAACAGATATTTTTCAGTTTTACTCCAAAACAAACCAACCAACCAACAAAAAAAACTCTTTGAGACAAGTATCTAAAATGCCAAGATTGGGATTTGGACCAGAATAGTGTTTTTAAAAAAAATATAAATACACGTATACAGAAGAACCTTCAAAAGAAAGGGATGGCATGCAGCTATCAGCTCTCTGCTTTCCTGCCCAAATCTTTGCTCTGAAGGCAGCTCGGTGCCGGGGGCCGTTTGATGCTGAGCTCTGGCAGGGGTTGCAGGGCACTGCTGGGGTGGTGCTCAGAGCAGGAGCCAGCCAGCACTCAGCCTCTTCCAAAGATAACTCCTGAGTCATGTAAGATTGCCAGGTTCTGGGAGCAGGGAGCCTGTTTGCTGCCAGGGCTGCTCACTGCTGACCTGCTCTGGTTTTCAGATAAGATACAAACCACTCGAGCAAACTTCACAAGCAACCTGTGCTGTCAGCAGTGGTGGTTGTCCAACCAAACCCTGATCTGCAAAAAAAAAAACCAAACCAAACCACAACCCAACAACACACAAAAAAAAGAAACAACCACCAAACACCCCCCCCAAAAAAAACCCAAAACCAGAAATAACCAAACAAAAAACCAACCAAACCCACTCCATACATACAAAATCACCTCATACCTCTTTTTTCAAATTTCATCTCACTAAGAAGCTGAACCGTTGTCTCCCAGGAGGCTGCTCTGATTCATGGCAATACGGGGGCATTGTGTGCTTGGTAAATCCCAGTAAATATTTCTGCTCAGTTTTAGTAACAACACTTGAAAACCTGACTTCCCAGGAATACAGATGAGGGCACACATGTACCAGCTTCTTTTTTACTTCGTACTTTGCTGCTGCTGCTCTGGAGCAGAGCTGAACTCACCCGAGGCATCTCCAAGGTTTTAACAGTGAAACAAAATGAACCCCCAAAGCAGAAACTCGGGAATACGCTTCACACAGGGATAAGCCCATGGAAAAATACTGAGTCAGGGATTTCACCCAGCTCACAGCCCACAAGGGGTTGTTCCCTACGATGTATTTAGCAGTGATTTACCCAGCCTCATGTTGATTATCTAAAGCAACACAGAACTGCAGCAGTTCCTCCAGAGAGATTGCAGGCAAACCCCTCTCCTTGGCAAAAGGTTTCTCCCTAACATCTCATTCTCTGCTCTCATTTCTTCTCACCTCAGGCCTGATTAATTCCCCACTTGTTTCTGCAGTTCCCCCCCTGCAGCCATTTTGCAGTGTGCTACATCTTCTTGGCTCTCTTTAATCATCACTTAGTCAGGTTTACAGCTTTAATTCTTGTCATCTTCTGTCACTGCCCCATTCTCTCTCCTCTCAGTGGCTGCTGCTGTGCTTTGGAGCTCCTCCCTTACTGCCTCCTGCTGTGAGATCCATCCCAAATGGAACAAGTTTGGCTTTTCCTAGGAGCTGGAAAGCAAAGCCTTCCCATCTGGGCCAGGTGTGGGATGCTTTCTGCCTTCACAGAGCTCCTGCAGAACCCAACACCCACAGCAGCTCCTCCACCCTCTGTGTGCACACATTTTTGGGGTATTAGGCTGCCAAGGGGATGCTGTGCCACCCTATAAAAACTACCCAGGCCTGAAGACACTATAGAAGCTCAGAAGCCCAGAACAGTGTCCTCAGGGACCAAAAAAAAATACCCCTTATTCTTACTCCTGCCCCAGGAGCCCCATGTTGACTGCTCCTCATTCACTGGGAGTCTCTTGCCAAGCTCAGTGCAATCATCCCAAGAGGGAGCAGGAAAAGAAGTTTTCTCCCCCATTTTGGACTGTACCAACCTCACCTTACATGCCTGTTTATTCCTTTTCAGCAACACAAGAACCATCTCATGTATTCTGTCTCAGCCACCCCACTAAAAATATGGGGAGAAGAGTCACGAGGAAGTGGTGTCACCCCAACTCATTATTTTCCATGGGTGAGAGAGAAAAAAGGGAAAACATGCATTTGTTACTACTTAAGACACATGGAAGCCCTTGGCTCCTGCCTGAGGAGCCCAGCATCAGCTGTGCCAATGCAAGCCATGTTATTACCTCTTCTGTACAAAGCAATTTATTTTTATTGACCATTCATTCTACAGGGCACTACAACACACTCCTGCTCATTAGAGTCTGTCAGTCAGAAGGCAAAGGAAGGTAAAAGCAAGATTTAAAGAGAAGGCAGCTCCTTGCAGTCATAAAGACAATCTTGCTACACCAAGGACATTGACAGCAGGCAGCTTGGAGGGGAACAAGGAGCAGAAAATGATCAAGCAGCAGCTCAGAATTTCAGACACAAGAAGAAAATCCTTAAAGCAGGTAGAACAATTTACCCCCCCTGGGCAGGAAAACACCTACAAGCTGGTTTCCAGTGTTTAAAGGACCAGCTCCTTGTCCTCCCTTATAGGCAACCCAAGCCCTGTGGAACAAGGAGACCAAACCTTGTCCAGAAGCAACAAGCCCCGGATAAACCCCCCTGCCTGCCCGGGCTGTGAGAAACAGGGAGGGAAAAACCACTTCCATGCACAGGAGACACAGACACCACTGCAGAAATCCAAGTTCCAAAGCTCAGAGAGGAGGTGGGCAACTGCAAACACAGCTGGGGCACGTGGAGGTCCTTCAGCTAGAAGCAGAAAATGAGATGCATTAAACTTCTTTCTGGTCAATCTTTATTTTACACTTTTGCATCACAGCAGGGAAAGCAAGTTACAGAGACCATCCTGATTTGTATCTCCCTTGCCTCTCTTCAAACACTGTTGGTTGTTCTTTTAATAAAGTTTAAAAAAAAAAAAAAATTGAAAAAAAACCATTTGTACATCTGAACATGAACTGAGGAATAAGGTATCTACAGGTCACTAAAAACCTTGGAACTGGACTTTGCTGTACAGGAAAGTCTTTTTCAGTTCTTTTGGAGATCATTTACTAAATGAATTCAGAGCTACGTTGTACAAGGTGGCCTAAAGCTGCTTCATGACACAAGAGGATCTAGAATTAATTATTAATAGTTACTAAAGGGAAGCTATCTAGACCCATATTCTGTTTTGACAGAACAGGTACCAGCCCAATGCACCAGTATCCTAGCTACAAGACTGCTTCTGATAATGTGGAGCTCAGGCTCTACTTTATTACACAGAGAGCAGAACACCAAGTGAAATCCCACAGGGAAATATTTATTAAGAATTGTCCTTTCTACAGGATTGCTGCAATCAAAACATAAATGGATTCTTGAGCCAGTCAACCTCCAAGGAGTGACTCTTCTCAGCCACTTTCTTCCACTACCACCACTTTACACATCAGTTAATATCTCTATTTTTCTTAAATCCTGTTCTAGCCACTTGCAAGTGCAGAGTTCTTGGAGGATCATTGCTAGATCCAAGTCACAAACTACGAGGAGGGGGGGAAAAAACAACTCCACAGCTTCCCAATATTGCTCAGTGAAAGTGATTAATAAGCCCAAAGCAACATGGCACCCAGTGGCAACATGAAAAGCCAGATTAATCCAATTTAGAACGTTTTCCAGCAAATCAACCCCAGGGAACACAAAAGATTGGTCAAGGGCAGCACCACCTGGGTTTTCATGGAACAGGGTTACTGCAGTTACACTCAAGGTCACAGGTTTTAAACAAGTGTTTCCAATCTCAGTCCCTCCCATCCACTCCAGGCTCCTTTTGCAAAGGTGAAACACAGATAAAATAAAACATTTGCTTTAAAAGTAACAGCAGTCTGGCTGCTCTCATGAGACATCAAACTGGAGGAAACATACCAGGCAGGCTGGAGAAGGGAGGGCTGCTTCCTCTTCTTCACCTGCACTTCTCTGAACTCTGACTTTCCCTCTGGAATGTTTTGTGACCAGAGGCAATTGCCAATGTGTTTTTCCATGGGAACCTTTCAACTGGTTTCCATCACCTTGTGACAGTAATCACCATTGCTCTGGCAACTGGTGTATCATTAGTGTCTCACCCTGGAATGGCTTTAGAGCTGAAGAGTTTGGAGTGCCACCCCCCTTGTTTTCATCATCCTGAGAACATGTTACCTGAAACTGTCCAAAGAACAACAGAATAATTCAGATAACTCCTCATCCTGCCTGTGTGCTAGTGATGACAGCTGAGTTGGGTTTGACTGCCTTGCATCCAGAAAAGGAATGTTCTGCTTCCCTAAGACTGGGTCTTTTCCCAGCAGTGCATTTCCACCACAGGGAGCACCTCCACCTCCAGTAGATCAGGTCCATCTCACATGCACACCTGCTTAAAGGAGGGTGGAACAAAGAGCTTTTATGGTTTTATATGCACTAGGGATTTTAAACTGTGTAACTACTTACAGGCTTGGTTTTACACTGCCACCCTTTTCCAGGTAAGAGTGGAGTTTGAGCTGTTGAACCAAAATTTCTCAGAGTTGCCTTGCAGTGATGAAGGCTGAAAGGCTTCTTCAGGTACATAAGCAATCAGCAGAACCAGAAGAAAAATCCTGGCCCATTGTTAAACAGGAGAGGTGACTTAGTCACCAACAGTGCCAAAAAGGCAGAGGTTCTCAAACACCTTCACCTGTCCTGACTAAGCCTTTGTCACTTTGCTTGTCACTGGCCAGACACTTCTCTGCTCTAAGAGAAACATACTGTAAGGAGAAAAAAAAAAAAAAAAAGACTTAACATGCTAAAAAACTTCCATTGGACTTTCAGCAGAAGGAATGTTGCAGTGCTTAAGGATACGTGGTGGATGCACACTCCTGTGAGAGAGTCCACTTAGCTTAGAAAAAAACCATCTCCCCCCTTACTAGCTCCAAGACAAAATACTGCAATGCAGCAAATTTTTACAACATGCTCCCAGGGTATGCCAGCATGGAAATCCAGGGACAGGGCACTCAGCTGGAGAGAAAGACTGAGCAGTGCACTGCACAGCCCAGGACATGCTGCCTTGGGTGACAACATGAAAGAGCAGCTGAACAGGACAGCACGGGGCTCCTTCTCCCCAAACTGCAACGTTTGGAGCAAGCAGCAGGAATGTTCCAGCTGACCCCATTATGTCTTCCTTTCTTTTAGCACCTATCTTGAGGAACCATCAAGGAAAACATTTTCAGGCCTGAAGAATGCAAGAGTCTGGCAGCTGCAGTGCCAAAGGAAGCTTCCAATGGAAGACAGATTTAGCTGAACAGTTGGAGCAGGAAGGAGTGCAGCAGTTACATTTGCATGGCAGCAGCAGCAGGAGGGATTTATTAGGGCACAGCCTGCACCACAACTCAACCCATCTCATTTTTCTCTGCAGAGGGTGCCCAGTACTCCACTGCAGGTGAATGGACTCACAGCACTGGGGCTGAACCACTCCAGCCCTGCCCTGCCAGGATTCCTGGCATTTACACCCCTGGGCAGGGGAGTTGCTCCTTTCAGGAAAAGGCAGGAGCAGGGCAGTAAGGTTGGATTCTCACATGATCCATAAACCACAAGCAGCTTCTGTTTTGCCTCCCTGTGAACAAAGCTTCCTCCCAGCAGCTGAAAGGCAAGAGCTGGGATTATCCTGCCTGGAGAGCTCCAAGCTGCAGCTTTTCATTCCCAACCCAGTCATGGGGTCACCTGGGGGAGGGAATTCCCTCCCTGTGATGCTCTGCAGTGCAGCACAGGCTGTGCTGGGGGAGAAACTCAGCTGCAGCCATCCTCACCACCCCCCAACAGCCCTGACACCATCCAAACCTTGGAAAACCCATTTTTCAACCTGCTCTGAGGAATTCCACCAGTAGAAATTCACTTTGGAAATGGCTTCAGTAAGAACCTTCCATCACTGGTTTGTTTTGTTGTTTTTTTTTTTGACCACATTCACTTTCTTTACTAATGCTCAGGTCTGAACTTGGAGAACAAGAACTCTTCTCAAGACACTTTCAGAGTACTTGCCATGGCTATTCATGCCAAGGCAAAAAGAAATTACCCGTTTTTTTGGCTTTTGACTAGTCAGAAAAACCTACATCCTACAGAACTTTAGCAAAAGTACATATTAACAACAACAAAAAAAAAGAAACCTGAGACTAAGGTAAAAGCACTTGCCAAATCAGCAGCTTCACTGACGCTGAGGTATGGAATGGGCAACTGTTTGCCATCAGCTCAGCCCACCCTGGGATCCCAGCACAACCCCTCCTGGTTTTTGGGTGAAGCACCACAGCCATCAGAATTCCACTTCTCATTTCCAAGTGGTGTAACAGGTCCCAAGGCAGCATCATGTCTGCACTGACACTGTCCTGTCTCTTCTGCTTCTGAGAGCAAATCCTTATCCTTAACACAGATTTCTGTGGCAACAGACTTTAAGCTTCTAGTTGAACTGGTCTGAACCAAAGTTTACAGCCTCTCTGAGTAGCCCTTTGGGTGCAGATAGTGACATTTCCACGAGGATGGAGTAACCATGCAGAGGGGGAGGATGGGTCTCTCAGGTATTGTATCTAAGTGTACAATAAGCTGGGACTGCCTGTGTTTGTTTCTAGTCCAATTTCTCCCACCTCAACTACTAAATATGCAGAAGATTTCTTCATAGAGAGGATCTAAAAGACTCATGGGTCACCTAAAAGCCTTTCTAATGGTTCACTAAAACCATCTTTGCAAGAGAATGATAGGAAAAGTCACAGCATCACTGCTGTGATTTCTATGCAGTTACAGCTGAGGAGAAAAGCAGAAGAGAACTCTGTACCTAGAGGGTTATTATCAGGCTTTATCTGAGGAGCAACCAGTTCCAGGGATGAAAGCAGGCAGATTGATTTCTACCATTTCCATGATATGTAGAACCAACACCTGAGAAAAGAAGTGGCAACCAGAGAAAACAATGCTGCTCTTCAAACAGCAAGTCTTGGTACAGACTGCTCATTTCAGAGCTCTGCTATTCCTCTTCAAGAAGTGGTTCAAGGTTCTAAAGAAAATCCCTCATCTAAACTTAAAGAATGAAAAAACCAAGTGGCTAAAAGCCCTCTAACCAGTTGTACCCCAGAGGTTCAGCCCCTTTGGTCAAAAAAGCAATTCCTAAATGAGGATGTAGAAGATTCTGGCACATCTGCAGCTCTGTGATGATGCCTCTCTCTGTCACCCTGACACAAGCACTTTGCTCAACAGCACCATATGTCAATGTCTCTACATGGGTATTAAGGCTTCAGTGGGTCTATTTTCCTTCATGCTTATCCTCATTACATCAGTGAGCCACTTCCATCCTCCCCCAAATTAACCATCATTTGCTATGACTTACTGCTACAGCTGTGGGCACCAGCTTGTGTCACTAACAATACCAGAGTGGCAGAGATAAAACACCCATGGCATTTGTAACCTGTCCCTAAAAACTGCTTGCTGAGTTTGCAGCAAAGACTTAAGACTTCTGTATTCCCCTGCACTGAGTGTTCTGGTCATGATCTTCTCCTTTCCTGTCAATTAAAAAATCAAAACAAAAAAAACCCCCAACGTTTAGGACTGGGAGCCACAGTTACCTGGTTTTTAACAGCAAAACCATTTTGATCAGTTCAGCTCATCTTAAACAGCAATCATTAAAGATACATAACCACAGAGGCTAAGTAACTCAGGGTAATGGTGAACCAGAGATATGCAAGACAAATTTCTATTGGAGATTCTGGTGCTGTTTATACTGGAGCAGGGAGGACTGTCTTTTGAAATACCTTGAAAATATTTTTAGAAAGCAGATCAAAGTGCTCTGGGCCACAGTTTGAAATTAAATATTTAAGCTAGCATGGCAGATCCCTAAAAAGCAAGCATCAGTCATACACCTCTTGAGTACTTCTTGTCACGTGGGTGCAAATCAAAGAGCAATTCCATGAAGAGGGGAGAACTTGCACAAATGCTTATTGCACTAGAGGCTATGGTGCTTTTTAACAGAGAGCTGTCACTTGGTTGCTGTGCAGCAATACATTTGAAAACCTGACACATTTAAGTGGATTCCTGCATGGCCAAGACAAGAAGATACTTATCAACTTTGCCATTCATGGGAGTCGTGGCAGAAGTCATCTGATCCAACACCCCATTCAGTCTCCCAAATGACTGCAGTTATTTCTACCTGTTTGTTTTGCAATGGTTTTGTCCAAGCCAAGTGGAGAGTTTATAAAAAGAAAAACAGAATACTTACACCTCATCTTCTCTTTGCACCTTCCAACACACTGATTCCCAGCATACATGTAACAAAGCACGTGTGTGTATATAGATATGAGCATTATATAAAATATATATTTGACATACACACTACAGGTCTCTCTTCACATCAGTATTACACATTCTGAAGAATGCAACTGCAAACAATTCAGAATACCTAACTGACCCAGAAAGGGGAAAAAAAAAAAAGAAAAAGCTACCCAAAATCCCTAGGAAAGCTTCACGCTCCTTGCAGGTACCAAGAGATCCCATTTTCTTATGATCAGAGGAATAGTTAAATTTCTGCACTGCTTTGCTCCCCCTAGACACACCCCACTCTGCAGTTTGTGTTGGGAAGTGCTAGTTGCACCCTTTCCACTGAGAGTAATATTAATAAATTAAAAAGTTTCTCTGAAAGTGCTGCCTTAGTCCAGTCCATCATGCCATGCTTTCCCACTCGCCCCGGGGCTCTGCTGAACCATTCACCACTTTCTTGACCTTCTTCATGCCTTCCATTACCCCAGAAGTTGTCACCCTGGAAGAGAAGGGAGAAACATTTCAGATCTGAACTTGAACTGCAATGTCCATTTCACCAGTAGCACAGGCTTGTCTTCCTGTCCATATCAAATCATCTTGACCTAGCAGTCTCCACGTTCAATCTTATTGCTACCATTTTACAACCAGGTAAAATCTTGGACACAACACTGATGGTTGATGGACTTGAGAGCTTCAAAGCCCTCCCCATCTGCTATTAAACTGATCAATTAATATTTGCTCATACTTGAAAGAAAACAGCAGGGGTGGTTCAATTGTTAAGAGATCATTATTTGCTCCAGTTTGAGCAGCTTGCTTAAAAAAAATGCAATAAAACATTTTGCTGTACAGCTGAACACCCTTCATTCTGTGCATTAAAGACTCTCTTCTGCATCTGCAGTGCTTTGAATTGGTCCAACATTTATACAAATGCACACAAAGTGGAGAGTGCCCCAAATGAACCTTATTAGCTTAATGCACACCAGCTCTTACTAATAGGAAAATCATTCCATGAACAGAAACAAAACCAAAGAGAGAGGCAGACTGAACTGTTTATCCAGCCAGAACAGCAGCACTCTTCTGAGAACCACCCTGGCTATCCAACAAGCTCTTCAGCCCAGCAGCTTCCTCTGTTGCTATACAGAACAGGCTATTTACATGCATGAGACATTGGCTTTATTCTTTTGCACAATATAATTCTCATTCTATACGTTGGGGTTTATTTTTTTTCCCCACAAGTGTGCTACAAAGGTGACTTTGGAGGCTGAAAAAGTGCCAATAGCTCAGTGCAGTCACCAGGGATGCCTGGAATCATACATAAAACTGTCCTGTTCAAAGCTTCTGCTCTCAGTCTTTGTGTGCCTGTTTGCCATGTGAAATTACTTTATTTGATCAGACTAGATACCAACATTTTCATAGCATCACCCAGGAGGAGAAGCAATCTCCAGATAGGTTCTGAAAAAGCCCTTAGTCCCACACAAGATATCAGCTTCTGTTTCATGCACTGTAAAAATAATTGACTCAAACTGGTGTGTTCAGTGACTCTCTAGTTGTGGGAGTACTGTGACTGTCAGTGATTTGGGCACTTTAGAGCAGGACTTGATGAGCTTGTGTGTAAGGGAACAGGGAAAAAGGTCAAAAGAATACAAGATCAAACAGCAGCTTCATTCCTTATTAAAATAAACTAAAAAAAAAAAGGAGAAAAAGTAAGCAGGTTGCTTAAAGAAGGAAGATGGAATTCATAGACAGCAAAAGACTTGCCTGGAAGAAATCACATCAAGTTTATCAGCACACTGAATATGTAGATGTCATAAGATCTCCCTGCTGAGAAACATTTTCCTCCAGTCACACAGGGAAAAAAATCTGGGGAAACATGAGCTAGACAAAACCACCAAAATAGATGCATAACTAATAGGAAAAGCATGCAGTGGGATGTACTTAATGGTTTCCTGTCAAAAATGAAAGAACATTGAGTGTGGTTCCAGAGAGGTCTGTCCTGGGTTCACTTCTGCTCAGTATTTGCAGTAATTGCCTGGGTAATGGAAGAGAGAACTTGCTTATTAAATCTGCAGAAGACACTAAGAGCTACATAGGTTTGAGAATAGAACTAGAACACAAAGATTCTGGCAAACTGAAGGTCTGAAAAACATGCAACAATGCAACAAGACAGCTATGAAGTTGACTCCTTGGAAATAAGCAAATTTTTTACTACAGAATAATGGGCTGGGTGTCAGTTCTTCAGGAAGGAGCTGAAGATCACAAACCAAAAATTGAACTAACAGCAGCAATGCAGCAGCAGACCTCCTGAGCCATGTAACAGGTGTTCTGCACATGCAGGACACCAAAGTGGTCCTAACACTTGACTCAGAGCCAGAAGATCCCACCTGGCACCCAGTCTGGATCTGAGCACAGCACCTGAATAAAACTACAAAGTCATTACACACCAAGATGAAGACAAAGTGCTCAGAGGTTATGGCTAAGAAGGAATGATCTCACTTCATGACAGGACAGGACAAATAGCTACATATTGAAGTTGCAACCAGGTCAAGTCATGTCATTTATCACCAGAGACAAAAGAGGCACAAAAGGAGTTCCCTGAACTCTCCATGCACAGTGGAACATGCTGTGGAGATCTCTGGGTTTTTCCTTTCACCTCCACACTGCATCCAAGGTACCAGGAGATGGCTCAGCACTTAGAGGCATTTTCAGCCTTCCACAGTGATGGATCTCAGCTGCCTATCCTCCTCTTTTGTTGTTTTATAGTCCCACTAAGAAGATACTGGCAGCAGCCAGCTTCACAAGCTACTGCATACAGGAGGGAAAACTTAGCAGCCATTGAGCAAAAGAGCTGATTTCTGCACAGGAAAGATGTGTTAGGTGAGGAAAATCACTTCTAAGGGTGAAGTGATCCTCAACCAGTCTGCCATGAAACACAACCTGAGAGAAAGCAGAGAAAAAAAATACCCCAGGACTTCACATCTCAGCACAGAACAGGTTGCCTCACAGTGCAGTGAGAAACTCCAGATGCCCAGGCATAAGCAAAGGTAGGTGAGTGTTACCACAACAGTTCCCTGTACTGAGGCTGGTTTGGGTGTTAAGGAGAAACAGTCTCCAAGAAGTCAGTAAGATGGATTTACTGAACTGAGAACAAACCCATGCTTGGCTTTTCCTGTGAAGTTCCTCCTCCACCTTAACCCCACATGCATATACATCATTCTCAGCTAAATCTGAAGGGCAGCACTTTGGTACCTAACATTTAACTCAAACTTACCAAGCTAAGGAAAATAACTTAATGAAATGCAACTTAAAAAAAAAAATTAAAAATAAATTACCAGAACTGCTTCCCTTCCCCTTCCTCAGCCCACCTCATCTACTCTACCATTTATATTTTTGTGATCATGCACAGGAAGCCTGACAACTCTTTCAGACAAGTGTGGCTGTACCTTTTCAAACAGACCTTAACCAACTGTCAGCAACAAGGCCACGTACTGCCAGAAGGGGCTCAAGAGGCTGCCCAGCACAGAATAGACAGAAATCCACTTTGTTGATGATGAATGGCTATTGACCCTACTTGAAAAAGAACAGGCTGGTCCTTAGTTCAAGTTTAGTTATACTTTCCTCCCCACCAGGAGAACTTCTGTTGAGGCTGGTAGAACTGAAGAGGAAGTTCAGTAACATTTGTGGATGCTTTCTCCCAAGACAGAGGTGTCTTAGTTGAAAAGAGTTATTAGAGAATTTAAAAAGAAAAAAGAAGAAAATAAAGAAAAAAGCAAAGGTAACTTACTTTTGAGAGTTACAAGAATTTACTAAGGGAGACTTGTGCCTTAATGTTGCTCCTGTCACAGAAAACTAGCCTTGGGATTTTTAGTGAAATTTCAGCTTTATACAATCCCTAATATTTACATTTACTGCCAGACTGAGCTTTGTACAGTTTGCACTGCAAGGAAACAGGCATCAACTAGAGAGCTGCACTTAACACGTCCTATTTTTTTGCTGGAAGATAAGCAAGCCTGGAAAACAGGGTTGGTGACCACACAGCTCTCCCCTCTGCTGGCTCATAGAAATGTTGAGTTGAAAGACACTGAATGCTTTGGCAGTTTAAAGACAAAAATCCTCTGGGAAAGCAAAGCAATCCCACAACCTGGCACCAAGAGATGGAAGAACACCACCAAGTTTCAAGTTCTCAGGCTTTTAACTTCTGCCACAGCCTCTGAAGACAAGTGGGTATTTATCACCTGAAAGACAAAACCCACTCAACAATAGTTAGTCAGGATGCTGTCAGACACTTAGTCACTGGCTCAAACATGCCTTGGTATTTCTTTCCCCAGAGAAACAACATTTAATATTTATAAAAGCAAAAACAGGACCAGCAAGACCAAGTCAACAAGAAACTGAATCCACTTCCACTGCAGTGTTTCTTCACCTGTCACAGGATGTGTACACTGTGCTTTTCCAAAATGTGCAAAACTTCCCTGACACAGCTGGGGAATGGAGAACAAGAGACAGATTACACCCTGCCAAGTGCCCAAATGGAGGAAAACTTCTGGTGAATCAGATGAGAAGAATTCAAGCAAGGCTAAGGGGAACAACCCATGAGGTGCAACAATGGAAACTCCCAAGGCAAAGAGCAAAGTGCCTTACTAGGGAAAGGCTCAGGGAATTCTCATCCTCAAGTTTCTAATAATGTTTATTTCGCTCTGGCAAGATGCAAAGCACTCAAGTAATTCATTAACAAGCTTTCTCCAGCTTATTTCTGGCAGGTTCTCCTGAATTTAGCAGCTTTTGCAATTTATTGAGATGACTAAATATGAAAGGTGTCATTATTAGTCCCAAAAAAAACCAAGTAAAAATTCATTAAGAATGTAATGCAAAGTTGAAATTCATTCCAACAGACAAAAATGAAAACTCATTTCTGTACAAGCACAAATCCTGACACATCTCCCAGTTCAGACAGGGCCTTCCTGATGGGGAGATTCATTTACCAGTTTCCAAACTGCACCCAGTTTCTTACATAAACCATTTAAACACTTTTAAGTGATCATGATTTGAAGGTCTCTACCCACTAGCTGGATTCTGCCTGCAACAGTAACAGATTTTCAGGACCTAGAGCAAAAAAATGCAAAAGAATCTGGAAACATCACCTTTGTTATTGGAGAAATGTGAGAAATTAAAACCCTTGCATGACATTTCAGGTTGGATTCTACCTCAGACTTCCTTGTAGCAATTTCCCACTAAGATCCATTTCTTTCTGAGCCAACTATGAGGGCAAACTTCACATTAAACTTCACTTTGCCTTCACAATAAAAAGTTGGGTTTTCTTGTGGGTTTTTTTGTTTTTTTTTTTCCACCCAGGATCAGGTAAGAGGAGATAAGCCAAAGTGAAAAAAACTCCTAGCAATGAGCTTCTGAGCCTCTACATGAATTGCAATTATGCATGAAATGGGTAGCTAAGAAAGAGATTAGGCTAGCCCTGCTCCTAGGAAGGAAACACTGTGGCAATTACAGCTGCATACACCACTTCTGGCATGCTCCATTTCTCAGAGCAGCTTCTTTTATAGATTGAGAAATGCCACTCATTTTTAAAGCCTCTGAAAACCACTGCAAGGAAAATAACAGGGATGTAGGCTGAGCCTTGCTTTATAATCTCAGACCATAGGCAGCTCCTACTACATTTGTGGTGCCTAATGGTTTAGCAGCAAGGAATGGAACAGGGAAGAGTATTGGTAAAAACCCATCTTTTCAGCCCAGTGTTATTTAAGAAATTTCCACAAGGCTGCAGGCTGAACATCAAGGTAGAAGGGACTGTACACCCTGCTCATTTATATTCTGTTTATGTTCTGTTGATGTTGGTACTCAGCAGATTAAACACAGCAGCTTTTTGACTTATTTTCATGGGCATCTTTTTGCCCCATCAAAAGCTCCACCAATGTATTCCACACTACTGCAATATTCAGCTCCTATCCCAATTTTCTTTGTTAGTTTAACACACACCAAACAGACACTTCATCTTGGAGTGTGTGGGCAGATCCTCATCTTTCTGCAGAGAAGGATTTAAGAGACATTGAAGCAAATGTTTTGAAACATTACTTTTCTCAAATCAAGTGAAGAGGTGAAAACAGGGGGTGTTGGGAGGAGGGAGGGAGGTTCTTACACAGCTTCCATCTCCAGGTCATCATCATCATCTTGAGAAAGCTGTAAATAAGGGTTGTCTGATGCTGGACGGAACTTGTACCCAGTGAGGACAAAGAAGACAAGTGTGGCCATTTCATCCAGCAGCTGCAAGTGAAAAACAGGAGATTGAACTTCAGTCCTGTCATTCTTTGTGGTCAGGAAACATTTCTCCTCGCAAGGTTCAAGGTTTAATGTTCAAGAAGCCTGTGCCATAGCAGAAACAAAGCAATTCCTCTCCTGTCATCACTTATCCTAGGCTAAAGGCTGTCAAAGCCCTTTGTTCTTTCAGCTTTCCCCATCATTTTAAATACAGTTCTAGTTCCAGCCATCACTCCAGTGCTTTTAAATAACAACAGCAAGCCTTGGCTTTTAAATAAGGGGGAAAAAAAAATAAATCATCCCTATGTTGCTTGGTATTTTCAACAGTTAATGTATTCCAAAACTCCCTGCACAGTTACTTGGATTATATGTTAAGAAACCAAGTATTTAGAAGTCACTAGGCAAATAAAGGCTGTAGATGGAAGAAGGAAAGCTTATTTCACTGCCCCCCTGGGGCCTCAATTACACAGGGCAAACCCAACCAATTTTTTTTTCCTCCTTTATATGTTCTTGATTAATTTCCTTCATACATTTTTAAATTGCAAGACTAAAAATCAATAATACAATTACTTTCAGACATCTCATGTATAATCTAGCAGCCTTGGTAGACAAATATAAAAAACTAAAAGTACATTCCTGCCACCTCAGGCACATCAGTGATAAAAATCAGGAGGGGAAGGATGCAGCACTGTGCTTAAAGATGTTCTACTGCAACATGAGGAACAATTTATGGGTTTATGTTTTTATGGTGCAGTTATATTTGAAGAATAATAGAAAAAAGAAAAAAGTAAAGGAATGGATGTATTTTTCTTTGCTGGCAAATACCTGGTACAGCCATTTCCACTGGAATGGAACAGCAATCTTTATGAGAATTGCAATGATCCGTGTGAAGTAAATGTAGCACACAATCTGGGAAGGAACAGGAGAAAGCACAATGAGAACAACAGCACAATCCTTATAGATTCTCTTTTTTCCAGAAAAATAGTTCAAGCACATCCCAGACATCATGTCAGATTATGCTCCCTGATAAACATGGAAGATACAGACTAAGGACCCTACTTCTTGTTGGACATTCAAATGACTCAAGCTCTTGGTAACATATTTAAATGACAGCAGGAAATGCTGTAAGTATTAGAGAATTAAAAGCAATAAGAATCAAAATTGTAAATTTATTACTCTTACCACTTAACAAATCTGAAATTAAGCTGTTGGAAACCACCAAGCAGCCTGTGCTCTCTTGGGAGGTATGCTCATGGCTCCCATGGACTTAATCAGAAATTGCACACGTGCATCTCAAGGCAGCATTTGGTCCCAAGTTTAATTTTGAGCAAGTTTACAGCATGTTATTGGAGCCCAGCAACTCAACAGCAGCTCAAGTTGTCTCCAGAGGAAATGAGGAAGATTTACAAACAGCTGGAACCAACGTAAAGATAGATAGAAGGATGCAACCACTAGGAAAAGGAGGGAAGTTGCTTTGAGGATTGCAATCCAGTTGACCAAGCTGCCAAAGCACAGCACTGAACAGAGCCAGGAACACACACCCACCACCCACAGCAGCTTCCAACCCATCAAAAAGCTTTAACCATTTCTAAGTGTTCTGTATGCATGGGTAGAGGTGTTTTACTTACCATAACATAGTAATGTCTGAAAAGCTTCAGCTTTGCTAGGTTAATGGCAGCTATCAAGAGAAGACAAAAATCCATCAGAAAATTAATTAAAATGAAGCAGTTTCTTTTGATGCTTGCCTGCAAGGTAGGCAGGTGGTCAAAACCAGGACTCAGGTAGTCCCAGACTAGAAGTTTTGTCCCATAGCCCATCAGATGCTCTGAGGAGTGCCAGTCTGGCTTGCCTGGACATCTCCTAAGCTGGGCTAAATTCCCTCTTAAAAAAGCAACTCAGGGAGATTATTTCTACATTAAATTTTATGCACACACTCCACACTATAGAACCTTCCTCTGATGTTTATCTGCACAGATCCAACCACATGCTGTCATCTCAGCCCTGCCAGAGGGCCACACGTGCCACTTGACACCTCCTAGGAAATTCCTGCCTTTTCTAGAATATTCCCTGACTTGCTCTGTGCCTTCAGCTGACCTCAGCAACCGAGGTGACCACAGCCCTGGGAACCCCTGCATCCTGGGGATGTGTTTTAGCATCCTCTGTCACTTATGGCTCAGTCAGAACTTAGAAGGGAAGTGGAAAGTCAAACTGCAGAGTTCTGACAGCAGCTGCATGTGTTTCACTCACAGCCCATGGAAGCTCAGGCCCCAGGCTAACCTGCATTTATTGGGCAGATTACATCAGGGAACAGAGCAGATCTTCATGTGAACAAGCAGAGGTCACCAACAGATGGAACAGCTGTCAGCTCTGGTTTGACAGTCAGGTTTTAGAGGCACAGCAGGATTACAAATAGAGATTCCTGGTGCTTTTGTGACAACAGGAGAGGCAAAGAGCCCAAGATGAGTTGACAGCATACAGAGATGCAATTTAGAGCCAACAAACACAAGTTGCCAGCTGGAAAGTACTGCCACATACATACTGCTATTCCCTCCAAGCCCTCAATTGTTTGTTGTTGTTTTTTTTCCATCAGATGGAGAAGTGCAACACATTGTGCTCAGGTTCACCTGCATTCCCTCACAGAAATCACTCACTGCAAAAAAGCAGATTTAGCAAAAGCTCAGGTGCACACAAGGTCTTCCAAATTCACAAGAGTGCAAAATATAGTACAACACATGAGGAAGAAAACTAATAGCTACCAAAATAATGCTTCACTTCCCCTGACAAGAACAAGGAAACTTTTCTTAGGGAAAGGAGATGCCAAATGCACCACTCCAACTGTTACAGGTTCCAACCTACACCAGCTACAGTGAAGACAGACAGCATTCTGTTACAAAAACACTTTGCATAATTCATAGGTTCAGTCACTTTTTAAAACATGGCTTTAGTGTTCCCAAGAACTCCTGTAAGCTATGGACACCTTGGGACAGACACAAAACCCTCCTCCAGGGGACATAACTGCAACAGCAGCACCTAACACAGGGCACAGACTGACTGACAGGCAGGTAAAACTAACCTAAGAGTAGTTCTGATTTCATCCTTCCACCCATTTCCAAACAGTATGCTTCACAAAGCACAGGGCATGTCAGTGAGAAAAAGCAGAACCAGAGCTAAAAAACCCACAAAAACCAACCAAAAACACACCAAAAAACCCAAAACCCCCTCTGATTTGTGAAGGAGCAGCAGGTTTGTGTCCATGGAGCTAAAGCTTGCACTGTGCACCACTCACCTGAACACCCAGCAGGCTGGGTTGATGTGGGGCAAGAGGGTGCTCCTGGCACTGTATTTCAGAGGAGAATTAGCTCTCAGTTTCAAGAGGATGTTCCCTTCTGGACAGCAATAGGAAACACTGAACACAGAACAGCATCCACCTGGCAATCTGCAGCTCTGACTCCAGAAAGCAATGGGCAAGCTCTAAACTTGCATCTGCAGAGGACTGGCAGTGAAGCACAAAGCACTTTACTGGGCAACAGATGGTAAAGGCTTGGACCTGCTAGAACAAGAATCTAACTAAACCTTTGGTGGCTAAATCAGCCCTGACACACTGGTTTAGCTACTTCTCCCTCATTTCTGTCCCTTACACAAAGCCATTTAAAACAAAAACATAAGGATTTTCATGGGACTGGTGCTCTACTAGATAACCTAATGTTTAAGCTTTTCATGATCCAGTTGGAGAAAGATTAAAGCATGGAAATATGCAGGGAAAGCTCATTAAATCACAAAGCAGGGAAGCAATATTGTCCTATTTAAAGGAGAGCTGCATTAAGTGTGACCATGAAGATCTTGTCACTTAGCACATCCCAGCCTGCACACAGAAGGATCTATTTTGAACTCAATGCATTCATCTTCAAGAACTGCCACCAACTGGTGCAGTGACAGGCCAGAAGAATTGCCAGGCTTTGTAGTTAAAGGAACACCAACTCAACAGCTGTGATCCAACCTGCCTGTCCATCAATGCTTCAGTCAACAACTGAGTGAGCCAGGGAATCATTTCTGTTGGATCCATGCAGAGAACAGGAGGAAGGGCTAGTGAAGCCAAAGATGTGGCTGCCAACTCAAGTGTCACCATGCCACCTCTCCCAGCTGAGAACACAGCTCAAGAGCTCAGCTACTCAAAATAATCAGCAAAGAGTCATACATTGGGACAATAGATACCCAGAATGGCTGAGGACAGGCAAGAAGGATGAGGGAAGGAAAAATAAGAGCCACTACACCAAGTAGTAAGGCTGAAGAGCCATCTCTGGAATGGAGTTGCTTACTTATTCCAAGTATGTGCTCTCCCTCTAATGCCTCAACTTCAAAAATACTCCTCTCCACTATCAGATGCTCAAGTCAGTATTAATGCTTGGGTAGAAAATTCTGCCAGTTTCTTACAACAGCTCAAAGTTCCAGCACACACTGTTCTGGAAAAAGTCTAAAATCATTGCTTGGCATCAGCAGCTTCTGAATGACTATTTCACAGGCTGAATGTGCTCCAAGCAGGAACCCTCAAGTCTTGTTATGCTGGACACTAAGACTTCCAATCCCCTTAGCCTGGCAGCCCAGACACTGACAAAAACACTTGCAACTTCCAGCCCCAACCTGTAAAGCTGTGATAACACAGCAGCAATCACAGCATGGAGTAAAGGCTGGGTAAATTTATGTTTTGAGTATGATAACCATTCTACAAGGAACAGTACTTAACTGCTGAGAAGGAAAACATAAAACAGTTATACCAAAGGTTTTACAAATGAATTCTTGCCTGTGTTCCATCTTTCATTTACTTGAACAGCTTGTGCCTGCAATAGCCTGATCTACATAGATTAAAACATAGCATACCACAGAATTCTGATAATCACTCTTTTTCAGATTGCCCCCTGTGCTCATTTCAAATCCTGAGACAGCCTGTAAGATGGTGAAAAAGAAAGTCAGACCATCCACTACAGCCTTGCACACCAGACAATAGCCTTTTGATTAATAAATCCAACCTTTTTAGAATATGTATGCAGCAGAGGGCACAGGGAGCTCAAGTCCAGATAATACAGTATGCCAGGGCAAACCAGAATGCATCCTGAGTGAACACACCACATTACAGCTAAGAATATTTCTACAATGCTTTGCATGCTACACTAACTCCAGAGCATTTGAGATGCTATCTGTGCCATTACCAAGCAGTGAATTGAAGTTTTTTCTCCCCCACTCCCCAAGAATGAATGCAGACACAAAGATCTAGACCTCAAAAAGCAGCTCCAGGAGTAAATGGGAGAAGCATGGCCCCACAATCTCTGCAGCACTCTGCTTAAAAGCATTCCTGTACCAGAAAGGAGAGGTCAAGCAAAGAGATACAGCAGCTCTTGTGTCATGCATGAGAAGGTGGCACACACTGGTTAATGTTGAATGTTCTGAAACACATTAGCCATTTGGCACAAAAGCTCCCTGCCAGGGTCAGGGGAACATCCAAAGTACAGGATAAGCAATGTTTCTCCAACACATAATTGCTACTTCAACCCTGGAGAGTTATCTGGGGTGCCTGGAAGTGGCACACTGGAACACCACATACCTACTGCATTTCTCAACACTCCCAGCTCTGAGGTCTGGACGCTTAAATCACTAAAACTTTATTTATCTCAAGGTTTGAGATGCTAATGTACTGCCTGGAGCATGTTTAGCCCTCACTTCCCTCCTCCTCCTCACTGGGGAGGTGTTTTACCATGGGTCCCCTCCAGCACCTGCTGAGCTCAGCCAAGCAGAGGTTGTTCTGCTCCATGCAGGATGAGGCTCTTTGGTCACAGCATTTTCATGGGACAGAAGCAGGAAGACACTGAACAGAGCAAATGGTTTTTCCTGATGTGGGGACAAGCATGAAAGCAGCAAATCATCATTTGCCCACTGCACAGCACACAGGGAATGCTGCCTGGGAGCTACACCCTGCAAGGTGCTTCCCCTGGTTCTGCTGCCAGCTGTGAGATGTATCCTCCAGGAAGGTTCTGAGCTCCCCTGATCAGACTGCACTGAGTGTCCCATCTCAGCACACCCAGAGGTACAAGCAGAACAAAACCAGCAGTGCTGCTTCCAGCCCTCCACTGCTCCCTCAAATCAGAGAGCATGGTACACAGAGGGGGATACTGGACCTGAAAAGTCCAGGGGTCAAGAAAGAACCTCGAGTTTCAAACACTAGACAAGTTTATTGCCACATGCTTCCTCTTTTCCTTCTCTCCTGATGCCCCTTAACAAGGTAGTGGTAGTTAAATAGCTTTCCAGTCCCCCAGAATTCCAGCCCAGTTTGCCAGACTGATTTCTTTCAATCTGCAAGACATTTGTAATGCAAATCTAGCAACCAGAGAGCAGGATCCCATCTGAAAGAAGACAGTGACAGACCAAAGAGCTGCAGTTAGACACTTAAAGTCTGAAGGTGGTGATTTTAAAGGGGAAGAAAAAAAAAGCTTCTAAAAAAGGGGATGTTTACACCCACTGCTGTGCAAGATAAGCACCCTGTGTAGGTCAGATACTTTGCTTTAAAGATCACCTTCAAGTGAAAAAAGCAAACAACCAGGCAGCTCAAACTCAGCTGTGCCATGCCTGCTCTTTACTGGTAACCCACAGCACCCATGCATGCACCCTCCCTGGGTATTCAGGGCTTTAGATCCATTCCTCTCCCTTTCCCACATTAGAAAAAATTTAAAAATCAAAGTTTAAATGACCATTAGCTAGTGACTCCAGATCATTGCTCTTTAAATCAAACACTTGCCCTCTGCAAATACCAAGGCAATGGCAAGCCCAGCTCCAAGACTAACAGACTGACAGTCTGACCAGCCTTCTGCTTTATTTATAGTTTAGACACCACTGCAGTCAGGGCTGCACTTGACCAAAAGTGCTAATAAAGAGGTTGGGAAGTATCTAGAAGACTGGACAGACAGTCAGGATTCCTTACTACATCCTTACTAGGTTAGTAAGCAATGAGGTCCTGGAGGTGTCAGTTCTAACAGACACAAAGAAGGAAAAAATCATTTTCCTTCTGTTTTTCTCCTCAGTGAGAAGGTCACCAGTGGACGCAACACCAGAAAAAAATGGCCACTGAATTTATGTTCTCATTCCCCAAGACACCCTATGTTTTCACCACTTCAGGAGCTCTTTATGCTACTGTGTGTAGCACTGGCTGGCTCTGAACACAACCAGTGATTCTCAGATCATTTTCTTTTACTCCCATTACAAACCACAAACACAGCCTTCAGAACTCCTGGGTTTTACTCCTGGGTTTTACTCCACCCCTTACAATGAGCAGTGGACAGGTCCAGTTTTTATGCTGAACATCCTTATGTTGGTCACCTTACTTTCCTCCTCCACTATGTTTTGAAGCTAAGAAATCTCCATAGCACCATCTTGTGACAAGAACCATCAAAAGCACGGGAGGCATGGGGTGATCCCCTGAGGCCACACAGGGTTTGGGTCTCACTTGCATGGACCTGTTGGAACAGCCCCAGTGCCACCCAGCACTTCTGCCTCTCTTGCAGGCAAGCTGACTTCTCTTTGCTGTCACACACAGTGGCCTCAGCCAAGAACCAGGACTTCCCTATGTGAAGTCCTCAGCTCAGAAGAAAGGGACTGCTTCAGGCAATGTCCAAATCTCAGCAGGCTTTGCAACAGGAAGAGAGTAGAGATGCTCCAGAAGATGTGCTCAGTAACAAATTCTGGCAGTATCAGAGCCCAGAACACACTGATGGGAAAGCTACCAGCAGCATTCATGTCACATGAATAAAACTATCCCATTCTACACTGCTTTCCATTAGAAATTATAATTTCCACTCCTTTAGGTTTGGAGGTGGGGGTTGTGTGTGTTTGGTTGTTGTGGTTTTTAACAACTTGGAGTGTCAAAAGGTGATCTGGGCTCAGCTTCATTATTATTTCTATTAAATAAGTGGCAAGAAAAAAAAAAAACCTAATCTGTGGTCTGCAAAAAGCTGATTTTAGTACCCAGCTTTAAACTTCACCTGCCAGGAAGGCAGCTGCACTGAAATCCAAGTGTCTCAGGGGAAGGCAGGAAATGGCTGGAGAGGTATCCAGACCTAGGAGGGTCTCTCCAGAAGAGAGAGGCAAGAGTTAAAGGATAAGACTGGGTTGAAAGGATGTTGCCAACAAAGGAACTTCTACAAATAAAGCTTTCAAGGAGAATAAGCCATCAAATGCCAGCACAGTGAAATGGCTGCCTGCTTCCAAGGGAGGCAGTGCTATGCTCCCTGGCTTGCAGCTGCAGCCAACTGAGGAATTAATTCAGAAGGAGTGAGCAGGGAAGGCAGGAAAAGCACACCCTGCAGAAGCCATATTTGGCTTGGCTTTCCATCCATCTTCTCATTTTCACTGCTACAATAAACATAACTCAACTTTACACAAGCAGCTTGTAAAGCTCTTGGACAAACATGGAGAAGTCAGAACTGTGTTCCATTGAATGTTTTGTTTCATAATGAGGTTTGTTTCCCTCTGTTCTGGCAGGAGCAATTTCTGCAGAAACTGAAATAAGTGAGTCTCTTGACTAATAGCTGGCAATTCTGGAATTCATTTCTAGTTCTACTTCTGAACACTTGAATCTGAGAAAAAAAGGCAAATCAGTCAAGATGATTTGCTTTGGATGTCATGTCTAGCTTGTGCACTGAGCTGTGAAGTACCAGAGAATGAGTTCCACAGATGAGTTCTAGTAGTCAAAGCAATAAAAAGGTCATTTCCCAAATGTTATTCCCAGAAGCCCAGTAAGGAAAAGCAGCAGTGTTACAATAACAGCATAAATTTGTAGTTTGAGTTTACATATTTTAAATCAGCATCAAGTGTTTGATATTCTAGCATTATCTTAGGGCATGCAGCACAGAAAAAAAAAAAAAAATTACAGATCACTTGCCTTTGCCATCTGTTGCTGAAGCCTCCTGTAAATGTCTTATTGACCTGAAAAATAAAGAGTAGATTAGCTATAAATTTTGCACTCCCTCTTAACTGCAAACCTCTAGACCACGGACAAGTTTTGTTAACTCCTTATTGCTGGAGTATGCTCATAATTAACTGTGCTTAGTAGGCTTGACACTGCAGAGATCTCACCCCCATCTCAGGCAGAGAGTTCAAGGATCTGTTTCTCCTCTGATTAAGCAAACTGACTGCCAAAGCCTCCTTCAGCCTACAGAAAGCTTTGTGGGAGGGAGGGAGCAGAGTGAGAAACTGGGGCATTTTCCAGCATAATGCTTTCCACTTGTACAATTAAGCTGAGCTCCTATTCAGAGTACTGTCAAGCAGTTGGCATCTTACTGCTCTTTAAGCTCTTTTCATTTAAATACTTGATTACAGCTTACATGTCTACAGAGGCAACTTATGTAAGAGAAGCTACCCTGCAGGAATGTGAATTCCAAGGCCAATCTTAGTCACCTTGCTCACATGAATCATCCCACCAGCTGCAGTGACACCATCCAGATGAAAAAAGGGGCAGGATTTGATGTCCTGAGCTTCACACTACCTGTTTAGGTTGGTACCATGATCCCACAGAACACTGACTGCATGCTAGAAGCTGCTCCAGGACAGCTCAGCCAAGGATGTTGGCTTATCAGGTATAGTTCCTCTATGGAAAACAAGTGTGGTTCCAGCCCATCAGCAGGCAGAGACTCTAGCATTAGGTAGGAAGAGCTGTGAATGTCTCTACAACCAAAGTTGGGAATCCTCTTGTGTTCTTTATTATTCCCAAATACTTTCAACCTCAGGCAGACATTTCCCAGCCTTGGCAGAAGGCCACCAAGACTGTGTAGGGTTTTGCCCCCACACTGAAGACACCTGGGAAGGTAAGGCCAGCTGATATCTGCCCACACAAGCCAAGCTGGAGCTTACTCCCATCTACTGAGAACATGCCTGACTGTCCTCACACACACACATAGATATATATATATACACATATATATATATATATGCATTATGAAACAGTTCTCCACATTCTAGAGTGATGAAATATTTACCAGACATTTATATTCACCCTGCATTTCAGAAAAAAGTACTGGAGATACTGGAAAAAAATAAGAGTAATCTGTGTTTACTAACCAAGGAGCCAGAAGCTCCTTGATATCCTCCTTTAAGCCCAGCTGTTTATCCAATTAAGACTAAAATGAATTTAGAAGATAAATGTTCTGACTAACTGGCAAGAAGCAACAATAGTGTTTTTATCTGAATTATCTGTGTTTTGGTAGAGTTTTATATAACCAACATTATTCCTTGCCAAGTAGAGTGGAAGGAAGGGCAGGGAAATGCTCCCTGTGGGATTATTTTTTTTAAACAGTCAAGTAAAAATGCAGCCACTCTGCTTGAAGGCAGCACTGATCTTAGCACTATTGTTTTAGATTTTAACAGCCTAGTTCTCAAACTCAGTCAATAAAGCAATAAAACTAATAGTTTTAAAAAGTTAACAGAATTCTTGACTCTAAAGGTCCAACTCCTTTTGCTCTAGCAGGATCTTTAGCTCAAGCTAGCAGTCAATCCTCATTAGTTCAGCAAAAGCACAAACCATCAGGGATCAGAAATCACACAGCATGTTGGGACTCACCATACCACTGGAAACAGGATGGCTCCACAACACAGCAAGTCTACCAGGAAAAGAATTTCTTTCCACAATCCATACTCAGTTGTCCCTTCTTCTGTTGACTCTATGATAATGTATGCCACGTTTGCCAGGACCTATGGGACAAAGGAAGCTCCATGGTTTCAGAAGCTTTCCAAGCAGATCTTAGACATGTGCTGCCAAATCAGCAAAAGCTGCCCCACAGCTGCAGAAAGAACCCATTCACCCATCAATTCTCCTGCAGTTCTGTGTCAAGAAAGCCACATACTCAGCAACATCTTTACAGGATGCACAGAAATAAAACAGATTGGAACTTATTTCTGCTGACATTCAGAAAGGAGTCTTTTTTTTATCTATGTTGAATCTACAGAATCAGTAGAGATAAAAGAGCAAAACCAACTTACAAAAATAGAGAAAGAGAACTCCTCATACACACAGAATGCAAACAGTCTAAAAGCATTCTTCTAAACCAAGCCAATAATTCTGAATAGATCTCTGACTGTGGTCTGTACTTTGTGTCTGAGCTCTAAGAGCCTCAAACACTGATTAAATACTTTGGGTCTTGCAGCTAGGTAAGAGCTGGAAAGGCAAAAGATGTTCTACCTGCAACAAACAGTGCTGTCATCCTACTGACTTCAGTTCCTGGGACAGGAGACAAGCACTGAGAACTCTGACCATGCTGGGAAAGCTTCCCTCAGACCCAGACCTAGAAGTCTCAGTTTTCTCCTTTTTTCTTGATCCCAATTCAACAAGCTTTTCAGAACTCCCACTTAGTTTCTCTGCTTAACAGTTTAGTACTGGTTTGTAGCCCAATTTTTGACCCACCATGAATACACACACCTGATAGCTACTTGTTCTTTTGCTGACACTATTTGATCACCATTATCTCATACTCAATACAGAGAGAAAAGGGGGAAAATTACAGATGCAACTTCTGGGCAAGGAAATTCTAGCTCAACTTAGACTGTAACCAACAGGCTTATACAAGCAGTAACTGTGAAGGAGTCACAGCCTTTTCCATTTTCCACAAGCAGCTCTCCAAGACAGTAAATATTGACACAGCTCAGTCCTCACCTGAAGTGGGATGACAATCATGAATATTTTTTTGTCTTTATCTGACAGGATGTGCTTAATGAAAGCCCAGCCTGTGCCAATAAGAGCAATAGTGATGAACAGAAGAGCACCCTTCAGTCTGAAAGAGAAACAGATACTGCAGTGAGACTTGATTTTATCACACTTCCTCTTCTGCCCAGCTCTCCTACAGGCACTAAAAGCCACAAACCCAAACAAATGCCTTGCTATTCAGAATTTTGGCAAGAGCTTATCCTACAACAGTTAAGCAGATGCACTTGCTTACAACTGTGTATCACATAGCAATACCACACTTCATTCACAATTGTCAATGTATGTAATCTTTTCCTGGGGGAGTCATCCATTTACCATCATGAACAGGAGAAAAGAATGGCAGCTGCACCCTCTTACCATTCACACCAAGAGCAAATTAGGTACTTGAATATTAGTATGAACAAAAGAAAAACAAAGCATTTCTCCTCCTTTTGCTCCTCCACCCAGATAAGTACCAATTCTCTGCAGCTGCCCTCTGTAAGTAGAGCTTTCCCCTCCAGACAGGGCTGACTGTCATTCAGACTGTAGCACCAAAGACTCAGCAATTTTCCAGTTTGCTCAGCAGGGAGGGGGGCAGCCCTACAGGGAAATTCTAGCACTGAAATTTAATTATCACAATCTTCTGATATACTTACAGGTGAGTGATGTAATAAACAACAGCCCAGCCTTCAATAGGAAATCCCTGAGAAGAAATGTAGTAATAGTCAATCTGGAAAAAAAAAGAGTAAATTACTCAACAAGCCACTCATCAGCACCCCACCCATGTCTAAAACAGATCTGCTTGACAGCCACTTGAAGTTCCATTTCCCAGTCAGTGTGTGCAAACTCAGCTCTGATACATGTCAGAATACTTCCTCCCAACCTGTTCTACTCTTGTGTTTAGCAACAATGAGGTCGTTTCCTTTTGCTGGAGCAAAGGAATCTTATACAATCTATATTCTTCCTACACAGCTCCCACACTTAACTACAGTTAAACAACTGCATTCACAACCTATTTATTCATTCCTTGTTCAAGTTCAGTTGCATTAGGTGACTACAGGCTTTCCAGTTTCACTTCCACTAGAAATCAGATGGAAATCATGACTCCAAAATAGTAGCAGTTATCCTGTCACAAAAGGGGAGGTGAGGATCATGGCTGGCACAAGCACTGAAGGACTAAATGCTTGCCATTATCTTCATTTACAGGACTTCTCCAGTGGAAAAGCCAAGTCAATTCAGAGACTTGAATTTTACACACATTCAATGTTTCCATTAATTAGCATTTATTGCAAGCCATATAGCTGAAGCAGCACAGCAGTTCAAGCTTTCAGGACAGCCTCAGATGGCCAAAACATTTAGAACTGACAGAACTCTTTCAACCCTCCTATACATTTACTGCTTCACCCCTTCAGGCCATCATCTCAATTTATTGTATTTAAATTGTATTTATTGTATTACTTGTATTTAAAGTCAGAACTTGATGAAAACTGAGTCACTCCTCCTAAACAGCTGCAGTTCAGTTCCAGTGGTTCAGTGTGAAAGATGCTCCCCCTCTCCTTCCCACTCTACCCCCTAAAGCAGATCCCTCTAACAGTGTGCCCTGGAGTCCAGGTTTCTACTTCCCAGAGAAGTGATACATACTGCATGGAAGACTAAAGACAGAGATTTTGTGAAGGGAAGGGCTGCCATTAGCCAGTGAATCTTGAAGACATCATTTCTGGGAGGAAAAAAATAAGGAAGAACATCAATTAAACACCAGTAATAAAAATTTCACTTGCTATTGACTTAGAAATTTCTATGTCAAACAGCAACTCTCAGGCTGACTCTTTGCATCAAAGGATTCCCTGTCATGCTGCAGTCCAAGTTTTTGCAACATCCTGAACAACATTTCAATGACATGTTCTACAACTCTTTTAATGTTTGATTAAAAATAGGATCTTATAGGAACATCTTGCATGTATAGACTGGAATTGTTAGAAAGTTTTATAAATGTAATTCAAACAGGTATCACTGCCCCCAAGTCACTAAACCCCCCCACCAAGGGAACTCCAGACAATAAATAATCTGATCACCAAGTGCACTTCAGATTGGATCAAAACAGATGCTTCTGACTCCTGTTGCTATGCTTTAACTATTAAGCAGCATGGCTTTCAATTAGAAATTCTCATCACTTAGGACTATAATCAAAATGTTTAGGGCTCTCCACTGCCACAAGCTGCCATTCCCCACAGGAAAAGATTAAGTTTTTCTTGTTACAGGAGTTTTCTGTTTATCTGTTACCACAGTATATTACAATGTTTACACACCATGCAGAATTCCTTAATGCAAGACTGGATAACTTTAGAACAATTGTCTGCAAAAAAGATGCAGATGGAAGCAGGCATTTTCATCTAGAACCTGTATGTATTGGACAGGCAGTACTGAGCCAGATTTGGAGTTTGAAATTCTTAAATCTGCGAATTGGGCATTAGAAGAGGAACAAAAAATAAAACCCAACCCAGGGAGGCCTGACACTAACCTCATCCACTCACCTGCGTTTTCGAAGTATATGGATCCAGACAGTCCCAGAGAGGAAGAAGAAGAGAGCCATGGAAATGTAAAGTTTGGGCAGTGGGATCTCCCCCGCTGAGAGGTAACTTTCAGGATTCTTTTCCGTAATTTCTATCTGAATATTCAAGATGTGTTATGGGTACAGTTGAAAAAAACCCAATCTGTTAAAGCACTAAGCTAACAACTGCAGTTCACAAGGAAATTTGCTATTTAAAATTAGCTTTTCTGAAGCTGTGAGGGGGGAGGGGGAAAAAAAAAAAAAAAAAAAAAGCACCTTTTCATCCTCAAGAATCTCAAAATATTTAACAATATTCCACCCACAATAACTTGCTTGAAAAGCTAAGTAGTATTTTCAGAAAAGGGATGGTTCCTTCCAGTACTTCAGTTATGTGACATCATTCACAAAGGCTAAGTAGTTTTCCCAAAAAATTGTTGTTCTGTACCAAACTCCAGAGTTTGGCAACACCAGATTCAGTCTCAGCCTTGCATAAACCACCAGGTTTTATAGCACAGTCCTGACTTTAGGTGTGGAGTCATATACAGCTGAAAAAGTCACTCAAATTTACTACAGTGGATCTCACCACCTTTTAAGAGAAACCAAGCACTCTGCTGCAAGCCTACTACCCTGTGACTGGGGAAACAAAAGCTTTATTTAATATTCTACTTATGTCCCTAAGTGGCTTGGTTGCATATTCTTAATTAAAATAATGCACTGAGACACTAGACTGCACTGATGAAACTGTCCTGCATCTCTAATTACAACCCAGCAGGTCAGCTATCCAGGTTTTCTTCTCTTTCCAGTTTCTTCAGGGGGTCAAAGCAAGATGTTAACAAATAAGATATTTGCTATAACATATAACCCATAGGATTTGCATCTAACAGTGTAAAACCCCCATCTTTATTTTGGCCAGAAAAAGCAAACCCACCTAATGCACAAATACCAACAATTTAGATTGCAGGAACAGCTTTAATACCTGCAATTGTGTAAAAATAAAAAAATTGATTTTTCAGGGCAGGCAAAACACTAATAGGTATTTTAGTTCCCATCTCATTCCAGCACCCAGTCACAACTGTGTAGACTGAGCCCAGCCCACACAGTCTTCACATTTCCCCACATTTCTTCAAAACTACCGTTTTAATTCTTACTCTAGTTGCTTCCTTCAGAAATGCCACAACACTGATGAAATGCACAGCTCTGAATCACTTCCCAGCTGATATATATCCAGTGGGTGCTTGGTATACAAGCTGGGATTGAAAACTATGATTAAATTGGTGACTTAGACTGAAACAGACTTCAGAAGTTATACTCACATCGAGATTAAAAAGGCGCTGATCATGAGCCTGCACATCACTGCCACACTTATGGAAATACAGACTGTAGAGACCTTCTTGATTATCAGAACTGATGTTGAAAAAGAACTGAAAATAAGGAATAGGCAAGTCAGCATTCTTCTTGTTCACAACAGGGTTGCCCTGGTAAGGAGTCAGCTCTGCTGAAGCATGGAGTCATTTAGGGTCAGTCGGTGCCTTTCAGCAAGTATCCTGTCCTGAGAATATCAGCATGTCTGCAAGTTTCAGAATTCCAGATGCAAAATCATGTTCTTATCAATGATTATGCACTCCAAGAGCAGTGCTAGAAACATTTGGGTATCAGTGTTAACCTAGCTCACCACAGAGAAGAGATAAGTATTGTGTATTTAAGATGAAGTGTAAAATTTTGATCATACTTGGCCTGAAGCATAAATATTGTTCCTCCCCCAGCTATACAAATTGGGACAGCTATGGAAATGAGATTTGTGTCACATAACAGAATTTAAAATGTGTTTGTTTTATAGTAGGCAATCACAAGGTTGCTGAAAGAAAGCATCAATCTGATTTCACACAGACTATCTTCCCCTTAAGGGAGGTATCAGTCAGGCCACAGTTGTTTGCTGTTGGACACCTGTACCCACTGCTGCACCACAGTAAAAACTTTAATATGCTGAGGCTCCCATTCTAAGATATTCAGAGCTGCATCATACAAAAGACACTTTAAAACAGCCCTCACATCCTCCAAAGAAAGATTTTCAGCACTTTTTCTAAACAAGAGACCACTCAAAAACTCACTGAGCTGTTTTTGAGAGGCTTCCATACCAAACGAATGGGGATTATAGTAGGGAGCACAGTATTTTTTTTTACTTTTCAAGAAGCAGTACAGAGAAGGAGCTGCCTGCACACATTATGGGTGGACACCAATGACCTACCTGAAATGAAAAAGTTCCTCTGTCATTGTGAACAGGATGTTCTTGTTCTACTACATCCTGGGAAAAGGAAGAGAGACTTTCAGATTTATTTTTTTTTAAGCAGGTAACTGCCAAATTTGGCTACATTGCCAAGACATTCCAAACTGCATTCTGTATATTTACAGTGGAAGTTGAGAGCAATAGAAAACAATACTCTCCACTTTCTGGCTATGTTTATACTGGAATATTCCCCCAGGTCCTTTCTGAAGGAGAAAAGCAGATCATTTCTTACCTGGGAGGTTGTTGTACTTCGTTTGGACTTTTTATCTAGAGATAAAAGTATTAATGGTACAGTTAGAGTGTTTGCATTTAGCCTGAGGATGTCTACCACCTTTTCCTCAGTGCCAATACTTTACTCAAATCTCCCTGTACCTGTCTGTGTGGCAGTTTCCTAGCTAATCATTAACATCTATTCCTTCTCAGTCCCTCCTTACTCTCCCTTGACTCTTCCTACAACTAACATTCATCCCAAATGTTTCCCAAACACTAGGACAGGTTTCTCTACCATTACACCTTCTACAAAAGCCCACCCAAGAAATCTTTCCAACCACCCCCATTCCAGTGATGCAGGAGGCAGGACACCTGTACCAGCTGCAGGCTACAGCTTTGCTTCATACAGTCTCCAGCTGTGACTGTTCATGTTAGGAGTGAGTACTGATCTTCATCTGGACATCACTACATGGCCTGACAACCATACAAAAATCCTAATTAGTCCCCAGGAAGGGAAAAAGTTCTCAGCTCTCTACTAAGCAAAGCCCCAGTAAAACCACAAACAAAACCCCAAAGCACAGGTGACCTGCCAAGTCAGCATCTGTTCTGAATTTGAAAAACTTAACCTGACAGGAGACTTCAGCAGAGCAACATGTCAGCTTCAGTTTGACTCCTCTCCTATAAGAAGCTTTTCAAATGGAAGGTCATCCCATTCTACTAGGAAGCAAAAGTTCAAGACCTAAGCTTTGCTTTTGGCTCCCCCACCTCAGTGCACTGTCAATATTCCTGCTGCAGTTTTTAACTGGAGAAAAAGCAAAACTAGAGCTGTCAGGTCAATTATCTTCAGTGCCATCCAGCTTTACTTCTTGGTTTGACTCAACAGGCTGTGCAAAATTCACAAGCTTTGATTTGACAGGCCAAGAGAGACTCAGACTACTCCAGACCAGACTGCTGAGCAGCCTGATCTGAAGTCTAAACTCATCCAGGAAGGGATAACACAAATGGTTTAGAGCTAATCCCCTCAGAGCTGAGATTATAAAACTGTTTTGTCTGCTGCTCTGAAGGCAGACAAAGAGCTGTGCCTCCAGGAAAGGTTACTGGTAATGTTACTCCTCCATCCTCATTATCTTCCATGTGACAAACAGGATTTCAACTCTTTAGCTACATACTCACACAAACATTGGATGGAAGAACCTGGGGAGGTATTTAATCCAACTTCTGACTCCAAGCATCCCCAATACTGTAGCAAATTGTCCCTGGCTTTGTTTAGCCAAGTGTTTGAAACCTCAAAGGACAGTGGTTCTATAACTTCTGCAAATTATCTCTACAATGCTGGAAAGTCTTGTTTTCCTAAGAAATTCTTATTTTCCCTCCTAAAATCCAATTTGAAACACCCAAGACTTAAGAAAGAACAAGCAGAGGTTGCACTGTGTGCCACTAAAACTGGCTTGGCATTGATGCTGTCCTAACTTTTCCTTCAGCTACCAGTTGGTGGCTCTCAAACTCCCCCTCAGCCTTCTTTTTGCCAGACAAAAAGACAACTTAAGTACCTCCACCCCTTCTCACAAGCACTGGAGGTCTCCAACAGTCACAGCAGGTCTCTGTTGGATCAACTGAGCTGGTTAACCCAAACTGCTGAACAGGAGAGACTCCAGCCCAAAAGGTAGCTCTGCAGAGGTTTACACAAGACCATGTATCAAGTTTAGCCCAAGGGAAGCCCAGAATGTGACCCACACCAGAGTGCTGGATGCACATCAATAAGGAACTGAGCTGTGAGAGCACATCCAGGTCAGGTTTAGCAGGCTTACCTTTGCTGTCTGCATTTTCTTTGGTCTTTGGAGGAGTTTTACCAGGATCACTGCTCTGTTCAGAAGACTTCAGTGGCTTGGTACTTAAGGCAGTCAAGTTTTCCTCAGACACAAATGAAATTTTAGGTAACAAAGCAGCAGCTGCTGTGGGGAACCATACTTTCACACTAAATAAAGAGATTTTTAGAGAAAACAGAAGCAAATCAGACTGTCATAGCCTACATATACCAAATAAAGGAAAATCTACTCATGTTTACTTGCTTTGATCACCACAGAGAACAGGCAAGCACCAAGCCATGACTTACAGCAGCCTGGCACTCAACTGGTCACTGTGGGAGAAGTCACACTATGAATTCACATCAAATTCAAGAGCAGATGAAGAAAAGCAAATTTATTCAGTTCTGGTAACCAGAGTCTCATTAGAAACTACAATCCCACCAAAGGAAAGCAACAAGGCCTCAAAGGTAGCTCCATAAAACAGATATTTAAAGGCAAACAATAAAAAGGCATATTCAGTCCAAGAGCAGCAGAAGCAGCCCAGGAGCTCAAGTTCAGGCCTTCAACACAATTAAGGTGTGATTACTTTGCCCTATGTCCTCTTATGCCTCCAAGAGACAGCAAGAATTCTTGGCCCATTTTATACTACAAGCTTTTTTACTTTCACCTCCCCTCTGCTCTCACATACCCCTTAAAAAATAAACCAAATGCACAGCAGCTTTCCAAGTCCTTGGGGAAATCTCCCAAGTGTTACATTAGGTTCAACAAGAGAAATAACTTCAAGTGGTGGATCCACTCACACTTCAGTGTTGAAGTCCAGAAATAAGATTATAACAGAAGCATCTTGGTCTGGTTTCTTTTTCAAGATACAGTAATCTACTTCTTCATCCTGGGAATAAAAATTAAACATCATTCAAGTATCCTCCTGCTTGGAAGAAATGTTCTTCTCCTCCCCACCCCCAGGTATTACCATTCTTAGTCCAGCAAGTTGTAAAACTGAATTATCCTTAATCTCCATATGTCTGAAGGTGTCCTTCCCCACACAACCCCTGCCTCCCCCTTTTTTTCCTTTTCATTTCTTCCAACCATTCCTGGACTGAGATGCCCCTAGTTTGGGAAAGTAAGTTCACATCTCTTACCAGGTAAGTGGAGAACCCATCATTCTTTGTTCGATCCAAACTGAACCCCACCTAAAAGAATTCAGAAGAATCTGTCAAATTAAAACAGCTCAGGTTCCCCTCATATCAGAAGACAAACCACCACTGAAAGACTGAAAAGTTCCTGCTCTCCAATTAACCCAGGTTTAAGGCAGAAATTATATATTTTTCTCATTAGACAGAAAAAATATTTGAATATAATAATCTTGCTGCTTCATTCATATCCAGCAAGAACAAAATCTATACTGATCCAAATACTAACTGACCTAGAGAAGCTTCTGTCCCTGAACCTTTTCACTTACCTCAGTAAAAAAAAAAGCCAAACAAAACCACCAAAATAAGCATTATTATTTTAAATGTTTTTGCTTGAAGAAAATATTTAATATTTGCACTAATACAGAGGTCAAACTGTGCAAAAGAGTAAGAACTCAGGTCAGTTTTCTACTGTAATGTTTCAGTCCCTGTTAAAACTGATAATTTATATTGTGTGTTAATATTAAGAGTCCCCTAAAAATAAGACAGTCAATCTTCTGGAACCCTACTGATAAAACAATTCCAAGATATGTTGCATGATGACAACAACATGACAACCTCACACCAGAGGACTGCTGAGGAAGCCTCTGGTCACCACAGGTGACAGACATGCTCCCCAGGCTCAGCACAGGAGCTGAGAAATTCAAGTTGCTAAATGAAAGCTGAATAATGCTCAGGGATAAATCAACCAGCATCCAGCTCCTCATTAACTGCTGATGGTGTGGAGCAAAGCCAAGGGCACCACCAGCTGGGGTCTGACACCTCAGCCAGGTTCAGGCATTCAGTGCACAGGTAATTCATTTCACAGAAGTTTAACAGACTGCCTGGGCTGAAGGGAACTTACTGATAAGCCACTCTTGTCATCAGAGCCCACGGGGGGCTTCAGTGAGAGGTTGCTGACATTGACTGTCATGAAACCATTCTTGAAGAAGCCAAAGGTATTCAGGTGCACTTTCTGCCTCACATCATCCTGGAAGAAAGGAAAGCAAGTTGACAAATCTCACATAAAATCACCCAGTCACCTGCAACAGCAATCAGCAAGACAGAGGTTGACACTCAAGTATTCATGCAAAACATCTGAGCATACCAAGAGCAAATTTCTTTAGGATATATTCAGATATAATGAAGTGTTTCACTGGAAGTGACCAATTCTTCCAATATACTGAGCAGCAAGAACTTAAAGCAAATGTGTCTTTGCCAATTCTCTTGCTGTACTACTGAGGTCTATGCAAAAAAAAGGCTGGAAAAAATTAAATATCTGGCATTAGTGATTAAAACAAAAACCAAAACAAATACTGCTACCAAAAAGACCCCAAAAAGATTGTAGACAAATTAACACAGCCATAGTTTGAGCACTACCAACATGGCAACAGACTGAAGAGGAAAGAGTTGACCACAGTGATTCTTACCCAACCCAGAGCTGGGGCTTGGCCAATGTTTCACAGTGTACTGTCACCCCACCAGACCCTCTGTGCTAGGGCAGGCCAAGGTGTGGCCAGTCAGACACCCAACACACTGAAAAATTCTGTGTATGGGGTAAAGGAGAAAGTTTCTTCTGCAGTCCCATTCATCCCAAAGACTCAGAGCAAGGACTTGTGTCTTGTAAGCAAGACAACTACCAAAAATCAGAGATGTGAGTTCAAACAGAACTGCTCCATTTAGTTTCTCTAACAGGAAAAGCCCAATCCCTTCTTCTGCACTCCCAGCCTTAGCTGCAGAGTAATTTACTTCCTCTCAATCTGGCAATGAAACTGTAGAAACTGATCCCTTTCCAAGCCTTGCTCAGCTGATAAAGGCTCAAGTGCAGGGAGCTTTTTTTATTTAAAAAGGAGTTCATGAAGGACCTCATGCAAAGCAGTGAACATCACACACAGCTGCCACAGCAGATGAGGAAAGGTCATATTCCTGGTACTCTGCATTCATGGATCAATAAACAGGGATGGAGTTGGACCCTCATTCCTCTGTGATCATTATTTGGAAGAAAAGGAGAAACAGAGCAACAAAAGTCAAAAAGCAAGTTTAAAATGGGTTTTAAAGTACTTCTGCAAGTTGTCACTAAAAATAGGAAAACTGCTTCCTCTAGGAAAAGATAAATCAGATAGCAGAATGCTCTAAGCAGATAAATCAGCTGCTGAAGGCAAACAAAGTGTTCTGGGCAAGGTACAGAAGACTGAGCTGAGAACTGTAGAAGGACAATGAGTTCTTGCTCTTTTCCCCAGGATCAATTTTGACATCCATGCACAAAACATTCCTGACAGAAATTTCACTTGCTGTACCAGCAGGACACTCATCCTGACACAGCCAGCCTGGAATCAGATCACCCTCATGGAACCAAGTCAACCTGGCAAGTGAGCAGATGGTTCCCTGAACACTCAGAAGAGGAAAAAGGTTGGGGACACGTGGCTGAGATGCTTTGTTCAACCAGAGTATTAGAGCTGTGCTGCCTTCAGGTTCTAGGCCACTTCATGTGCTTGCCAGGCCAGGCCAGCCCATCTGCTTCCTTTAATTTCCCAGAGAATTAATCCCAGCTCTTGGCATGGCACATCAGGACTCCTAAACCACATCTGGACAGATCAGCATTTGCCTGGCTGAATGGGCTGAGGTTCCATCCAGCCACAAAGTGCTTTGTGCTTTGCACTTTGGAAACAGGACCAGAGACAATTTGCTTCACCCAGAGCCCTTGCCAAAGCTGTGGAGTTCCATTTAGGTTTATTTACTCTGCTGGTTTGCCAACACCCTCCCTCCCCCACCAACAAAAGGCAATTAGCACACCACACACACACACACACACACACACACACACACACACACTTTCCTCTCTGGCTTTATCTCAGCTTTGAGTTTACAGATTTAGTTCACAAATCCCTCACCTTCACATGATCCCAGACTCAGTCCCCACTTGCCACCAGGCAACAGCTTGTGCTCCAAGAGCACCTACTGCTCCCCAGACTGAGCTTCAAGAGACTGAGTTACAAGGAATTGTCTATTAAATCACATTTAATGGAGGAATCCAGCTTTTCCTTACAATCCCTCAAGTGCATGGTTCAGAAACAGGCAATTTCAAGTTTACAACAAAGTTCTGAACACAAATAAGTGAATGCTTCAGCACCAGAGTTGTATTTACAGAAACAGACATGGAGCTATCTTGCCACTAATGAATTTAACACGAAACAGCAAACTTGACAACAGCACAAAATAGGAGAGGTCTGCCTCTGCCTTTGGAAAGCAGCTCATTGCAAATTGTGATCAGAAAAATAACAGCTCAGCTGCTACACAGCCTTGTCAGGGGGGTGGTACCTTCAGCCATTCCCCTGCTCCTCACTGTGCTGTTCCAGGCTATGAACCTCCTCATTTTCTGCGACAAGATTCCCATTGTATCACCCCAAACACATGGCTTCAGTATCACAGGATTCAGAAATAAATAATAAAAAAAAACCCCACCAAGCAACTTAAGAGTTCAGAGAAACATTCCAACTCCCAGCTACTTCTGCAAACCTCTGAAAATTGTTTCTAGCCTTCCATAATGCCAATTTTTGTAGGGTTTGGGGTGTTTTTTTGGTTGGTTGGTTTGTTTTGGGGTGTGGGTTTTGGGTTTTTTTAAGGTAACTTTGAAACTAATGATGCTGATAATTGCTCCTGAGGAAGAGGGCCTCCTCTGTGTCTGATAGGAAAAATTATGAATTTGAAACTAACTCAAGAAATAAATCCCCCTGCACGTGTCTGTCAAGACAACAGCAGCTATCTGCTGAACAGGAAACTGCTCAGACTGCAGTTTATTTTTTCTGACAACAAAACCCCCTTCACCTCAGCACCCTAATTACAGAGGCACAAGAATGAGGCTGTTCAGGCTGTTCTAACTCCAGCAGGAACAAGCTGTTTGGGGAAATCTAACACCAAACACTCTCACAAAGCTGCAGCCTTTAGCTTGGCAGGGCAAGAAGGCTGAAAGGGAGATGGCACTGGGCAAGGGGAGAGTTTTTGGAGGCTGCTGTTTACCTAAAGGCTGCAAAGTAGAGGCTGAAGTAGAAAGAGAGGGATTGTGCTTCACCAAGGCTCCTGTTTGTCCAGGAGGTGGACAAAGGAATTACACCAAACCCCAATTCCTCTGGTGCTTGGCAGGTGGGTGTTGCAACTGGCACAAAGCACCTGGAAAACCAAAACCATTCCCCACTTTGGAAAGCTCAGGAATTGATCCAGGTGGTTGGGACACCCTCATGGGAAGCAGAAGCCACATGTGCTGCTGGGAACATCTGCCCCGGGGCAGTTTGGAAGTTTTCTAAGTCAGGAAAAAGTATCAGCCCAGGAGGAACTCTTCCATAACCAGCACTGAAGCTCCTCACTGCTTCAGAGACAAGTTTGCTTCCCCTGAGGTAGAACATTTGTGAGGTTGCACATTAGACAGCCTGGAAAATTCCCTGGGAACAGCTCCTGGATGTTCCCCCCACCACTGGCTGCACCTCGAAGGCTGATGGGGAGCTCTGGAAATGGTTTGGCACTGCCCCAAGGGCTGCAAGCAGAGAGTAAACACTCCTCCCAGCCCTGCTCCACTTCAGGAGCTTCTCCCAAGGTTTCTGTTGGCAGAGAACTGCAAGTTTTTGACAGCAAGAACAAAATGAACTCCCTCCTTCACGAGGTGTACATCAGCCCTTCAAAAGCATCTCCCCCACAGCAGTTACTCCATCACGTAAAACACAACAGAGAGCAACACCCTGGAGCTGCAAATCTTCACCCCCCCTACCTGCACCACTTCTCCTCACCATCCTTTAAGGGACAACCCAACCAGAAGTCTATTAAACCAAAGCAGAGAGCTGTTAACAGCAATATCTCATTCTGTCCCTACTAATTGCTTCATTAGCAAAAGAAACAAACTCCAGAAAGCAAAGAAAACAGCCAGAGAGCTTTTTTAGGCTCCACAAGCAGAACAGAAAACCCACGAAGAGTGCAGATTAAAACCAAAACCAACCGACACCCCTTTAGAAACCACCCCCCACCCCACGGGCAACCCCCTCTCACCACATCCACCTTTCTACCTCGCTTTTAACAACTCCTGCAGTATTTGCATCTTCAAACCTCCGCAGTTCCCAGCCCCACTTCCCCCCCCAGCCAGGAAACTGACGCTCAGACCCGCCCGGAGAGGCCTCCAGCTCCCGAGCTCCCTTCCAACCCCTCCCTACGATTCCTCAAGGGATCTGGGGGGGAAAAAACGGCAAAAGCAGAACACAGCGAAACCGGGGCCGGCAGAGACGCAGGAAAAAAGCAGCAAGAGGGGAAGAAGCCCTCGGGGGAGGGAGCGGAACGAAGCTCGGGAAGGGAGGGGAGAGCCCCAGCCCGGGGGAGGCGCGCAGGCCCCGGGCCCCCTCCCCGCTCCCCTCAGGGAACCCGGGAACCGCAGGAGCGGGGGCTGCGCGGACCTTACTTTGAGGGTGAGGTGATGGACGCGGGCGCGGGCCGGGCATAAACCGAACAGCACCAACACCCAGAGGGCCGCGGCCCGGCCCAGCGCAGCCCCAGCCCCGCGGGCCGCCATCTTCATTCCAGCGTCAGCATCCTCTTCCCCCGCCACTTCCGGGGTCAAGGAGAGGACACGTGATCAGGGCGGGAGGTTCACGTGATCGGGGCGGGAGGTTCACGTGATCGGCTCCTCTCGCTGCTCCGGTCCCATGGAGCCTCCGGGGAATCTCCCGGGAATCGTTCGGGTGGGAAAGGATCCCGGAGATTATCCAGTCCAAGCCTTAATCCGCTACCGCCGTGGTTCCCAGCCCGTGGCACCGAGTGTCGCGTTCAGTCGCTTCTTAAAAAAAACCTCCAGGGATGGAGGATCCAGCCCCTCCCTGGGCAGCCCCTCCCAATTCCTGAGCACCCTCTGGAAAGAATTCCTTCCTAATTCCAACCTAAAGTTCCCCTGGCAGAGCTTAAGCCCACTCCCTCTTGTCTGACTGGCAGAGCCCGACCCCCCCCGGCTCCAACCTCCTTTCAGGGAGTTGTAGAGAGTGATGAGGTCACCCCTGAGCCTCCTCTTCTCCAGGCTGAACAGCCCCAGCTGCCTCAGCCCTTCCTCACAGGAATTGTCCTGGATCCCTTCACAGCCTCCTTGCTCTTCTCTGGACCTGCTCCTGCACCTCAATCTCCTTCCTGACCTGAGGGGCCCAGAACTGGACACAGGACTCGAGGTGTGGCCTCACCAGGGCTCTCGAGGTGTGGCCTCACCAGGGCTGAGTCCAGGGGCAGAATCCCTTCCCTGGACCTGCTGGCCACGCTGTTCCTGATCCAGGCCAGGATGCCATTGGCCACCTGGCCACACTGCTGGCTCATGTTCAGCTTTCTGTCAACCCAAACCCCCAGCTCCTTTTCTGCCCCTCTGTGCCCAGCCTGGAGCTCCCCATGGGGTTGTTGTGGCCAAAGCACAGGACCCGGCACTTGGCCGTGCTGAACCTCATCCCATTGGAATCAGCCCAACTCTCCAGTCTCTCCAGGTCCCTCAGCTGCTCTCCCTGGGCTTTGTGCCCTTCCATGGGGGATTTGTGGCTTCCCAGCCCTTTTTCCTCTCTCCGCTCTCAGTGCCATCCTGGTTCTCCTCCACCCAAATTCTGCCTTCCCCCCCCTCAGCCTCTTCCAGCCCCACAGGGTGGGGAAGCTCCATGCCAGTGGCTCTCCCTGCTCAAAAAAAAAACCCAAACAAAAAAGTAATTAAACAGAGGCTTTTCTCCTTCCTTACTGGACTAGTTTTGCAGGCATTGAACTAATGAAGCTATTTAAGCAGTTGCAGTCTCACTTAAACAAGTAGCAGATTGGGCCTGACTTTAGTGACTTCTTCGTTGCTCAAACTGAGTAACACATGCAGCAAACTGAGTGTGCATGGCAGCTATTAAAATGACTCTTAGGCTAACACACTGCTAAAAAAATATATAATTTGAAAGACCATGCAATCTGTCTTCCTTGCAGGAAGCTATCAATATAAATAAATATAATTCATCAACGTGTTGTCCTGTGCTGTCAGCTCTTGGAACTCAAATATTCTGATTTTCCCTTTCAGTGTATGGAGTAACAGAAGGGTGAGTTCCCTCATCTAGAGGCAGATAAGCAACTGGATTGGAACATTTTCATTGGAATATGCAATTAGGTAGAAAAAAACCCCCAATAGTATTTACCTTTTTATTACCAAGATTCTATACAGGAATTTGTGGAGTGATTCAGATGTCATTGTCTGTTAGCTCTTAAAATGTTTTTTCCCCCTTTTTTATTTTTATATTCCTAGCTAGTAAAATAAATACAAAAATCTCGCCACCAGCCTAAGAAACCTGGACCAGGAAATAACCCAAAGCATGAAAAAATTAAATCCGTGGGTTTTTTTCTAGCAGGATTCTCTCTTTGGGCAGTAACTTGAGGGTGCCACTAGATGTCCTGTCAGCATCAGGCCATCCACACAGCTACACCCCAAAGCCTCTGAGAAGCCGACATGAGATCATTTGTTCTGAACAGATAACTCTGATCCAGCTATTTTATGGGAATTAATCTATTTGCTGTTGCCATTATTGTCATTGCTGCTCACAGACCACCTGGGAAACCCTGGAGACTTTTTGCAGCCACAGCTGCAGCCCAGCCTTCCCTGCCTTGCTCCACTGTTCTCAGGCACATTTTGACTAATTCAGTGGTAAAATAACACCAGTAATGCTGGGAACAGGTTTAGCTGAAGAGCTTCTCTTAGTCTGAAGGTTCTTCCTAATAGTAATAAGGGATTTTTATGCCCCAGAATGAAAACTGCCCAAAGATTTTTTTTATTTTTTTTTTTTTCCCCTGAAACTCTCCACACACTATTAGGATGTTGCAGTAAGTTCCATATTTACCAAGAATAAATGATCACAAAAATAGAATTTATAAAGTTTATTTTCTGTGCTTATGCATCTTTCTGATAATTTATTTGTTAAGAGATGCCTATAATTAACTTCACATCCTATCAATATCAAAGTGGCTGTTGTCTGTAATGAATATGCTACAACTGCAGCTCTCCTGGGTGCACTGATACCTTTTCCTGCAGCATTGAGAGAAGATTTGCCTTGCTCTAGATGTGCTCTTTCTACCACGTAATTACATATTTAACCGGAGGATCTTTTTTTTCCTTTATTCTGTTGTATTTTCACACGCACCTAAATATCTAAAGAGAACTTTTCACTGATTTTTTTTTTTAATGTTTGTTTGGGCAGCTGTTGGGATGGGGTGGAAGGAAATCTGGGCACAGGGATAACCCACATCTCAGCAGGGATGGAAGCAGACAGAGTGCCAGTTTGTTAACCTATTCCCTGAGCTGAGGAATAGGCAGGGGGTGGAGAAGCAAAATCAGCCAGGTGGGATCCAGGTTGAGGTGGGATCCAGGTTGAGGTGGGATCCAGGTTGAGGTCTGAGCCAGGCACAGCTGTGCCTAACCCAGGGACCCCTCAGGCATCACTCAGAGGCTGAGCCCTCAGGCCAAACCTGAAACGGGGCTCCATGAGCACAGGTGAGGCTTGTGAAGGGCTATTATGGTTTATCAGGTCTTAAGCAAACCTTAATTAGGCCCCTCTGGGCCTGATGTGGCATTTAAAGAGGACCAAGGTCCCCTGCTGTGTGTCTGAACGACCTGTGTTGTAACAGCAGAGAGGAAACAGCTGTGATGATGATGATGGCCTTAGGGAAAGGTGTGTCCTCTTCCTTTCCTGGAGCTGTTTCAGTCCCAGGGTATGAGAGGTTACAAGCAACATCCACCTTCCTTGTCTTGGATGTGGATGATGGGGGTAGAATTATAAAACTCCAAGGGAAGCAGCTGCGAGGGTGATAACTCCAGGGGGGAAAGGTGGGTCCTCTTCCTCTTGTGTCCTGGAAGCTAGAAATACTCGTACGTGTTCTGAAAGTTGTGATTTTTCTTGCTTTGCATAAGTCAACAAACCCAGAGAGAAAGATTTAGATTGAGCTAATTTGTTTTTAGATTTGTTTTCTTTAAATATCTTCTGAATCGTTCAGCAGCTCATCTGGCAGTTTTCAAGAGGGTCTGGGGTTTCCTAAATAAAGTCCTGGCCTTCTATAAAGGGAATTACTTCTCCTTGGGCTCTGGGATTGCTCTGAATCATAGCAGGAGAGGTAAACACAAAGAAATTACAGGAATAGGCTGATTTCTAGATAACAGATCTGCATGATTTGTTCCCGGTGCAGCTGAAGGAAAACTCCCAGTGTCTTCTGTATCAGGGTTGGGAGAACTGAATAATGAAGCAATAGATCACATAATTTCTCAGTGTCATTCTGAAGTATTGGAGACTGGCACCTACTGAGCCTTCCAGCATTTACTTCAACATGAAGGGTTCTTAATGCTCCCATCATTGTTAATTACATTAGTAATTAGGGACCAGCCAAGCCCCAGGCTCTGCTGTTTTGGGTACTGTACAACTGGAAGTAATGCCTGAAGTGGCAGTCCCTGTCTTGGAGAGCTTCAAGGTAAATAACAAAGACTGTCAACGATAGGAAAAAGTTCTCCTTCTGAGAGATAGTTGAATTTCTTGTTTGTCTTCAACCTCTGTCCGCACAAATTTTTTTGTTGTTGTTGTTGTCGGTTTGGGTGTGATTGATTCTAATGTGCCATCATAACACAAAACTTGTATTTCTGGCCTTTATCTCTCTCTAACTGGTTAAGCACTTTTATCTTTCGGTGCAGACAGGTTTCCCTGCCCATGCTGGTGTAACAGGTTTGCCTTGTTCCCCTCCCAGCTCTTTGTGCTCAAGGGAATTCCACAGCAAATTTCCCTCAGATGATACTAGTGCTTTCTCTTTGGCCCCCCTACATTCTTTTCACCCCGGTATTCAGGGACTAAGCTCTCAAAATGTTGGGATGCAACTGCTTTTTTGGGATGTGTTCTGGGTGGATGTGGCTCGAAGGGTGGTGGGTGCCCCTTCCCCAAAAATCTGTGGAACCACAAGCCTTTGGAAGACTGTGGTTCTGCTTTAGGCAACACGGTTATTTAAATACGTTGGCAGCAGGAGGAAGAAAGCACTCTGTGAAAAATGAGTTGGACAGCTTGTCTCTTGGCTGGTGGGAAGTCAGTCCTTAAAAGCAGCAACTTCCAAGGAGAAGCAAAAGCCATGCCTGGGTTCTGCCTCCCTTCCAAAGCAGCTGTGAGAGGGAGCAGCGTTCTACTGAGCTTCAAATGACTGGAAAAAGGAGCAAAATGAAGGTGATTCAGTTATTAACACCTGTCTTCATTGTTGTTCTGAATGAGGGAACCGCTTAATAAGTTACTCTTTTCTTCTCCTTTCTCATGTAAGGTAATAAATCAGTGAAAGAAGTGCATTAATCCAAGTGCTTGTAGCAGCTGGTCAATCTCCTAACATCAAAAAGATCCCCACCCTCTATAAGCAAATACCTTTTTCCAGAGGTGAATAAATGGGCTTCCATTTTTTTAATCCCCAGTGTTAATTTTTTCATGAAGAGACGCAATAAATATGTCATCCTGAAGCTCTTTCTGCATTTGATGTGCCAACATCTTAACAACAGACGTGTAAAATTAGGTGAAGTGACACAGCTGAAGCAAAGGCTGTTACAGAGGAAGATGAGCACAAAATAAACCTTATTTCCCCGGCGAGGAAATGGGTCATTTTCTGCAAAGCCTGCACAACTGCCACAATAAACCCAGATGTATGCAAAAGGCAAATCATTTGGTTATTTTTCTGCTCGCTCCTTGCGTGTGTTGGTGACAGATGGTGGACTTTATATTCCCAGATTTGGGTTATTTTGCGGGTTTGTGGATAGATTCGGCCAGCGGAGTCGGAAGAAGTCAGCCCTTGCAGGCAGTTTTAAGGGTGATTCACCCCCTTCTCTAGGGGCGTTTTTCCCCCCTTCCGAACGGCCAAAAGAGGAACATTTACTTGATTTAAAAACAAAAAAACAAGGGGAAGCGGCACCTGAGGACGGGATGAGCTCCAGGGCTGCCGTGCAGCACCCTCCTCCCCTGGGGCCGCTTCCCCCTACTCCCGGTTCGGTTCGGTTCGGTTCGACCCGATCCGCATCCCCTGCCCTGGGGGGCTGCGCCTGCGCGGTGCCAACCTGCCCCCCCTCCCCTCCCGGCGATCCGCGCCTG
>JAAWXA010000033.1:2728208-2855771 GCA_038090715.1 Florisuga fusca
GGGGTTGTTGTTTGTTTTTTTGGGGTTTTCTTGGTGTTGTTTTTTTGTTGTTGTTGGTTTTTTTTTTTTTTTTTTTTTTTTTTTTTTTTGCGGTAAAATAAAGAAACACGCGGTAGCAGCCGTGGCTCGGGAGCGGAGGGAGGTTTTCCAGCAAAAGCTTGGGGTGGGATTTGTGTGTGGCTTCTGCGAGAGGCTCCGGGGTGGATTTAGATACGTGGGGGTCCGGTTTCAGGAGAGGGAGCTGCGGGGGAGAAAAAAGCCAAGATGATAAAATTTCCTTTCGCCTCTTGTCGGGGGGGAGCGGGGGGGGTGTTTCTCTCCACGCTTGCTGCGAAGGACGGAGGTTTTCATGCGAAGAGTTTTCTGTTGTGTGTCAATAAGGACGCTTGAATGAGGGAGAGGTTTTCGGTGCATAAAGCTCCTTAATTGTCTGTTTTGGGTTTGTTTTTCTTTTTTTTTGAAGCGACCCTGGCAAGTGGGAAGTCTAAACGCATTCGGTTTGCGTTACTGGGAAACACTGAAGTGTTTAAAAGGGCTTGAAAAGCGGGTGAGAGCGATTTTGAAATGGTCCCTTGGTGGGCTGAGGAAATGGGGGTAGGCAGATAAAAGAATTCTTGCAAGGCAGGAGAGAGATACATCTTCAATCACAAAGAGGACACGGTGCAGCCATGTTTGGCAGCGTGATGGTGGAACATGGAGCAAAACCTGGGATTGAGGGCTTGGAGGGGACAGGAGACCCCGGGAGCCGTTTGGTCATTGAGCTGCGGGAGACACTGGAATTGTTTGGGCAAAAAGTCGGGAGGAAGAGGAGGAAGAGGAAAACGGAAAGAGTGTTTTGAATGGGGAAGTCAAGAAGGAGAAGCAGGGGGTCAGCTGGGTTGCAAAAACACTGCAGGGTTTCTCTCCTGGAGTCATCTCCTGGTGGTTGGGAACACAAGGGAAGAAGTAGGCGCACCGAGGCTTTTAAAATACCTCTGGATAGAAATGGTTATTTTAGACGTGTTAATTGCTGTCCTTTTTGGCTGTCTTGCTGGCCTGGCCGGGCAGCCAGGGAAGTATTTTGCTGTGACATTGTAGTCATGTTATAGCTGGATCTGGTTAGAGCTAGAGAGTAAATTAGGGAGCAAACGCTTCCTGAGAGGTTATTGTGGGATGTTTGTATACTGCAGAGCCAGAAAGGTGATATAGAGGCTGGTGAATTATTGTATTGATGCCATATTGATTCATCACTACATAAAGAGCTCTGCTGCCTGGGAGTGTTTACTGGAAAGTCTGCAGTTGCTTTCTTTTTCTGCACCTTGGGATGCTTTGGGGGGGAAATGAAATGATTGGAGTGGAACTAAAGTGAGACAAGATAAAAATGTTGAGATAGCAAAATGCATTCTGAATTCTCAAGCTGGACTTGGTTATTTTTGTGGTTTTTAAAAGTGTGCGAGTGATACTGAGATGTTTCTGCACAAAAACACTAAGCATTACTAGATTAGTGCTTAAAAATAGTTGTTTCTGTTTCATGTAGTCTTTCCAGGTGTGTATGCAGTCGTATATTTGTATTCTGTAACAGTTACAAGTTGCTTCAATCTTTTTCAAAACACAAACAGTTGGTGGAATTACTGTATCCAGCAGCACTGAAGAGTTATTTTTCATGTCTTCATGCTACTTGGAGAAGTGTAGCAAGCTACTGAAGGATATTTGGACAAACAGATTAAATCTAGATACAAAATTGGCAGGAGCTGCATTGTTTTAGATTAAGCAGAGGTTTGAAAACATCAATTTCCAGTACTCTGGTTATTTAGGTCAAAACACTGATTTATCTTTCCATGTTCTTCCTGTCACTGGGAAAGGAAACCACACAGAACCTGGACCTAAGAGATGCTATCTCCCTTTGTTGCTCATGGCTTTTTTTTTTTAAATAATAAAAATTTAAATTTCCACTTGCCTTAGAACTTAATATTTGTGTTAAGTCAGGGAGTGGGTGTTTATGAACAGGTATTGTAAGCAAGGAAAGGCTTTTCCAACAGGCTGGTATGTGCTTTGATTTAATGGACTGAAAAGTTGAGGCAGCAGCAAGTGTTTTCAACTGTAGCTTGAAATTTAGAAATTTTCTGGGAAGATCAGTGTTGTTTGATCAGGCTTGACTTGCACCCAGTATCTCTGATGTGCTAATCTGCCAGACTGCCTGTGTGCTCCTCATCCATCCCTTTAAATGTAGCAAAGGAAAAGCAAAACAGAGCTTGCTCTTGAATGCAGAATGTTCATGTGCAGGGATTTATGTAGAATTTCTGTTCGTTCCTGGAAAAAAATAAATGCTGGTTGCAGAAAACCTCACCCTTCAGAAGCAATAAAATCCCTTTGGCAACAAATAAATTATTCCCAAGATTTTTAGCCTTGTGCTGTGATGTGAATGTATTTGGTGCCTCTGGCTTGCAAATCCTCTTGCACAGTTCCTATTGATGTTTCACTTGAATTTGGGCTTCTGAGTTACATCTTCAGATTGACCCTGTGGGTGTAAATGGACCCATAACCAGAATTATCAGACCTACTAGTGCAGCATTTACATTGAAGAGCAGGATTCCAGGGTTCACAGGTTAAGATAGCAGATGCCTATTTCATGCCTTAATTTTTGATATTAACAATGTTTTCAAAATACTTAGCTAAGTTGTAACTAGAAGTTACCTTTGTGGTGTGGAGACCCAACTTGTACCTCCAGTCAGCTGCACTTTGGGGCAATAGGCTGTAAAAGCATGCCTGGGTTTATTTTACCCCTTTTTTTTTCTCTTGGGGAAGAATATAGAGCATGGCACATATGGTAGGAATAAAATGATAGGAATTACACAGGAAACTGAGGTAAAAGACCCTCAGTACTTTGGTCCTTGTCTTCTGAGTGGAGAAAGGCTGCATGGTTGGTGTACTGAAGGGAATGGGGAGGTTTTGGTCAAGTATTTTGGGGGAGTTGTGTGAGAATTTGTGGTTAAGTGGTCCAGGAAGAGCTCATCCTTCAGGATGCTGTCAGGCAGCAGTGCAAGTGTAAGCAGGACAGGGATTAAATGTGGGAAGTGTTTGTGACAAACGTTTCAGAGGTGCAGAGGCTGTGGATTTCTTGTTGAGAGATTTTTTTCCACAGTCAGTGTAAAGTTTAAAAACAGACTGAGGAGGGAGTTGATTTAATCCAGTTTTTCGTTGACCCTTGAATTCTGGGTGTCTGCTCACAGCTGTCCCTGTCCTTTCATCCTCTGAGAAGGTGAATATTTTGTAGTTGCAAATAATTTAATTTGCTGTCTTTACACAAGGGGCTCTGGCCAACTCTTCACATGACACTTTGGGGACAATTCTGGGGACTGGATCTTTTATTTTTAGTGTTCCAGTAAGCTTTGGTGTGAAAAAATACAATTTGTGGTTAATTTTGCCATATAAAGTTCACTCCACTTTACGCCTCTGAGTTGCTATTCAACTTTTTAGAGTTTAGAACATTCTTGTTTTGAGGAAATGTAATTTCTTAATTCACAGTATTAAAACAAGTGGGATTCTTGGAGACTGTGTTCTCAGCTACCTCGTTGTCAGATGATAAAACAGAGGTGGAGCTCTGAGAACCTGAAGGCCTCACTTGCTATCAGTAACTGAGAAATTATTCAGTCTTTCCTTACCTGTGTCCGTATTTCATCAGCAGAATTTATCTTTAAGCAGCTGTAACCTTTGCATTTCTCAAATGTGCTTGAATGCAGCATTGTTCTTCAAATAGAATGGATGGGTGTTGTGTAGGGTGGTGGCTGCTCTGGGTGTCATCTGGGTGCCCTGCCCACCTTCCTGCCAGTTCTGTGGGTGTTAAGTGGTCCTTTCAAGACTGCAAAGAAAAGGAGCTGGTTTCTTGTGGGAGAAGGACACAGCTGAGAAGTATCCAGCCCTGCAGACTCAATCACAAGTTGGGAGTTGAGAGTTTCCATTAGATGAGAGAATGGCCCCAGCCTTCAGAGGTGGGGGGGGATGAATTGTTTGCAGCTTTGGAAATCATCTTTTGTAGTGATGGCAAATGCTCTTCTGAGAAGTGTGGTTTATTGTAAATTGGCTGTGAATTGTTGCAACTTATTTCACAGCATTTAGACAGCTCCTAGAGGCAGAGCCACACATCCCTGAGCCTTTTTTTGTTGTTGTTTTTTTTTGTACAATTTTGGTTTCTGTTTAGTAACACGTGAAAACTTTTGTCTGTTTTAAAGAGGCCAGAATTTCACCCATAAAAATATACTCCTGGAGTAAGGCACCTTAGAAACAAATACACTGAGAGTTTGAGGAAAAAAAGCTGAGCTCAGGAAGAAATGCATCCTATGTGTAATTTTGGCTTTACTGAGGCTCTCAGTGAAAGCTGCATACGACTGCTGGAGATGGGCACTTCAAAGCAAAACCAGCTTAGTTATTTGGAGAGTTTGGAGGCAGCAAAATAGTCTGACACTGATATCTCCTTATTTCCCAGGGCATCACTCCCTGGTTTAAGTGGTCAGCCTGTGTGTGCAGATTCCCCAGTGAGAAGCTGTTCACAGGAGCTGAACCCTTACCCAGGATCTCAGTGCTGGGATGCACACCTTGGTGTTTGCCCAGCACAGGGTGGCAGTTCAGGCTGGTTAAAAATCTGTCCTATTACAGTCCTAATGAGTTTAAAAGTAGTTTTTAATCTGTCAGGTGTGTTCTGTGGGAGCTCCCCCACTGCTGGGGTTCTGTGTGAGGTCCCTGTGTAGTAAACCCTTTGGTACTTGCAGGCACTAGGAGTAGAGAACCTCCCTTCTGGGAACTTGTATGAATATGTGAGTAATTTTGTTTACAATTCTGCTTTCCTTTGAGAAAGAGGATTTCTGTAATACTGTCACCAGCCTATTCTTATGTTTCCTACCTATTCATTAAAGACTGGGGGATTCGTGGTCTTTTGGTGTGAGTCAAGACTGCAGAATTATTATTTTTTTTTTCCTTTCAGGCACAGACTTCCCATTTGTATTGTGGCTGTTCAAGATCCCCTGCTTTCTTGAACCATATGGGAAGGCAGTCAAACATGAGAGGATGTTTTTTTTTCTGGACTCTTTGCAGCTCATTAGTGTTACTCATGTTGTGAAACATTCTTTTCAAGCAGAATTTCAAAAGCCATACTCCCCATGAAGAGGAGGAGCCATGGCCCCACTGGAACATAATAATATGCTTTACATTATTGCCTTTGTTGATTGCCGGAAAGGTAACCTGCTAATGAATTTTTGGAGATTCACTTTCATCCTGCTTGAAATAGTGCTTCTCAGATGGCTGCTGCTTTGAATCAAATCCAGCTGTCAAAATCCAATGGTCTGAGTTTCCTTAGTGTCATATAAATATTTTAAAATAACTTCCCCCTTCAATATAATGCTATGCCTTTTAGATGAAACTTCTCTTCCTCCTCCCACCCTTAGAAAATTGCTTTTCTATTTCACTTTTTTTGAACAATCAACTGGTTGAATTGGTGAGAGGGAAGACACTGTTGTCACCTGACATATTGCAGCCTTTGGCCTTCTTTTCAATCAATGGTGTTGGCTCTAAAATACAAAATGGGGGAAAGTAGTATATGTGGTATAGGTACACATGTCTGTATGTCCAGGATGTGATGGTTCTGTTCTTTCTACCCAAATAAGTGTGGTAGGGGCGATGTGGATCCCTTTGGAATTTTTACCTGATGACTTTGCCCTCTGTGTTGTCTGGATAACTTCACTAACCCAGTTAATAATGTCTCTTTGGGCTCAGTTGATGAAGAATAGTTTGCTGGGATTATGAAATGTTTCTTTTTTGAATCTAAAAATAGAAAAAAAACAGGTGTGGTTTCTAGATTACTTACAGCCCAAGAATGAAATGTTGATTGCTTGGTGTTCACTGCTGGTCACTGAAGCAGATCTGCGTGTTGTAAAGCACGTAGAGAAGCAGCTCTGTTGCAATATTGTCCTTAATTTATTTGAAGAAGAGTCAGCCCAGTTGGAAAAACAACCAAAAGAGCAACAACAATCCCCCAAACACCCTTAAAAACACAGTAAATCAGTAAAACTTGAAACAGCCTCAGGAATTTGTTGCCTGGGATAGAAAGACCCCAGTGAGCTACCATGTCATCCAGGTAGTCCTGAATCCTGAGCAAATTCCATCTGGGATTATCATTCATTTTGTTGTAGCTAAAATAACAGTTTTCTTGTGTCACCCACTCGTGTTCACTCTTTTTCAAGTGCTTCTGCTCAGTACTTAAAATGATTCAAAAGCAAATCCTTGAATTCTGCCCTTTTAGTGGGAATGCTGCTGGTAGCATTTGTGTATCCAAAGAGGGAGAGGTGGTCTGTGGTGTTTTACACATACTCCTGTGAACAGCAAGTACAATTTTTCTCAAGTTATACATTATTTGGGAGAAAAAATTGACTTTGATTGCACTGCATCAGTGGGCAAGCAGACAGAGGAATATTACCAATGTTACAGAAGAAAGATCATTTTGCAGAGATACTGAGAAGACTGCTGCTTGCCAACTGGACTTCTGGAGATTTTTATGGTCAGCTCTGATTAACTCTGAAAAATTGCTTTTTGGGTGCTTTGGACAGCTTTCTGTCTCAGTCTGTGTTCTAGACTGAGCTAGTAAGTCTTATGAAGATGATTTAACACTTTCTATTGAATTCACCTGCTTCATGCTACTTTTTTTTTTCCCCCCCCAAGTTGGTATACTCACACTCCAGGAGGCTTTTTTTCTTTCTGTCCCTGCCTCTTTTTTCTTTTCTTTTCTTTTTTTTTTTTTTTTTTCCACATTATGCAGCAGTACCCAGTTGTTCCCAGTCTTGCACCAGGAACACGATGCCTCTTCCATTTTGGAAAGCTGCAGTCCTGCCATTTGTTGGAGCAAGGTTTTGAAATTTGGCAGACAAGAGTTGTTGAACAGGGATGTACCTTCTGCTGTTCTTGAGAAAATCAGTCCAAATTAGGCAAACTTGTCAGACTTGAGAAAAACAGTGCTTTGCAAGTACACAGGGAAGATGTTAGTGCTGAAATCTTCACGAGTTCTGGTGTGTGCTTGAGGACGTTTCAGCCTTGGAGGTTTTTTTTGTGGGAGATGATGATGCAGTCACCCACAGAATAATTGAACAGTCCTTGGAAGAGCTCAGCCAGGCTTTCCATGTCCTGGAAAAGCCAAGGTGAAGTCAGGCAGCCTCTGTGGCTCTCAGGCTCCTTTGCTGGCGCCCAGCAGCGTGGAGGAGGAACAGGAGGGGTCTGGGCTGTGTTGAGGGACATGAACATGGATCAGTGCTTTGGGAAAAAGTGGACTGGAGCTGTGAGGGGAAGAGGATGAAAGGCACCCAGTAGCCCCATCTGATCCCATTTATGCTGCTTGGTTGGTATCAAAGGGGGTGGTGGTTGTTTATGGACTGGTCCTTCTCTGGGTGCATTCTCCCAAAGGTGAGAGGTGAGGGAAGAGATGCTGTGGTCAGAGAGGAAACTGCCTGGTTCAGGAGAGCAAATGTGATGGGGAAGATGTAGAGCCCAATCTATGGTCCAGTTACAGAAACTTGGAACTGTTCCAGGACTGGAATGCCAGGAGTGGTGGGGAGGGTTTGAGGAGAGACAATTGAATTGACAGTTCTGGTAGTGAACCCCCAGGTGATCAGAAAACTGGCACTAACTAGGTAAGGAAGAGCAGAAAGGAGCTCAGGAGGAGGAGGGGTTTCAATAAAAAAGGCAAAGAAGCAGTTGCAGGGGAGCAGGTTGGATAAGGAACGTGTGTGGAGAGCAGACTGGAGTCTGGGTAGGACAGGTGGGATTGGGAGTTGCTGTCAGACAGGATGTACAATGGGATTAGTGCATTAGGAATGACAAGTCAAGAGTTTGATGGGATCAAGAGAAAGTGTAGTGGATGCACAAGGGCAAGGAAGAAGCATAGAGCAAAGTATTAATATTAGATAACAAATAAACCAGAAAAACAGTGAAGGGACTTAGCAGTCCTCCTTTGCAGGCTTGGCTTTGTAGCATTGCTAGGTTTATGTAGCTTTTTCCATGGAATATTTAAAGAGTTGGCTTAGTGGTTTGAATGTATGTATGCTGATTTGTGTGATGGTGTTTTACATCTTTATTTGGTGTGGAAGAATATTTGAGCACATCCCCAAACTAGAGCTTTATCTAGAAGTGTGTGCACTGCTGGTTTTTATCCCCTCATTCTGTGCAGAAAGCTTTGAGGAACTGTTTAGCAAATGGGTTTAAAATGCATTTAGCTAGTATTTTTCACTCTGCATAATGCTTTCTCTTCTGTAGAGATAAATTCTTTTAACACATTTATCTTCTGTTTACAAAGGGCAAAAATGATTGGCATGCAGCAGTGAGTGAATGGAAGTGTTTTCTCAAAAGTTAAAGGAGGAAGGGAAAGATTTCTTGCTCTCTTGAGGGCTGTTGATCTGTCAAATGTGGGTCTTGAAGGAGTGGCATTCATTAAGAATGTGTAACTAAGGTTTTGCTGTAGTAAAACAAAAAACTGGCTGTGGATGAACTGGGAGTGCTGTGATAGAGTGCTAGGTGAAAAAAAAATATTTATATATCCTGCCTCTCTCCCTAGTATAACAGTCTGAGAAACTTATGTGTTGTCACTGGAAAAACATAAAAATAAAGGGTGAGAGGAAAGGGGTTTATTTTTATGTGCCTTTTATTTCCATAAAGTTCTCTGGAGCTGTGAAACATTCGTGTTTCACAGAAGATGCTTGTTTTGTCTTATGTTTGTAACTTCACACACCAAAGCTGAAAAACTGGTGCAAATCTTCAGGTTTGGGTGTGCAAAACCCCTCTGCAACGTACCTGTTCTTCAGGAGCTTCAGAAATGCCACAGCCATCGAGGCACTGAGATTATTGGTGCCTGCTCTACCTGAAAACCAAAATTAAAAACCAAAATTATAAGCTGAGCAAATGCTCCAGCCCTATCCTTTAGGTAATGAGAATGTCTATCACATGACCTGGGTGACTCTGGTCCTATTTAAATCAGTGCCCTGGGGATTTACAGCCTTATTTTTGGCATGGGGGGGGGATAGCTAGGTTCCAACTCTTATTTAGAGAGAAAATACTCTTTCTGTGGCTGCATGCAGTCTTCTGAGATGCAATGTAGTAGCCCAGGAAACATTCCTGGAACGGTGGAAGTGTTCATCCCTTCCTGGTAAAGCACAGGATGAGTTGTGAGCACCTCTGCACCTCCTCTTCTGGATAATTGTGGGCTGCTTTTCCTTTCTGCATTGTGGTTTTAGCTCTGATTCTTCTTGTCTGCATCATCCTTCTACTTTTCTTGTGGATCAGATTATTGATAGCTCATTTTCCAGAGGTTCAGTATGACTGACGTGGATCATTCTTGACATGGGAAGCTGTGATTATTCCAAGAAGACAAGTTTTGCAGGAAATGTGCTATTGTGAAACTCATGCACCTAATTCAGGAATCTTTGGAGACTGAGATCTGCACAGTTTTTGATGCTTGAATAGAAAGCTCCTAGTGCCAGCATTTAATGTTTGTGGGAGTGTGTTGAACTCTTCCAGCCCACAAAAGCCTTTGCTGAGCTAAACAATACAAACAGAAATATTTCACTTGGTTATTAGCAGCTGAGTTGAAGTAGTTCATGGTTAGGTGACAAAGTACTCCATTCACACAAAGCTCTGAAGACCTTTTCTTCTCCATGCTATGTGTGTTTTCATGCATGTGATGTATTGCACACGTGTATTGACTTGGATCTGGTCTTGGCATCCTTATCTCTTGTGGTTTGCTGGTGGGTTAATCCCTGGGAACAAAAAAAAGAATATTGACAGAAGAGATGAATTAGCAAAAAAAGTGTCACGAGTAGAAATTCAGAACCCAGTTTATAATTGGGAGGCAAGGATCAAGTGCTGGCTTCTTCCTAATGTACATGGAGGGTTTGGAAGTGGCTTTCCAGTGGAGCAATGCTGAGTTCCCTCTGGGATTGGGGCATTCATCCAAGCCTCCCAGCAGGGGGGAGTTTGATTCCTTAATCAGAACAGCACCAATCCATCCCAAAGCTTCCTCAAGGTATTAGGGCTAAATTAAACAGTCTGGGCCTAATGTGGAAGCCATAATGCACTTCAAGAGGCTTTCTTGGATAAGGAGAATTTTGAAAATAATCAGCAGATGAATCTCAAACTAAAAGATAAAAGCCGCAGGCACAAATCACTGTTAAAAAGAGGACTAGAATACATTTTTGTGTGTGTGTGGTGAATTGCTTAAGACACAGATTCTCTTAGGGAAGAAGAGAAAAAAAATGCATGAACTATATGGTTCTATTCATGGCATTGCATTTATAACTTGTTTTTTTCTTGTTTGTGGACGTGTTCCATAGCTGTCCCCAAAATAACCAGCACAAATATTAAATGAATAGAATTAAGCACCTTAAAGGCAGGAAATAAACCATTTTTTAACAGTAGTCACTAGTGTTGGATCCTGTGGATGTTGTATTACGTCCTAATTTTGCAAAATTTTAGAATTGTTTCCTCATGTGCATTTACAGCACCTGTCCTTGTGCTTGAATTTCTCAAGGATGAAAATGTCATGGTTGCATTCAGCTTTTCTGAAAATCCTTTTGTTAGCATGAAGGATGAAATATGAATGAACTTTTAGTCTGTATCTTGAGTGTTTACAAACAAGAATGAACTCTAATGTGTTAGTAACCTTGATGGATATGCTTACTGATCATTATGAAAGCTGCTCATATACAGGAGTTCAAAAAACAAAGTAAAATAAAATTAGGGGGGGAGGGAAGCTGACCCTGTGACATTTCTTCAGTCTTAGTTCTGAGCCACTTTTTCTCTTTCCACCTCAGTCTGCACACTGTGTCAGGTACCCAGTAATTTTCCTTTTAGAGAATACTTAGATCCTTTCCATAAGAGAATAAATACATAAAGAAGGCCTGAGGACTTCATAAAAGCTAAAATGTCTTAGAGTGGCTTTGTTAATGATGTCTGAGGATGTACTGGGTGTCCCCAGTGGAAACTGGCACCTTAAAGACCCCTGACTTCAGGGAAACTCTGTCCAAGTACTCTACCCTCCCAAATTTCCATTGTTCTACTGGTTCATGGATCACCAGTTTGTTTTAAGTCTCCATTATATGGGGAGATGGGTTTCAACTTGAGGGTTTTTAAAAATAAGCTCTTTACTTTCCCTTTCTTGGCTGGAAACAGGAGCAGTTCCCAGTCAACCTTTGGACCAGCTTTCCAAATCTATTTTAAGTGAAAGGTATTGTTATTATAACAGCTGAAGAGCAGCAAATGACCTTGTCCTTGCTGTGGGAGGGGGTGTTCTGGCAAATTGTTAGAGATTCCCTTTCTTTCTGTCCCCCTCTGTGCACATGGGTAAGGATGCTTTTGTTTTCCTCTTTTCCTCCTCTCTATCAGTCTCATCAGAGGCCAAGCTTGTTTCTTTCCCTCCTTGGCAGATAAAGCATCCAGTAGGTTAGAGTCAATATCCTCTTTCATATTTTTTAGATGATTCCACTGCTCATCAAGCAAATGGTCTGTCCCTGGCTCATAAAAGAGTTGGAGTCATGGGACGTTCAGGGAGCTGTGCCCAGAAGCTCCAGTTGCTGTGTGAAGATCAGGAGCTCCTGATCCATCCAAGTCAGAGGTTGGATAGGAGGTTCCTGTTTGTTTTTCAGACAAAGACATTTTTTCTGTGTTTAAATGATCTTTAATCCAACAGATAAAGCTGCACCCATGTGATGGGTGAAGTAGGGATATGAGGAAAAGGGGAAGAGGAGGAAGGCTGGCAGTTCCTTTTCAGATAAATCTTTTTAAAGTGGATACAGGTTGCCGAGGAGCCTGTCAGAAGGAGCAGCTGTATGTTGAGGTCAGAGGCTCCAAGTTCACCAGAAGCTTTGGGGATCCTTGGTTGTGTGGTGCCAGCAGTCCCATGGAATTGCTGCAGCACTCACCCTCCAGCTTCTCACAAAGTTCATGAAGCTCTGAGCTCTCTCTTGCCAGTCGTGCAGAGCACTTCAGTTTCTGACTGCTCAGCATGGCTTGTGATGCTGCTGCTGGATGCTTATGATAGTGACTTGTTCATTTTGGAGATGATCTCTGCTTTTATTCAGTGAAATTCCTTTCTGGGTTCACCTTGTGTTTGGAAGACTCCAGGCAGTTCAGGTCACCAAAGAACTGTAGCTAAGTTGAGCTTTGGAAGATGATGCCAATCCTATATTTTGGATTCACATGAAAAAGAAAATAAAACAAGGAGTATTTTTTTTTATCTTTGTGTCCCAAGATAATGTTAATTACTGATCCATAAATGGGATGATACGTGTTAATGGAATATCTGTGTTTTGAAATACTTGCTTTATAGTTTATAAACAATGGGATTTTTCCTCAGCTTGCACAGAAAAGGACAATGGAAAACGAGTGACACAGGTGACAAGAAACCAAAACCATTACAAGTCCTTATACTTCTGGGGATTTTCTCTGTAGTGAAATGTATTATTTTTGCTTACATTTCAGCCTTCTAATTTTAGGGAGAGGATAAACTCATGAGATTCCTTTTTATTTTTCCACTGCTGTCACTTCTAATAGGAAGTCCTTAAGATTCACCTTGCAAAGCACTTGCACTGGGATAGAATGTTGCCTGGACTGTTTGTCTTTTATTAGAGCATGTGCTCGTTTAGAAAGTGCTTGTATTTTGTACCCTTGTTTAATTAAACCACGTTTTATAAAGCACATTCTTCACCCCTTCCACATCTGAGTGATTTTAATAATGTCAGTGCAGGTAAGAGCTGATGCCCTGGGCTTTTTGTTCATGCACCTGTTGTGTCTCTCTGCCTTATGGGTCTTTAGGTTTTTTTATGGTTTTCTTGAGGTTAATAAGACATTCAGATCATGGTGCAGAACTGAGTAATGCTGACTCTGCTCCCTGAACATCTGTCACTGCCTGTGCAGGGTTTGGAACCTTGGCTCTGCTTCAGGCACAGGTTTGGTTGGGTTGGCTTTTTTTGTTTGTTAAAAACGTTTGTGTCTCTGTTATCCTGACTAAGAAACTCTTCTGTGATACATGCTGATGCCTTACACTTTAATCTTGATCTCTGTTAAATTGTCTCTTTTCTGGTGTTCTGCAGCAGGACCAGTTTTGTCCCTCTTCTGCCCCTCCATTTGCCTTTCTGCAAGTAGTTTGGCTATTCTTAAAGACTCCTTTGTTTTTTTTTAGTATCTCTCTTGCATTCCTGGTATCAGCATGTGCTTTAGAATTTGCAGCGTAAGTTTCAAAAAATGTCACTGAAGTTCAGCCTGGTTCTTGGTGGTTTGAATGCCCTGGTCAATGAAGGGAGGTGTCTTGCAGATCCCTGATTGTAGGGCTCCAAAGCACTAGAAGGAAGTTTGCTGATAGTAAGTTGGTGTTTTAATGTAATGGCAAGGCCTAAAAAATTAAAATAAAAATTTAAAAAAAAAGCTGTTTTAAGGTGGGAAGTTTTGGAAGGTTACGTTTGCTTTGTAGTATCCCAGGACAACATCTCTTCCACAAAAAGCTTTGCCTTTAATGCATTCTACTTTCAAGCTGAATGCTCTAATATTGCCTCATTCCAGTAATAAAAAGTTAGAAGTTCATCTAGCACAAATTTTGAGGAGTGTCTCTCTGTGTAATTTCCAGGATGTCAAGCCTTGTACTTAAATGTCTGCTGCTTTAGTCAGTGCATTGCTTAAAGCATTGTGCTCTTCCAGATGGCCCACTTGTAAATTTGCTTTTATTTGATCAACCTGGAGTTACTGCCATTTGTTGCTGAAGATCCCACCCCTGTTGTGCTTGGCTGGCATCGTGCAGTCCAGGCCTTATGGGCCTTGTCTTCCAAGTTGTGTAAGAGAAATGAAAGATGCTCAAGATGGGAAGGATGGAGCACATGTCACTCCAGGACATGGAAATCTGGAAATCCTATCTCAGAACTCTCATGTTGGTTCTGGTGTGGGGAAAAAGGGATTTCTCTTGCACCCACGTTTGTTATGAAAGTTCTTTGGTGTTGTGAAATTGTAAAGTACTGAATAGTTACTGTACTCTGGGGAGAAATTGAAAAAGGAATATAGAGGGTATCAATTTTGTTGTGTCATTGTACATTGAAAATCATTATAGTGTGCTGATACCTAAAATAGATTCTCTGTACTCGACTGAATGTTCACTGAATGCTATAAAAAAATCTATATATCTCAGAGCCACCTTGCAAAGAATTATTATTCCAATGGTCTAATTAATTCCCTTCGAATAAAGAGTCATGCAAAAAAATAAAATACAGTAGCATCAATATTTAATGGCATCTGCTGAAATTCCTACGGGTCTAGACTTTGGAAGTTGTGTGGGTGATACTCACACATCCTCAATAAAGAGAGGATGGAATGTGTGTGTGTTTTCTTTTCATACAAGGAATTAATTACTTACTCCTTAAAGATGTAATGGTGAGATGCCCTACCTGGCCTTCCTCCAAAATAATGAGTTGTAGGAAATGGCTTCATTTTGATGAAGAAAATGACTTTTTGTTGGCCATGGCACCTTTGGATGCTCCCAGGGTTCTGTCTGGGTGGGAAGAGCTGCTCTGCACCCTGCAGCAGGCAGGTCCTGCAGGTGAAGCAAGGCTGCAGAAGGATTTCTGAAAGTGGGCTGTCATTTTTCCTCTTCCTTCAGGAAGGAGTGAGCTCAGGTGACTCACTCCTGTCTTTCTGTACTATTCTGTACTTCACTTTGTGTCCTCTTCTGCTGCTGGAACAGTGCAGCTACCAGCTGACCTAAATTTATGGTTCTCTTGCAAGATGCCAGTTTACTCCTGAGTGGTTTGCAATACTTCTGCAAGTGAACTGGCTACGTTATCAGCTGCTTCTTTTGCATGGCAGGCTTCTGGAGAAGGGAATTTGCACAGAATTTGTTGGCACTGTTAGTCCCAAATAGAGTTGAGGATTCCTGGAGTTTCTGGAAATGAAATGAGCATTTGTTACATCTCCTCCCCCTTTTGTGGGAAGAGAGCAGGATGGTAGAAAAGAGCAGTGCTGTGCTTGCCATCCTCTTGTGATACTTCAGGTTTTATTATTGCTGTGATAGGAAAACACAAGTAGCCCACTGTAATGTGAGCATTCCCTCTTGATTTTTTTTGTGGGAACTTTCTACTTCATCTCCCAAGAACGTGAGAGGGGTAGAAATCAGTACCATGCAGCTATGTAGTTTTAGTCACTAAAATCCACCACATGTGCCCTCCTCATAGCCCACTTCTCTATGATACAGTGTTAATAATGCAATTAATTAACAAATATTCCTGTAAAATATGCTGTACTATAAGATGGGCTGAGAACTTGACCAGCAGCTCTCCATTCCTTCTCTTACAAAGCGTTTAATAACACTGAGCCATGGTTTGTCTTGGTCCTTTACTAATAACACCACAATTTCTCTGGTGTAGTGGTCTTGGGTTTGTTTGTCTTCAAGACAGAATGCTTTTTATTGCTGTCCCAGCCATGGATCCAAAAGTCCAGCAAGCAGCTTTCGCCTTGAAAAACTGTAGCACCCTTTCAGCAAATATCTTTGGCACCTCCGGATTTTTTTCAGCCTGCCAAGACATTCAGAACCCAGGACAAGCAGCTTAAGATCTGAATGAGATTGTTCACCAAATGAGCTGGTGCAGCATGGTAATTTGCTAGAATTTCTAAATGCCTGCAGTGTTACAAGAGCCTGCAATGTCACTAAAATACCAGGAGCTTTGTTGGTTCTAAACTCCTTAAAAGGGAGTTTAAAATTCTTGTCTGCTTGCCGTAGCCTTCCCAGCTTTCTAAAGAATTTCAAGATCTGTCTTGGAAAAATGTTGTGCATTCTGGGCTTAGCAATTTGGGAACAATCTTTTCCCGGCTGTATTAATTATCTTGGAGTTTTATTGTGCTCTGGGTTTTACTGAATTGCTCATTCCTATCCGAGGCTCCTACTACTGCTTTTATGTTGATGCCAATGGATATATTTATTGCATGTTTGGTATGTGCTTTTACAGTTAGGTAAACTGCCATAAAGTGGTTTTGATGAGATTGTATGAAATCAGCTAGACTTTTCCATGTGTACTTTTCCTTCCATCTGAAGCTGGTAAGCTGGTATTTAAATGTCAGAGTGGAACTGATATGACACTAAATAATTTCTCCTTTTGTGTAGTAAACCACCCCAATCCCCCAACAGTATTTTGTCTGACAGTTCTTGGAGGAGAAAGAGATGAATGGATCTTTAAAACTATAAAAAGTATCAAACTTCAGAAGTCTTTTAAAGGGCTTAGAATGGATGCTTTTATTCAGAAATGGAACCTAAATACTTTAGTAAAACTGCCTTAATGGGTGAAGCATAATTTAATTCCCTGCTGCAACACTTCTAAGGTCATGAACTAGTGCTGATTGACTGTTCAGTAGTGATAGGGGAATATAAGGCTAAGATTTTAGGAGTGGAGTTACAAAAACAAGGCAAACCCCAAACACTTTGTTTCACTGATATTGGGTTTAGGGAAATATGTTGTACTGGAAGATGGGATGGCTGGAAGAGAATGGTCAGACTGGTGTGACATCTGTGTGGCTTTTAATCTTAGCTCCAGTAAAGCCTGTTTTAAATTGGGTTGTGATTTTCCACTTGACTGTCTTTAAAATCTAGATTGATGGAAAAAGACTTTCCTGATGTTAATTCCCATCAGGGTGGTGACAATTCATGCTTATTTAAGCATCTTGAAGGCTTGAAATCTAGCTCATGGTACCATCATCACTGTTCCAGCATGTATTAGAAATGACTCATGGGTTTTTTGGAACCCAGGGACTGGAGATTGTTGCCACAAGAAAACTGAATTACTGCTTTTGCTCAGGTGGACTTGCCTGTCCAGCTACTGAGCAGAATATCCTTGCTGAGGACAGCAGTCCTTCCTTAAAAGATCAAAGGGTGCTGCTGTTCTTGCTGAGGATGGTGAAACATTATTTATTCCTGCCGCTTAGGTTTCCAAGTTGTATTGGTCAAAAAGGAATGTAATTGTTGATTTATTTCCATAAAATGTTCTGACTGCTTGACTCTGAGAGGCCAGAGACTTTGGAGGAAGCCAGGCTGGATTTGTACTGTCAGGAGATGCCCTACTTTCTAGAAACTGTAATTTTAGGTTGCTGAACTTCAGCTTTGTGCAGCAGGACTCAGAGTGTGGCCTCACTGCAGCATCTTTGTGGGACAGCCAGCAAGCCACACAGCTCTGGCTCCCTCTGCTCTCTGGTTTCTCTGGGATCTGGACCCTGTTTGGGATCTGTTCCCTGTGCAGGCAGCACTGAGCACAACGGGGCTGCTGTTAGAGCTGGGGAAGCTTTGCTGCTGCTACAGCTTGCTTCAAATGCTCCCTGACCAGGTGCCTGGGCACTTGAACTTGATGGAAGGTGGAGATAATTGTGTTCCAGAGCTCCAGTTCAGGGTGTCCCAGGGATGTAATGCCTGTGGGGTGGGAATCACTGATTTCTTCCCGTTTTACGAAGCTCAGCGATGCACGGTATCCACATCCATCTTGTGGGAATGTTTGTTTGGTTTTCAGGACTCAAATTTACCTCGTCAGATGGTTGTATTTGAATTTTCTCATGTCCTGTGGAGAATCTGAAATACCCTGGGGTGAGTGGCTGGGATGGATCCATCCCAATCCACAGAGCATTGTGCTTGGCTGCCTGTGACTCCGCAAACCTGACATGTGTGTGGGAGAACTTTCTCTTGTATTCCAGCATCTAATTTAATTGATGTTTTCTTGGTAATTTGCCTCGGATTAAATTATTCGTTGTCACTACTGAAGAAATGCATTGTGTGCTTTTGGTGGGTCAGCATTTTGCACAGTATTTCCCCTTCTTTGTTCCACCTACTTGGATGAATTCATTTATTTTCGCTGCGATCTTATTACTGAGAACTGAGAGAGATTTCTGTTGGGAGGAGGGAGGAGACCCAGAGGAGTTCCAGAGAGGCTTTAGACAGTGATTATTTGGTTAAGGGAAATACGATTACTTTTCCTCAGGTTGAAACTTTGATTTAACACAAGTTCACACTGTAGTTAACGGGAATTAATCCTCCTGTTACCTGAGGTTACTCTTTATAGAAATAGAATAGAGCTGAGCTTGTGAAAATATGAGTGTATATTCCCTCCCTCCAAAGGAAAAGAAACTTAAGCAATCAGAGAATCCTTGTTTATTGAGAGCAATAAATGCTTTGTTGCACAGGTGGATGGTTCTGATCCCTCCCCAGACATCAGTGGCACAGCTCCCACCTTAGATTTGGTTTGGCCATATATTACTTTCTTTAATGTAGCCTTAAATTCTGGGGCCATGCAAGTGATCTTGTCTTTCACAAAGGAAAAGAGAGATGGCAAGATTCAGGTTGAATGTTTTATGCAAGGGGGATCAGTCAGAAACAGTGTTGTTAAAATCAAGACAGATGTTCTGGCTTTTCCAAGTCTTCCAAAATTTTTTTTTTTTACAGTGTAGGGTGTGTGAATGCAGCAAGGGTCAGACCCTTCTCTGAAGCATTTATCAACTGAAAAGCTGAGAAAGGTAATAGGGAAATATTTGACAGGGTATTAGCTGAATATCTTGGTTGCCATTTTCATAGCTGTAGGAAGAGCTGGGTCTTACTGTGATAAAAAAACTGTGTCAAACCCAAATAGATGGATTTAAGGAATACTTTCAGCTTTTCTTTAGCTCTTTGGTTATTTTATATTTCTGACCTTGTTTAAGAATTTTTTTCTTTTTTGCCAGTGTTGCATCACTCCACAGAGTGGATAATACTGAATTATGAAATGCTCTTTGAACAGAGTTTAAGGAATTTTGAACTGGCCAGTTTTGTGTTTCAAATTTCAGTTGAATTTTTACGTGTTTGCAGCCATTTGAAATGCTACAGAATGACAGTTTCATTGGGTTTCCTGAATCCTTTATCTCTCCTAGAAGTCTCCTGGCTGGGGAGTGTAACCATATCTTTGATCAGAGCAGAAAGACCAAGTCTAATTTCTGGGTTAAAAACGGAATGCAATGGCAGATAACAATACTTAAGGCATAGCAGTAATCTTATTTAGTCCTCAGTGTGAAGTGGCCCTTGAAAAATCCAGGACTGTATTTGTAATGTCGTGGTATTTAAGCCATCAAGTGCAAGGGAATTCTTTAGCCTTTTTCAGCTGTTAGTTCCATTTAATTTGGAAAAGAGGAAGGAGTAGGCAGTTTCCAGATTTTCACTTTTCATTTGAGCTTTAGGGAGGAGCTTTGGCCACACTTAAGTGGGGCTGATTTTTTTTTTTTGGCCATAGGTGTTGCCCTTGCATCAACGATTCTAGGAGACAGCCTCCAGCTAAATAGAATTACAGTGACTTTTACAGCATTTTCCCTTTCCAAGCATCTTCAGAAAACATCCCATGAGCACACCATGCCTGCTGTGGAGCTGGGCTGTCACTTCTCAGGGTGCTTCAGAACCAGAGGAATATTGAGAATATTCCCATTGAGAAGATCAGGGAAAACTGCTAAGACTTTTCTTTCTCATTAAAGGGCAACGTTTAGATGGAGCTCAGGGATTATTTTGTAAAGTTTAACCATGCCACTGATGCTCTTTTTTAAAAGGGATTATGTAAAAATAATAAAATTAATAACCTCTAAAAAAACCCTAAACAAAAGAAGAAAACAAACAAAAAAATCACCCAAATATTACTCCCTCCAAGGATTCATGAAAATGGGACTGAGATTTAGGAGTTAGAGTAGCATCATATTTGAGAAGTTTGGTATTAATGCCAAAATTGTACACTTTGAGGCTACATGGAAGAGCTTGGATATTCAATATGGTGTGTCCAGTATGACACTGATTTATGAAGAAGTTGAGCAAAAAGGTAATTTCCCAAAAATATGTTACTGCAGTTTGAAAAATTCATCTTGTGGGTAAGGTTCTACCATTGTAACCCAGTACTGGTTTGGATAAGAGGGTGGAATTGCTTTTTCTGTCTTTGTGTGTGACTTCTTTTAAATGGATCAGCAGGCTTGTTTGTTTTTCTGTTGTAGTTATCCAAGCAATAAGCAGGAACACTCTCTGGTTCATTTTTAATAATTAGTACACAGCTGCCCAAAGGGGAAACTGTGTGGGCAAGAGATCTCGTGGATCTTTGTTTTAACAGCTGCTATTATTAAGGGAGAGCTTTGCAGAATGGCAAAAAAAAAAAAAAGAGAGAGAATGAAACATCAATCAATGATTAATCCAGAGACGGAGCCAGGCACCAAAAGATTTACTCAGAATTAGTCCTAAAATTGCGTTTGTTCAAATTATTTCCAAATAAAAGACTTGGGTGTGTGTTAAATCAGGGAAGTGGGATGGTTCTGGGGAACAGTGAGAAGTTACAACACTGTCAACTGAAAAATCTGCCTGGAACAACAACATATATTTAGCATTGTTACCATGCTGCAATTCCTTGGGGGAGGCAGCTTGGATGTGGAGTTGTGCTGCAGCCCGTGATTGATCCCAGCCCAGCAGCAGAGTGACAGACACCAGAATCTGCTCAGTTTCAAAGCTCTTGTTTAGAAACAGAACACAACAGTGAATCCCTCTGGGTCCTTGCAGCTTGCAGGCTGCAGCTCTGGGTACTGTCAGCAAAACCTAAATCCTTGTCCCATTCTGTTCCCCCAGGAGGAGCAGAGAGAAGAGGTTACCATTGCTTAATTTTTTATTTTTTTTTTTTAATGAGTTTTGTGGGTATAATTAATGCTAATGGGAGAGATGCATCATCTCCCTGGGCCCCAGAAGATTTTAGTAGTTCTGAGCCTTTGCTTAGCTTTTGCCTAGCTAAGGAGACTGGATTTTAAGGTCCACTGAAGTCAGTTGAATTGTATTTGGGTTGCCAAAAGGAGAAGCAGCACATGCATGTTTGTCTTGAGTTTAAATAACTGAACGTGTGTAGAGAAATGTTGGAAGTGTACTCAGTTCTTCAATAAAAATATTTGGTTTTTCTGACCTTACTTGTGGTGTTAGTTGAGGTTTCTTTCTTACTATCATGCTCTTTAAGAGCTTTCTTATATCGTGGGTTGTAATTTGCACATTATAATGTATTTTGAAACAGAACTCTATCCCATTCTGGGGTTTTTTTTTAATGTGTTTTATAAGCAGAATTGTATGCTTGAGAAAAAGTGTTCCTTTCTGAATGGTCTGCTTTTGCCAGCTGGTTTTCATTGTGGCAAACTCATGTAGTGCCTCAAACCTCAAAATGTATAAACTTCTTTGAAAGAAATGAATTGCTGTAGCATGGCCATCTATGAGATGCAGCCCTGCACACTGCAAGCAGTGTTGTTTGAACCTTGCCTTTTCCTTAGTTGAAGAAGACTAGAATATTAATTTTCAAGAGCAAGAAATTTTGACAACTTTTAAGGTGCACGTTTCCTCTTTCAAAAGATGCAGCACAATTTCTACCTGTAGGAGTGTCTCCTGATAATAGCAGCTGGAGTGTGTCGAGTCTCCAGTGCCTCTTTATGGCCTTTTCAGGTATTCGTTAGAAAAAAATGAAATGGCATCTATGTAATGCTGCGTGCTAGATGGATTTATGTTATTTCAGTTGCCATGTAGGTCATGTAATTTCACATAAAGATCTCCCATGTTCCAAGAAAGGCAGCCTTACCTCTAGCCTTTTGCCTGCCTCTTGTCCCTAAGCACTCCTTGGGATTCATTTGCTGTTTCTGTTGATCACCTATTGCTCATCAGCTCAGCTGTTCACATCCTCTTGCCTTCCCACTCCCCAGAATTAATCATTCCTCTTGTTTTACATCTCACAGCATCTTTTTACAGCTGCTGCAGCCCCGGTGACCACATCCTCTCTGGTATGGCACATCTCTCTCACCTTCCTTCCTGGCTGCTGTGTTAGCACTGCTCCTTGCTCTGTTGCCATAGAGGGGACCACAAGTTCTGCTTTACCACATCCTTTGCAGGATCCACCAGGCTAAGGGGGAGGAGGTTTGGTTTGACACCAGCATGGCAGAGGTGGAAGGTTTGGAGTCTATGTTTGAGCTCCTATAAGTTTGGGCTGGGGTGAGGAAGGTTTGATGCCCCTGGAAGGTTTCTCTTGGAAGTATCTGATGCTCCTGGAGCTCCTCTATTCTTCCACCCCTGGCCAGGCAGCAGTGACTCAGAGGCTGCAGCAGGAAGGAGCAGTTTCAGTGAAGGGTTTAAACTGTTAGCAGACAGAGTTTTAGACATGGGGAGTGTGTGTGTGTGTGTGTGTGTGTGTATGTGAACATCCTGGCAGTGGATGACTCTGGTTGTACTCACCCAGGGGAGTGTCCTCCCATCACCCCTGGTGCCAGGCTTTGCCAGGCTTCCACAATAGGTGTTAAAGTGGGTCACCAGTGCCCTGCCAGGCAGGATGAGGTGTCCTGCTTCTGACCTGATGCTTTCTTTTCCTTCCTTCCCTCCTCTCACAGCTCACAGGTTGGCTTTGCAGGTCATGGCCATGGTCTGTGTAACCTCTGCTGCTTTTTGGGTCTGGTGTCGTGCATCCCCTTCTCTCCAACCAGGTTACAACCTACACAAGCAGAAAGACAAGCTCAGTGTTTTAGTTAGTGGAGGACTGACCTGTGCAGCTTGACTCTAGGTGGGTCTTTTTCTTGGGTGTTGCAATTGACTTTGTTCCCCATCAACCTGCTGAGCTGGTTGTACTCCCACAACTGGCCTGGCCTCAGCATGGCTCTGACATTGGTTTGGCTCTCCAGGTCCTGGCCTCTGCACCATATCCTCCAGTGTCTGTTTTGCAAAGTGTTTCATGCTTGACTTCAGGCAGGTTTCCATCAAGGTAGGGTTTAGGGTATGGCCGAAACTTATCTGTGAGCCAGCACTGCTGCTTCATTAGCAGGAGGGGTCACTCCTGGCTGTGGTTTGCTGGGTGGGGTTGAGTGTGGTTGGTTTTAGGAGCAATTAAGAGGATTAATCCCTCTTGCTGCCCTTTGCTGTGCAAAGGGCCTTGCTGGTGCATTATTATTTTAAATCCAAATTAAAGTTGGCATAACTGTTAGAACTTACTTTGCTCTCCAGCTTCAGCAAACTGCTGAAGTTCCAGGCTGAAATAATAGACCAGCAAGTGCTTAATTCATGTTTAGTGGGATAAGTAGGACATTTAGAGGCAAGTTTATCTGGCAACATAAAAGATAACTCAACATTAAATGTAGGCTGTTTCCACTCTTGATTTCTGGGATTTCTTTCCTCCCCAGGTTTGAGGTGCACTCTGTTGCCTGATGAGTCAGCAGACTCCTAATTTTTGTTTCTATTTTCTCCTAACTAGATCAGGTTCTGGGATGAATCAGAAGAGATAAAAGAACAGTTAAAAACCTTTGGGGCTTGATGGAAAATGGGTTTAGGGGATGAAGATGGAGAGCAGCTGGTGGTGGGAAAGTAGGATGGGTTTGGGGGGGGAATTGTTCAGCTTGGGCAGAAATATGCATGTGGAAGGTGAAAGGTCTGGAAGAATTTGTTTAGTACTTGAAGGTTAAAACAAAATCAAACATTGAGTAAGATGAATAGGAGATCTGCATGAAAAATGCACGTGATCAGAAATATTTTGTGCACTAGAACCGGATAGGGGGTGGCAGTGCAGTTGTGTAAAACAACCAACAAAGCCACAGCATCCTCTGAATGTCACCCAGACATGGTCTCCCTGCCCCATCAGGATCCCCACAGTGTCCCCAGTCCTCCCTGCCTGTGCTGTAGGAAGCAAAAGGTTGGTGTCCTCTGCTCTGTTTTATACTTCACCTACTTAGCATGGATCAACATGGATGTTTGTTTAGTTACCATTAGCTGGGGATTTCACTGAGTGGTGCTGACCAGTTCTGTGGGGGAAATTCTCTCTTCAGTAGTGGCTGAGTCAACAGATGCTGAGCTGCTTTTGTGTTTTCTGCTCATCTCTGTTTTCTGGAAGGCTCTTGCAATGGCAGTCTGTACTTTCTGCATTTTCTTTCATTATTAATTTGCCTGAAGAGTGTTGCATTTGCATACAGCTTTATTATAGGTCTCTGAGGATCTGTGATCTGAATTCTGTTCTGCTAGCACTGTGGTGCCATACGGGACTTAACTGAGCCAGTGAAGGTCTCATCATCTTGTTAATTATATTTATAATATGAAGCTGTTTAAACCATGGTATCTAAAAAAGGAATTTAGAATTTCAACAGTGTAATGTGTTATTCATCTTCACTTGAATTCCTTTTTGCCTGTGGAAATGGGTGAAAATGTTAAAAGAGGGAGATGTGAGAGAAGGTATGAACCAGAGGTGAAAACTAGCATTTAATTCCCCTATTCCTGCTTATGGTTTTAGAACAGTGAATAAACGATTCATTTTGGGAGGAAATAGGATTGAACTCCCTGGAGAACAAAGCAGTAGAAAGTCTTCAAATATGTTTAAGAAAAACAGGCATTTTATTGTCCTGCCAGAGTAGGAATAGAGAGGCTTTGTTGTTCTGTTATTAGTGCCTGAATTTTCAGCATATTCTTTCTTTACTACCTGTCCCTGTATTAGGATTCTTCTTAACTAGCATTGCTGCAGCAGAAAGACTGTCAGTTTATTCAGTTATTTATGGTGAACACTGTCACCTAAGTGTAGTCTGAGCAAGTCTGCCGTGATGATAAAAATGGCAGAATTAATTGGGAAAGTCTCCTGGACTCTAATGTCTTGTTCCCACTTGAAACCCAGATTTAGGGAGCACAGTGACTTGAGTGTGTTTGCACTGCAGAGAGCCTGAGACCCTAACTCAAGAGTTAGGGGACACCCCCTTTGACATAATATTAATATATATATGGATATTAATGCTGAAGCCCCTTGGTAGCAAATTAAGATCCCATCCATCGTTGGATCTGACTGAGTGTTAGGTTGAACTGTTTCACAATAGATGAAAACACTCCTGAAAGAGGAAGAAACAGTTCACTGAGCTGATCTCTGAAGACCACAGGAATAACACTTTCTTTATTGCTCAATAATTGGTTGTACTCTGAATTACGTGGGTTAGAATTGGGAAGAAAGCTTTTCTTTTTTAGGAAGACTTAACTCTCTTCTTTGCAAAATACTTTGCATTGCTGGGGAACAGGACTTCAGGAGAACAGTTGAGTAGGGAGAGGATTTGACAGCCAAAGTAGCAGTCAAAATGAGGAAGAGCAAATAGGCAGCAGTGTTGCCATTTTAAGCCTTGTCAGTGCAACTGAGGTTCAGAAAGAACGTGGAGTTCTTTGGGCAGTGGTAAGAAGAGCAGGAGAGAACTAATGGAAGCAGAAATGAAGTTAGAAACACTTTGCCTTAGGGATAAAACTTTCAAAGCATTCCGGGTACTTGGCTGTCCGATTCTCATCCGAGTTAATGTCTCCATTTCTCTCCTGAGCTTTTAGTTTTTTGTGTGCAGTGTTCAGGATGTGTTAAGCTCTGAAGGGATATGAAGATGCTGTTTGTTTCCAGCAGTTTGGAGCAGAGGTTCTGCTTTGCCACCCACGTGAAGGCAGGTGGCTCTGCTGGTGTGGTCCAACTCTTCCATCACTTGGGGAAGGCAAGAAGTGTTTGTACTGGCACACAGTTGTTGGGAAGCTGGTGGAATCTAATGAAGAGGAAGAAGTTCTGGCTCTGAGTAGTTTAATTACATGCACATCTCGATAACCAGAAGGCCCTTCTTTTTAAGAAGCTGTTGGTAACACAGTAAGTGAGTAATGGGGGCTTGGCAGTGGGGGGGAACATGAGTCTTTACAGGTTGGAAGGGCAGAGGACACAGACAAAAGCACAAAGGCTGTGGTGGGAGCCTGCTGAGATGCCAAACTGGTTGTCAGTACAGGATTTTGCTTAAGGATGTTCTTATTTGTAAATCAGTCTCTGAGGCAGAGGAAAATAGTGAAAATTTCTAGAAAATATTTTGGCGTTTTTCAGAGAAAACAGGTGCAAAGTGACCTTTTGTCCCCCCTTCACTGTGGGAGCATTCTCACTGCCCTGTGCATCTTGTCAAATTTTCTTAGTTTTTTCCACAATTCTAAAGCCTTGTGCTATTTCTTGTTTTCTCCTGTTATCCCTAACTGAGTGAGGGTGAGGTGAGGGTGAGGAGACTGCAAAGACAAAGGAGAAGATGTCCATGGGAATGAGCAGCTTGTGGAGGTACCTGAGCCAACTTCCAGCTTAGGGCTTCCATAAATATAAGGTGATGATGAAATAAGGAAGATGAATTTGGGTTTGCTCCCTGTGACTGTACTGCCTTTTATTTTGGGATATCATGCTCAGCAAGTGATGGTGTTGCCAGTTTTACTGTTTTCATCCTTATGGAACACACAAAGGAGAAACTGATGATGGGATACATGACCCTGTAGTAAGACACTTACCGTGGGGTGTTTGCTGCTTAGTCCAGTAGCTTTTGAGCCAAAACTGTTCTGTGCCTGGAGAAGGCAGAAACTCTTTAGCAGAGTCTGCAGAAAGCTAAATTTCACCTTGCCTTGAGTCTTGGTAGCAGAGGTCATTGCCTGTGTTTTATCTGGGTGAGGTTCCTCTGGTTACAGCTCTGTGCAGGACAGGAGTCTCTGCTCACTTCCTAAATATAAAATATATGTATTATAATATAAATAATATTCATAAGGTGAGCATCTTCTGCTGGCCCATCACACAGCTGCCCCGTGGTATATTCATCTTTGCATTGCCCATCCTGGAGTTTGCTTTTCCCAAACTTGACATCGTGAAGCCACTGAAACAATCCCAACAAATCCATCCTGTGGGACAGCAGAGCAGAGGGAGGCAGCTGCCTGGAGCTCTGTTTCCAGGTTATTCATGCTCTGATCCAACTGGGGCTCAGGGAATTGAGTCATGGAAGAGGGTTGGAGAAGCCATCACCAAGGCTGCTTTTCCAGGGTGAGCCTGCTTTACCTTTCTGTGCAGGCAGCATCTTCAGAAGAATCTCCTTGGAATCCATTCTTGTGGGAAACCATGACCTTGCCTCTTTGGATGGGATGGCAGGAGGATGCTAAGTTAGTTTCTTGCTACTAGTACAGTGTATCTGATAAGGGTGCTTTAATTTGTTTAGCAGGGATTAGGGAGTGGATTTCCCTTGCTGAGATTTCTCCAAGTTGGGAGTGTGTGTGAACTTGTGAGTAATGGACTGCCTCCTGGGGTATTTATTTTAAATTCATGTGTTTATGTTAAATAATGTAAATTGTGGCAGAGGAGGGTGTGGGATGGCTATAAAACCTCTTTATCAGAAACCTTAAAAAGGTCATGTTTGCTCTGCTTTCCTGACGCCAGTGTAATCTGAGAGATGGAGGGGTTGTGGATTTGGAGCTTTGGTTTGCTGGCATGCACACCACGTTCCTTCCCCACCTGAGCCCTCTGTGCTGTTACCTTTGGGGTCTTTGTATCCTCCCCAGCTGGAAAATTGTCTGAAATAAGGATTTGACTGTATGCAAATTTGTACTTGCTTCCAGTAAGTCTTCCCTTTCTGCAGAACAGATGCGGGTTTTTTTTTGGTTGGTTGGTTTTTTTTTTTTAAGTGAATGATGTTAGACTGGTTTTAGGATGATTTGTACGGCTGGAAGTCAGGCTTGTAGTCTGTGTAGTTCAAATATATATGTCTTTTTCATCCCAGTTGCCCTTAACCACTTTTTCTCAGTTCCTGGAGCACAAGGCAAAGAAGTTCTTTATTTTTGTAACTTTATCCTATTGCCCTTTTGCTGTTCTTCCCCCTGTGCCTCCTTAATTGACTAATGCTGACATGATTTAAACTGAAACCTACTCTGGTTTGGCAGAATTGGTTTAAAATAGGACCTTATGCTAAACCAGAACAAATATGCAGCCATGCAAGCCCTGTGTGTCCTCTTCCATGCATGTTACTTGGTGTTTAAGCTTGATTCTTTGCTAGGCTTTTGCAAATGTCCTCCTCTAAGATGGTTTTCTTTTTCTCCTGTTCAAAATACAGTTAAAAGGAGTTTATTAGCAATTAGCAGCTTCTGTGGATGTGCCTGTTTTGTTCCGTGCTGGGGGGAATCTCTCCTGATACTGATCTTACTTGGAGAGCCACAGAGGCTGCAGAGCAGAAAGTGGGATTTGCTTAGAAGCAACATATTCATAATCAAGCCTTTGGAGTAGTTTTCTATTATTTTTCTGCTCTGTGTATCTAAGGAAGTGGGCTTGTATTGCTGTGATAAAATGAGCTGATAGCTCTACAAACTGCAAGTCACAAGATCAGATCTTTGGCAGAAAGAAAGCAGCATCACTTCTGTCAGAAGCTTTATTGGTGGCAGTTCAGCATCTGACCCAAATCTAAGGCTGTGTAAGATTTCTTTGAAAACGTTGTAAATCTGCCCTTTGTACTGCAGAAGTACAAAATTATTATCTATTTTCCATGTAAACCATAATGGGACTTGATGGCAAGTAAGTTGGGCTGATAACAAAGACCTTGTTTGCTCTTTGTAAACTCAGGATAAGGAGTCAGTGCAGCTCAGTTAAAAAATATTTTTCAAGCCTTGCAGAAATATTCAGTTCTGAAATGCTGTGTGGAATGGATTGTGGAATTAAAGGGCTGTGGAATTGAAGTAAGCAAATTAAAAAAAAAATAAGGCAATCTTAGGTTAAATCTGCATATAGTAATAAGCTGGCTTGTATAATTAATTTGGATTTAGACTTGCTTAATTTCTTTTGGCATTTGCAAATCCCAAACCGACTTGTGGAATGTTCTTGATTGAAAGAGATTTTATGGAAAACATGTGTGACTGGTTTTGAGGGCACCAAAATTTGAAGAACAAAGTAGCATCTGTATATAAATGGAGGGGAACACAAAAACTTGGTGTAAGTGCAGCTAATGTCATTTTTTTGTGGCATCATATGTTAGCCTGTGCTCTGGTTTAGAACAAAACAGTCTATAGGGGAAGTAAGTTCTGTAAAAAGATTGTTAGCTGTTCTAAATGGTATTTTCAATTCATAACACTGACAGCTTGAGTATAAATCTGTTTTTTGACTGAAAGTAGTTCTTAATTAGGAGTAGACCTCGGATTTATGGAACTTCTATTAATTCTTCAGAATAAAGTAAAATGCTGGCAAGAGTATCTGTTTCTTATCCTTTGCCATATTGTTTTTATATGAGAAGATTGTATTCCGTAGAATTGCCAGGATTTCTTAAATAAAACTTATTCAGAAATGAATGAAGAATGTTACTGAATTGTTAAAAGACATTTCCATCAAAAACCTGTCGCTACAAAAACACCTAACTGTGGTCATGGAAAATATTCATAACACTTACTTTATGCACTTCAGAAATTATTTTTAGTTATCTCTGGGTTCAATGAGATGAAACTATTTTAATTTTTTTAAATTTATTTATTACAGGACCAGTTTGACAACTTAGAAAAACACACGCAGTGGGGTATTGATGTACTGGAAAAATACATCAAGTTTGTGAAAGAAAGAACAGAGATTGAACTCAGCTATGCAAAACAACTTAGGTAAGTCAGAATGTAAAGTTCTGAACTGTGAGTTGCATCTGCTCAGAGCCTGTCATCATCTGGAAGTTTACTGTTTCAGTGGTAGTTGTTTGCTTGCTTTATAATAATGGCTTATAGAGAATATCTTTAATTTAGAGAAGGGAAAGCTAAAGTTGATTTAAGATACTGCTTTATTACCTCTGCTAAAACTCATATGCTTTGCAGAAAGAGAGGTTATTTAGGTGACTGAGGAGCATACTTGGTCTTAGTCACGATTTACCCAGGATGAATGGCTCAGACTTTTGAGGACAGCTTTGTAATGTTTTCCATGGAATTAGGACTGCTGTGGATAAATGCTGCAGGATTTCAGAAATCAGCAGAGCAATGATCATTTGTTGTCAGGCTAAGTGTAGGGTTTCTTTTCGTGAGGCTTTTTGTCAATGCCTGTTGGAGAAACAGCCGGTCAGAAAGTCAGTCTCAGCCTTTGGAAATTTCATCTCTGTAGTTAGACTGAGATTTGCATTCTGAGATTTCTGTGATCTTGCCACTCTTCTTGTGATCTGTCTCCTGAACAGACTGGAGATCCTGTGAATTTATTTCAAGTAGCTATTATTTCCAATAATTTAGCTGTTTATGTCCCTGATGTCTGAGAACCAGCAGGGGTGTGACCCAGAAAATTGATCCTTGAGGTCAGATCCAGTGTAAATGGGACAGGGGCAAGGGAAGGGTTGCTAAGACCCCTTACACAATGAAATAGAAAAAAATGCCATGGCCTGAGCTTAGAAGGGACAGTCCTGCAAAGTCACCATGCAATATTGGTGACAGCCAGTGTCCAGGGTGTGAAGCAGGAGGTGGTGGAGCTGGCTGGGGAAGGGAATGAAGGACTAATACTTCCTATCCCCTCCAGTAAATCCATGCCCTTTTTTATTACTACAATCCATGCTAGAACTCCATCCATCTTCTGTGTATTTATATAGAGAAGTGGAAATTTGAGTTCTGATGGAGCTGTTTCTATCTAGAGCATAGTATCTGTTTTAGAGGAGAAAATCACCCATAATTTTTTGATCCTTGTGTTAAAATGGAGATGCACAATAACCTGTTATTTATGGGGAGCTGGGGGTTGATAAAGCCCTGCCTTGATGCTGGTGTGATTTTCCCAGGGGAATGCCACAAGGATTCCCCTAGGTTTCTGCTATAGACAAGCAGGAAATAGAAAATGACTTGTGAAGGAACAAATTGCTCATCTGCTATGGAGATGAGAAGAGATTGAATTACAGAGGCCCAGTGAGTTGGAAGAGAGTATGACTGGAGTGGGGAAACCCCAGCAGAGTATCTGTGTGAGCAGGATTCTCTTAGGAAGAGTCACACACTGGACTCCATTTTTTGGAAGATAAATTTCAGGTGTAAAGAGGGTAATTATGAAAAAAAAAACAACCAACCACCCAAACAAAATGCTTAAGGAAAATGAGAGTTTTTACCTGTGACAATCTAGAAGCTCTGAAGTCTTGAGATTTATTTCTTACTCAGCCCTAGACTTTCAAAGCAAATGATAATTTTGTTCCTTCTCTCTGTATTTTGATTCCCCACACTTTTCCTGCCCATCCATGGGTATGATTTGAGGACAAATACATTAATCCCTGAGCAGCTTTTATACACAGTGCTGTTTGGAGTCATCTAAGAAGTTGGAGGTTTGAAAGGAAAACCAAAAATGTGGGCTTGCCAAGTGGTGAGAGAAAACAGTACTGGATATTAAAAAAAATAAATCTTGCATCTGCTTTTAATAAGTGTCCTCAAACCTGGTGCAAACCTTTCCTGTCTCACATCCATTTGATACAAGAGGGCTGCAGCATCTCACTGCATGTCATAACATGCAGACATAATATTAAGAGACAAGTTAAAAAAAGGTAGTCCTGTAAATTTAACTCAGTTTTATTTATAGTGTAAGTAAAGCTGCTCAACTTTACTTTCTTCTGTGAGAGTTGTTTTTTGTGCTTGGTCTGTGGGCTCCCCAGCAGGTATCTCCACCTCAGCCTTGTCATCTAAGTTTAATTGGCTTCTATTTAAAAATATTTTTTCCTTCCTCTGTACAATTTGAAAAGTAAACCTCTAATATTTTTGTTTTAGAGGTGTTTAGATGTATGGACTTGGAGGATGCATCAGATTTATCTGCTGAGAGCAGCAGCAGAAACTCCCCAGTCACAGGCATTCCACTTTGTGCCTGTTTTTACAGTCAGTCCTTGTCTGAGAGTTCAGTTCAGATTTTCCATGATTCTTTTCTTCATTGCTTGACATTGAGTCCTTAAATTGGGCAGGGAAGAGGTGCTGAAACTGGGGTAGAGGGGATGCTTGTTCCTATGGTTTTTTTTCAGCCTCCAGGGGATGTTGCCATGCTGGCTGAAGTGGGGTTTTGTGTTCCTTGTCCCCTGGTCACTATTTACCCCCCAGCACACACACTCTGAGCATCCAAAAGCAAGTCAGCAGCCTTTTGCCTGGAGGGATGGATATCTGGACTAGAGGAAGATGTATTGAGAAAGAAAAATGCTTGAGATATCAGGACAGGCTGAGAATCAGGAACCCCTTTGAGGGATGAAAGCAAAATATCAAAAAGTGAAATTAAGGTGCAGAGAAACAAGCTGGAAAGGCAGGAAAAACCAAAGATGCATGTGAAAGGCAAATAGGATGGTGAATTGGAGACAGGTGCAGGGGCTGGCACAGAATCTTTCCAAAATTGCTATTTTACTGCTGATCTTTGTTCTTCCATGTTAATTCCCTCCTTAATCAGGGCTGGCCCTGAAGGTGTCATTGCTTCAGGAGCTTGAACCTGGGATGTGTCAGTGTTCTGGTTCTGACACTGAGATTGCCTGCTCAGCTCCAACGTGTGAGACTTGTATGGAGTCTTTCTGCATTCAGTATCACTTCTGGGTTTGGTATCACTTCTGGGATTTTCTTCTTTTTTTTTTTTTATCCTGTTTTATAATCCTAAATGTGTTTTTGATTAAAAAAAAAAAGAGTTGCAATTGGAAAAAATGAAATATATAGACTATATCTTTTATTAAGTACATAGAAAATAATGTTTAACCCAGATGCTAAGCCTTCTTACAAGCTTTTAGAATCTTTTTGTCTGGATTTTTTTTTCCCTGGCTCTGTAGAATTTCTAAACTCATAAATGTTGACAAGAAGGTGGTAGCTCTATATCTCAGAAATAATTGGGCAGTGTGGCCATGCAGGACCACGAGCATTTTGAGTGTATGTTTAAAATGCTTTATATTCTTCTTGTGTGTGCTTTCTTGTGGTTTTTCCTTTCTTCTTTGAAGGCAGAGACTGGAAAGGAGATGGTAATTTGGATACTTTCCAGTAGGGATACTTAAATTTTGAGAAACACATGTTTGTGCAATTCTGCCAGGGTTCTGGCTACCACTCTGGGCAGATGCTGCTTAGTTCCTTAAGGGGAATAAAAGGAATAAAAAGTGTGAGATGAGGCCCTGCTTTATCCCACATAGCAGTAAACCAGCATGCAACAGGGAGTGGGTTACACCTCTGGAAAAGCAGGATTTTTTTTCAGCTCTATATGCTGAGTCTTCCAGACTGGCAGTTCCTTGGACAACAATTCCTTCAATTATCACATGTATGTTCTTCTTAAATCCCTGAAACATCCTGTAAAGGTAGAGCAAGGGTAAGAAGGGCTGCAGGAATGTACATGGTCAGGGGGCTGAGTGGAAACCAGAGGAGACCCCAGGAAAGGTCTTTCAGTTGCTAAGTAAGATTTGTCAGCTCTCTGGTTTAAAATCTTTGTGGTGTTGGGACTCTGCTACAGTGCAATATGCATCATGGTGTTGGCATTTCTTATCCAAGATAAAATCCCTCGAAGAGCATATCAATATTTAAAAATGAAATAATGAGTTTGAAGCAGGGTAATGAGGGATGCAATCATCTGTGCTAATAGGGATAATCAAATTTCACGGTTTTTCCAGCACTAGTTGAGAATCACAAAATGATTCAGCCTCTAAGTGCATCTTCCCATGAGATTTTTCTCTTCCTTGGAAGCATCCGGGTCAATTTGTCATCTGCTGCAGCAAATCCCACTTTAGGGAGCCAGCTGACCTTTGGATATGGAGCAGCACCTTCTACTGGGTGCAGTTTGTAAAGCATGTCTGTGCCTGAGGAGTATTTTTCCTGTAAAAGGTCTCTCCTTCAGGTCAAAGGGAGGAGACCTGATCATCAGGAGAACCAAGAGTTTTAGTGTGTTGACTTCCTGACCTGAATTTATCAACTTCTTGAGTTCAGCATCTCCTGCTTTATTGTGGTTATAGGGATCTAAGTGTGATCTTTGAGGTTACAAGGCAATCAAAGCCTTCTAAACTTCTAAACTTCTAAAAACTTCTAAAAAATCAAACTTCTAAAAAGGTGTCAAGAAACTGCAAATAAATATGGAAGCCCCACTGTGTGTATGTGTGTGTGCATGCAAAGATTATCCAGTTGATTTAAAGGAATTTAAAATATAATTTTATGTGTGTTTCTTTTGAATTTTAGGAATCTTTCAAAGAAATACCAACCCAAAAAGAACTCCAAAGAGGAGGAAGAATACAGGTATGTTCATGACCCACTGCTGGGTGAGCATCTGTTGATGGAGGAAGGAGGGAGGGTTGGGATACCCACTAGAGTTTGGCTTGTAAACCAAAGATTTTAAATAAAGGAGTATAGAAACTGGACTTGCAGAAACAATCTGATTTTGTAGGTACTAAGGAGGAAGGGATATTCAAAGTTTAGATTTGATCTATAACTACTCAGTTCTCCTTACATGTTACGGTTTCTGGGTGCCTGGTTTGACAGGTTATGTTTTGATTTTTCACGTGTATCCTTTAAAAACTTGAAGTTGGATTGTAGGAAGGGAGTGACCAAACTCTTAACCACTTCCAGGAGGAACAGAAAACAATTGCTAATTTTAGCATGAAACTTGAGCAGTCTGCATAAGGATGAAATTACTCAGAAGGACTGAGAGCACAGATTAATAACTTAAGACAGGGGTCATGTTCTAACACCACAGAGGAACCGGTGGCTCTTGAGGAGGAAGGTGAAGGTTGTGGTTTGTACTCCCAGTACTCTGGGCTGGATCAGCACAGGATTTGGTGTGTTGGGATGTTATAATGCCTCAGCTGTCTCCTGGTGATTCCTGTATCCCTCCTTGCCTGGGAGACACTGGGGGCTTGGGTACAGGTGCTGATAGATGTCATTAAACACATCATTCCAACCATTCCTGCTTTGGAGATTAAAGAGAGTCTTAAAAGAGAACTTTCTAGAGCAGGAGCTTTCCAAGAGACAGGGAATAAACCAGAGCAAGAACTTTTTAGAGCACTTTGACTGTGGTTTCTCAGTGTCAGGGTTCTGGAAAGCATCAGCTTTGAGTGAAGGCTTTGGAGAGTCCAACCCTCCAGCCTTGTATTGCAGGAGCTGCTCTGCCCCTGGAGAGCCCAGCAGCAAACTCAAACCCTGGACCTTGAAATTGGGAACATTTCAAGGGATTTTGGATGTGGATCCAACTGTATGATTATATTAATTTGGATTTTTGGGTCAGCCCCCCGAGCTGCTTTATGGAGCTACTCTAGTGACTCATGTTAGCAGAGATAACAGCCTTCTCATTTTCTTTTTAATTTATTTTTAGTTAGTGTTGTTTGGGAATCAGTTTTGATATTAGATAGAATTCTATTGTTTCTTGAGATATTGCTGTTTATACATGAGGAAGTTTATGGTACAAGCACATCAGCTGTTTTGGTCTGTTCCTGGTTTAGGAATAAATCTGCTCTTGGGTAGCTGTACCATAAATGGGTATTTTTAGTATGCAACAATCTATTCTGCAACATCTTTCATTGTTGGAAAAGGATATTGGAATTAAATGATTCATGTGAGGTGGCACAGAAGATCCTGTGTATCCTTTGCCCTTTTCGATGTAGTCTTCACCTCAGTAGCTTCCTCCTGTCTCTAAATGATGTCTGAGGATTTGTCATGAGACCTTTGGGTGCCTCAGCTCCTGTTTTGAGGCAGCTTGTCTAAAAAAAAAATAAAAAACTGTTCCCAAGCTCCATGTCAGCCTGTAGTTCTGTGGCTTAGATCCTCTGTGTTTTGCAACTGGGATTTCTTTCAGGGCACCACAGACTCTGCATGTGGCTGCTTGTATTGGATATTTATTTTATTTTTTTTTTTAAGCTTTTTTTTGTTGTTGTTGCTGTTTTCTTAGATGCCTTGTTCATCCCTACTTGTACCACTCCCCTGTATTTTCTCTGTATTTTCTCTGTTTCTGCCTCTTTGCTTTGCTTTTTCCCCTTTAGGTGATGCTAGCAGTGCAGACCACTACCATTTATACAGATAGTGAGTTGTTGTCTGTACAAGTGCAGTGCTTCAAAGCTGCTGTTTTCCAGCTGACCAGCACAGCCAGCTGGAATATTTAAATGCAGCTCTGTTGGCTCTGTGCTGAATGTGGTAGTGACCTAATCTGCTGTTTTGAAACCATGTGCACAGATGTTCATTTCTTCAAGAAATGTTGTGTAGGAGATTTTTTTATTATTATTATTATTATTTTTTAATTATTTTTTTTTTAATACAAAAAATAAACCTTGTGGTGGAAGGCACTAAAAAATCCAGGTTGTCAATGAACACCAAGTTATTAAACTCACTCCCTTTTTGGACATTTTACAAACTTTTGCTGATTAAAATCCATTTTACCCTGTGAAACATTTTCTACAGGACACAAGTTGTTCAGACAGGATGTGGCCAGGTAGGGGACACTGATGTCTCTGGGCATGGAATTGTAGGATTTGAGAATGTTACTGGAAATGTTTGAATAGACAGTAGAGCAGTGGAGTCCCAGAGCTGTGCTGATAAAAAAACTGGCACTCTGGACCTCAAATGTTGAAGTGTCTAAATCGAGATGAATTTAGCAGGTAACTGTCAGTGTGGGGGCTAGGCTTCCTTTTGAAAAATTCCTTCTAATGGATCTGTGTTAATCCCTACTCAATAATCTCACGTTGCTGTACTGAATGCTTGAGAAGTTTAACCCTCCCTTTGCGGGGTGTCTTTCGGAAAAGCAAGGGATTAAAAACAAAATGCATTTTTGTCCTCTGCAGGTACACATCAACCAGAGCCTTCCTAGCCACTTTAAATGAAATGAATGACTATGCTGGCCAGCATGAGGTCATTTCAGAGAACATGACCTCTCTGATCACTGGAGAGCTGTCACGCTACGTGCAGGAGCTGAAGCAAGAGAGGAAATCGGTAATTGATCTTTTTTTATTATTCACAATGAATTAATCACTATTGAAGAGAGTTTGTGGTAGGGGAGTTCCATGTTATGCAGGATTTATTTGCAGTTAATAAACAGGAGCTTTGCTAATGAACCAAGCATTGAAAAAAGAGTGTTTTTCATGCCCTGAACCATTTGAATCAAACGTTACACAATCAGACAGCCTTGTCTTCTGGAGAATCCCTTCTGAATAAGGTCAGAGACCCATCTGTGCTTAAGGCTCCGTTAGGGAAAAGCTTGTCCAGGGAAGAGTCCAGCAGCACTGAGTAAAGCCTGAAAAAAAAAAAAGAGGAAAATATTTTACTGAGATCAATTGAAACCCCTTTGATATACAATAGAAACAGAAATTTTGCATTTAATAGTCCTGGGGAATGAGGATCATGATCTGTAAACATGGGGTGTGATGCATGCCTGCATTACTCTGTTTTCATGCTCATTTAGCTTTACTGATTAAAGTGGAATTAAAACTGCAGATGAATGGGATAGCATAATGATAAATAACACAATTTTTTTCTTTTTTCTCTTTGACAAACATGAGCCTGTAAACACTGCAGAACCTGATAAAGCCTTACAGTGGTGGGATGGTGGATAAAATTCATTTGGCATGCAATTTTTATGTATGTTCAGTTTGTTTGACTACTGTGAAAGGTCTGCTTGATGGCTGCCTGTGTCATGTCTTTTCATATAATGATGAAATGAAGGATGAAGCAGCTAATCAAAACCAGGCAGGACAGTCTGGAGGGGATGCTGGATGACTGGGATGATTTGCAAATTCCCAGTGGCTTGGTACTGTTCAAAAGACAGAACTCCTCTTTCCTCTGGCCTTGGTTGGAGCTTGGGGGAGTTCTGGGTTCCCTCTGTGTATTTTTACAGATCATGTGCTGTGTTGTGTGATGCCTTCTGACCATCAGAAAACAGCTTAAAATCAGGCAAAGACTCCTCTTGTGAAACTTCAAGATCTTTAGCAATAAAGGCGAAATCAGTCTGTTAAACTCGATCATATTACACATTCCTCTTCCATAAGACATCCCTGGATGATGTTCTCACCACACCAGAGGAGTTGTTTTGCTCTCACAGTCACTGCAGTCAAACTCTGCGTTTCACACCCAGAGTGTGGGCAGGGGGGGAGAGCTCCTTTTGCTGTTTCAGTTCTTCCCAGCTGCCTAGTGAAGTGAAACTCTTTATACTACAGTTCCTCACTTAACTTCTTCTTGTATTCTCTTGATCTTAGTGTGTTTATGCTCACGTGAGTAATTCTCATCTCCAGCCAGGATCTTGTGAACTGCTCCAAAGCTGGGATTTCACTTCTACCCTACATGTGGAAGTCATGTCCCTCCCATCTTCCTTTTGAGATTGTTGAGGTCACATTTATGGGACTGAATTCCCCTTCAAACTGTGAAGACCCCCATCACCAAGACACACCCTGAGCTGGGGATCACCTCTCAGAATGGTTCAGAGAAGGAATTTTCTTCTGCAGTCATTCTGTGTGCCAGCCCAATTTCACCAAAACCTGACTTCAGGGTAGCTGTGGCAAGTGGAAGGTCTGAGCTGGGGGTCCTCCAGTTTTACAGAATTGCTTCTTAATTTTGCTTGTCTGTGATAAAAGAAAAGGAGAGGTGATCCCACATTAAGTGGTGTGTTTGGACTTCAAATCATGAGCTTAACCAGGTAATAGAGTTGAGAAGAGTTGTTCTACTCCCACCCCTTGTGCCTGTTGCTGGTTGTGATAAGAACTGGTCTTCTAAGCACACCAGTTAATCTCCAGGTGAGAGAGAGAGATCACCAGGATTTTGATTGCTTAGGTGAGAGAATAATTATGCTTTTCTTCTATCAAAGAAAAATAATAAATCTAGACACTGGATTTTTTTTGCTACCCCCATTTAGGTGGCACCTAAGAGGACTCTGTGCACACATGTGGCCCAAGCAGTGAGAAATACTTTTTTTTCTTAAAGCTTCAAAGAGAAGTTGGTTTAGGTATTCTCTCAACTATGACTGAGGAAAGCCCTTGGTCCTGTAGCTGTGTGGATAGGAGCACAAGAATTAATTTCTGGGACAATTCTGATTTCTGTGGTCAAAAAACCAGGGTCTGACTCAGTCTCTGGCTGTAACTGCTCCGTGTACCTTTGCTAAAAATGTATTTAGGAGTCATGAACTATCCCTCTTATTACTGCTGCTGCTTTCACCTCTGCCTCCACCTCCCCTTGGGGTTAGGCTGGCTCCATACAATCCAACATGAAAGTCAAGAACAAGCCAAGAGCTTTGCTGCAGACTGAGCTGGTGCAGCACTTGGGGATTCTGTGGTTGGGAGAGAATTTACCTGATGTCAATACATTCCATTTTGTGTAGGGGAAGAGGGAATGAATGCATCCTTATGGGTACCCCGAGGGCAGAAAGGGGCTGGGTTCTTTATGGCAGAGCATGTGCCCCCTCCCTGGATGCATTCATCTGAGAGGTGTCCATGTCAGAGGACTTGCTGTTTCTTGCAGGCTCTCAGGTGTTGATGAAAAGGAAATAATTGGGAGGAATTCTGCTCTGTTCATTCCTTCTGAATAGTGCCTTGTTCTGCAGGATGGTGCAGTGATTTTTCAGGAGGATTTCTCCCAGCAGAGAGCATGGGACAGGATGGCAGGATACAGCCCTATCAAGGGCACAATGGATTTTTCCATCTTTTGTGTTTTTGGAGGTGCCTCAAGGTCTCTGTGACTTTGGAGCACAGCTGGGCTTTGTGCTGCAGAGGTACAAAGAGACATTGCTGCCTTCCCAGAATGACAAACCCGGAGGGCGAAGTAGGTGGCAGGGAAAAAAAGAGGCAGTGAAAGGAAGTGATTTGCAAAATTTGGGTTGAAGAGACTGATACTGAGCTTTCCTCACTTTACCCCATAGTGAGTTAGAAGGATTCAGGTTTAATCTAAGTAAAAGGATATAAAAGCTGAACATGAATAAATGGTTATCTTGCCAGGTAGAAGATTTGCAGGAGTTATTTATAAACAGAGAACTCATTTATGGGATATTTTGTTGTGCTCAATAAATACACTGCACAGTGATCCAACTCTACTTCTTCATCCTTTCCTTTTTACAAGATATTTCAGCTGCATTTCATTGATTTAAATGTACCATTAGAGTGCTGAGTAGTAGCTGTAGAAAAGGAAAGGTCATGGTAAGTTCTGTGTGTTCAATAAGAACAATAAGTGTTTGTTTGTTTTCCACATTATGGCACAAATTTAATGAAACTGTGTTAAATATTTGTGTGTCTCATCTAATCCTGCTGTGAAGGAGTGTTCTGGGATGGAAAAAGCAAGTGCTTCCTGTCAAAGTTCCCAAGATGTTTTTGTGTGGGAATAATAATAACATGTCCTGCTGAAAGGTAGAGTAGAACTTTGCATTTAGCAGGGTTAAAGTTGAGACCACTGGACTTAATGTCTTGTTCTCCCCAGTTTTGAATGTACATTGAACATGAAATAATAATTGAAATAAATAAATAGACTTCTACTGATATTGTGAAGGATTCTCACTGGGAAACAAAACCTGATTTCAGATAAATGTAGTTAAATTTTCTGCAAATTGGTCTCGATACCTGTCAGAGGGATGAGATGAGTGATGTCTTCTGTCTGCACTAAAATTTGCTGCTCAGGGCATGACTGAAATGCTTGAGGGCAAGAGAGATTCAGCATTAGCCATGAATGTGTTTTTTCCCTTTCTGTTCAACCCAGAGAGCTGCAGAGATTGGCCTAAAATGAGAGTGAAAGAGCAGCAGTAAAGCCATAACTTAACTTGGTGTGAATGCTGTTTATCCAGGGGGTGCATGAGTTATATGTGAGTGTTTGGCTGGCATTCTAGTTCACATTTAATATTTTCTGTATCTGGTGTAGGTCTTAATACTCGTGTGTAGGCGTATGCATGCATGAAGACTACATGGAAGCAGCTAAAAGGTTGTTAGGTATTTGAAGAAATAATGTGGGGTTTTGCCTGATGAATTAACTTGCACATCTTCTGGGTTTCTAATCACAGCAAGAGCTGTATGGGGCCATCCCAGACCACAGAAGTAAAATGAGTGGGGATAGAGCAGCATGCTCCAGTGTTCTGATTGCAGGACATAAACCCCCAACTTCCTACTGGAGCTTTTAGTAGTAATGGTGGCTCTCCCTTTGAAAAACCCATAGGTGTGCTCTCGTGGAGCACTTTGGCACAGGTAGGCTTTTTAAGGACATGATGGATTGGAGATGGATGGATTTGTGAGTGGGGTACATACTCTCTCCATCAGCTGTCCTGCCTCTATTTTGTGCTCACTGAATCCTGGGCTGCTTGGCTTGCTGCCTTGAAGCCAGATGGTTCAGTAGGACTGCTCCAGGAGTTGCCTGGTGTCACAGAGTGCTCTGGAGGATCCCTTTGGCTTTGCCCCATGGAGTTGTCCAGGAGCACACAGGAGTGTATGTCCTGGTGCCTGAGAAGAGGTTACTTGGTTCTGAGTTTATAATTTCCAAATAGAAGGACTTTATCTGCCACGGGTAGCATGAAACAGCAAGTTACCATTAATAATACAATAATACAGCCACAAAAAGTGGTTCTGTTGTCACATCACCCCATCACCCTGGACACCTGGGTCTGGTTGGCTGGGGCAGCTGGTCTGGTCTTTATCAGAAGCCTGAGAAGCTTTGGTCTTTCTGGTTTGTGACTGGGATTGGAAGGCACCACCTCAAGAGAAAACAATTCCAGTTGAGTTACCATCAGCTTTGATCAGATGCTCCTGGAACGTGTTTCAGGTTTGACCTCTTTGCATGTTGAGATGGATAATGTTTCCATGGAAAGCTGCAGAGGAGAACAGGGTTATGCCACAATATTTAGAAGCAGCTCTGATGAACATATGTGTCCCATGTCAGGGTCTGTCCTTCACTCCTCGTGTTACAAAGGAAAGTGATAAGACCTCAAGAGCAAGTTGCTATTCTTGGAAACAAAGATTTCTTCTCAGGAAACTGCATCCTGTCTTTGCAGCCAGGAAAAGAAAAAAACATTTGACAAGGCTTTTTGCAAACTGAGCTGGGAAAACTGAGGAAAACATCATGTTCTCCGATTTCTGTCTTTATGATTTAATCACTGGGCATTATTTTAGGAATCACTTGTAACAAAAGTAGAGAGTTTGAATTGGAGGAGGAAGCACTACATTGCCAGGACTGTGTTTATGTGGATAGCAATATGAGCTGAGTGCCAGTTTTAGTGGAAGGTAACTGTTTTTTCAGTGTTTTTTAACTACATTATCTGGTTTGGAATGGAGCAGCCTTGTCCAATCTTTTTTGAAGTCCTTACATGTTGTCACATGAGCCCATATGCTATGCATATAAATTAAGATTATTTTTCTGCCTGTTTTGAATAAAAGCAGCCTGTAGATGTGCAGACCCGAAGTTTAACCATGCAATCAATTGCTCTCCCTTAAGAAAAATAAAAGCTGTCTTATTACAGCCTTTCTTAAACTGTTCACATGGGCAGATTTTGGTCCAGGATTAGTGTCTCTGTTCTCATGCTGGCGGTCTACATGTTTCATTTAAAACTTCCCAGGAATTGCTAAAAAAAAAGTTATTGGATTGCATTATCCTTCATGAGATGCTTTTAATGACATCTTGCTATTCTACTCTTCCTCTCAAAATGAAGAAGAGGCATCTTCCCCCAAGCTGTTGTTGTGTGCTCTGGGAGCTTCGTGGCTCTGTAAACCCTCCTGAATACTGGAAAGGTTTTCTGCTACTGGTTGTAACAGCATTGGCAGTAACAGGCACAGGATTGTAGGTAGCTCCCTGCCTGCTCCCAGGGTTGTGATCAACATGGGTGAAATCTGAGCCTGACAAAAGTCAATGGGAGTTTTGTCTTGGATTGCCCAGCAGCCAGGATTTCTGCCCAGCTGGTAGGAGCAGCAGCAGCATGTAATGAGAGCACACCAACGAGTTTAAAAAAGGATAAAGTCACACAGAGGATGTCTTTGTGGTTTATTATTCATTATTTCTTTCTATTATTTCTCTTTCTAAACTTCCCTTCCTTTACTCCAGCTGAGTATTCCTTGGGTGAGGTCTTTTTTGAATATAAAAAAATCTTCAAAGTTGATCCCCACTCTCCCTATCAGAAACCCAATACTGAGCTGATAATATCCCAAGTCTTAACAACCCTCAGGAGATGCCAGTAACGGAGGTTTTTGGTGTTTTACTCTGTAAATGTCATGGATGGAGATGTCCAGTCAGAATGGGGCCAGTTCTGAGCAGCCTGTGACATCCCAACTGCATTCTGCTGTAACACAGAGGAAAGAAGAGGAGCTGTGATCATGTAGCCAGGGTGGTTTGGGTGATGCTGTCAGGTTTTTAGCTATTTAGTAGGTGCTATTCCTTGGGTAAAATATTTTTCCAGGAAAATCTTAAAAGTTGGTGTGATGGTTTCTAGCCTAAGACTCTATAGTTTAAAGAGTGATGTAGAAAAATGGAGTCATGAACATGGATAAAACCCAATCTTCTCCTTTGAATGCTGTGAAAATGGCCAAAAAATCTCAGTGAAATCATTGCCATGAACACGGCTGCTGCAAGTGTGCTACTGGCACATAATTCCTTATCTTGCTTGTAATCTGAGGTTTTCTTAAACAGAAATCCTAATTAGGGTCCATTAGTTGAGGCAGTGAGTTGGGGGGGTGGGAAATAATTTTCTATTCTATCAGCTACTCTGAATTCATCCTCCTGTGCTGCTGAGTAATGAGTGACTAAGGAGAATGGTAGTTTCCCATATGGTTTGCTAAATCATTTGTCAAGTTCCCATTTGCTGAATCATCAGGTGTAAAATCAACAATTATTTAATTTGGTTTGAAAAAAAAATACTTAAATGGGAGTTTGTGTCTTGTAAGCTTAACAAGGAAGAATTGATCTCCAAAGTTTTTTTGCTAATTTGGGGGGAGTGGGGAGAGTTGCTAAAAGGCATTTGCTGCTGAAGAAGATTTTGGAGGAAATGAGTTTGAGGAAGCTGAAGATAGTTCAGGGTTTGAGGAAACTGGAGGCTTCCTGTATGACTTTGAGCAGATCACTTAAACATTCTGTCTTGATTTTCTTGACTTTAAATTAGTACAGTGAAGAAGTATAGGTAAGGTACCACTTAGTTGCTTTCTCTAAAAACGAATTTTTGGAAGGCAAAGATCATTCTTTGAAGGTAAAAGCTTTGCAGAAGTGCTCCCAATAGATGCTACACCTGTTATCACACACAGCTTTATCTCATAACAGGGATATATAAATATTTATGGGATAACACAACAAGAATCAGGAGTTAGAGATCTATTTAGAAAATGGTTGAGCTAAAAAAGGCAATATTGCACTGAAATATCCAAAATGTGATGATTCTCAAGTTATTTTTTCCTCTGTTTCTCTATTAATAATTGCATCTCATTGCATCTCGTTGTGCTCCATTTCTGTAAATGAACTTCTCAAAATAAAAAACAAATAAAAATACAGCAAAATCTGAAGAGGATGCAGTCTCACTGCTCCAGGCTTGCTGCTTCACTTAAATGGATTTCCAGCACCTTATAGAGTTTATTTTGCAGTAAATTTGGAAACAAGAAAGATGTCTCCTGCAAAATTGATGACATGGTTGATTTAACTGCAAATAGTTAAAAAATAGGAGGTTGGGGTAAGTGCTGTGATCTGATATGCTTTTGTTCCAAGTTCATCCTTCAGCCTGCAGTTGTCACTGTCCTGTGAAATTCATCTGGCACCTTGTTTTCCTAAGGCTTTGGGATCATTGCCAGCATTAGGTTTCATGCTCCCAACCCAAGTCCCTTTCTACACCCCAGAAAAGTCAGAGATGGAGAAGAATACCTGGATGACATTTTGTATTTAAAACTTGGATAACACCAAGTGTGGGGGGGAAGAGAAAGGGTTCTGGAGGGACCCAAAGAATTAAAAAACATTTGAAGAGAAATGAACAGCTGGTCTGACCCAGCCAGGGAGTAGAAATAAGAGGGTTTTATCTTGAGTCTGAATGAAAATCGGGACAAACATCAGTTGTTAGAATGTGCCAATCAAAGGCATCTTGGTAAATGGCACGGAGAGGGAAATTTTAATTTAGTGTTCAGTCAGGAACCAAAGAAATGCTCTTCAGATAAAAGTGCTTCAGATTTTGTGGTATGGGAAACCAATAATTACAAGATACAGTGAACAATAATACAAGGTAGAATTGCTAAGGGGATTAATTAGCCTTTAGTCAAACTAACCACTATAATTGATGCAAATATACATCTGCAGCCTGCTGAGACATTAGGTTGTCATCATCCACCTGCTCAATTTACCAGTGTAGCAGAACACAGCTGTCAGAATAATGTCTGGTGGGTTTTTTTTCTGGAACTCCTTGAGCATAATTGGCTGCTTGTTCTTCTGTTGCTCAAAATGTTTTCTCTTTTTTCTCTCTTTTCTTTTTGGAAATAGCATTTCCACGATGGCAGAAAGGCACAACAACATATTGAAACTTGCTGGAAACAACTTGAAGCAGTAAGTAAAATCTTCCTCAGATGTGACATTGAAGTCATTTTTACACTGTTTTCGAAATATTCCAAGCATTAAGTTTGGAAAAAGAGGGATGTATGGATAAAAGCTGTAGAAATGGGATTTTTAAAACTCTGCTGTCTTAAATACACTGGTAGACATGAGCAAGACTGTTTTAATAGTACATTTGGCTTTCTGTGGGATGTGTGTCTGTCATGAAGAGCATCTCATTTGATAGGACTTGAAAAGTGTGCTGGAAATGTAGGATCCCTAAGGGTCCTGTTTGGATATTCCTCTGTAAGCTCAACAGCTTCCTACTTTGTGAATAAATTGTGTAAGCTCAATAGCTTCATCCTTTGTGAATAAATTGAATGGGGCCATGTCTAGAGGAAGGTGCTTTTTCTCAAAGGTAAACACATTGGAACTGTTATTCATGTGATGAGTGAAAAATGAGACTGGAAGTAGAGGAGAGGATCAAGAAAGGGGACATGGCAGATGTCTGAATCTTATTAACTGGCTTGTAGAAATAGGGTGTTGGGAAGGGAGTGATTTTTTTTGTCTACATGAGCAGAATAATGCTAATATTGGCAGAATCAAGCAGTCTGAAGAACAGAATGAAAAATGTGTTTCACTCATTTTTTTTTTAATGTTTTTTTTTACATTGCAATATAAACAATGGAATCCTAAAATCCAAGTTGTTACAGCAGATCAGTTTAAGGGCAGGTACTGATTTTAAGCAGCTTTTGAGCTCATGTTTCTTTCCCATAATGAAGGCTTCTGCTCTTCCTTTTCAGAGCAAAAGGAGGTTTGAACGGGACTGCAAAGAAGCTGATCGAGCACAGCAATATTTTGAGAAAATGGATGCTGACATCAATGTTACAAAAGCAGATGTTGAAAAAGTAAGCCAGAGGGTGGAGAGACTGTCTGCAAACGTGGATGGGATGGGTTTAGTTCCTCAATTAAAGGATAAACCCTTCTGAGGCTTAATGCCTGACTGAAGTCAGTCTGGAGGCTAAATAAAAATGGGGAAATTGCTGCAGAAATTTATATTTGCATCAAAATTCCAAACAGAGTCAGTCTTCTTCAGTAAGGTGTTACCTGACTTGAACATAGCTGACATGACTCTGTCTGAGCTTTTCCAACTCACCTTAAACTAAAACTCCTGACTGTGGGACAACTGAGATTGTAAGGGCTCCCTGAGGGGTGCTTGGAGTTACTACAGGTTGTTGGTCCTGTGAGCAACACTTCAAACATGTCCTGGTGTCACTGGCTGCAGTGAGGCATTACCAGGATTATTGTTTGATCCTGTTTGCAGCAGGACAGCTTTTCCTGGTGTGCAGAATCCTGGAATCCATGCTCGTGGCACGTTACTTTGATTTATTTCTCAGTTGGTGTCTGGCTGCAGTTGCCTGTGGTTGTGATAAACCTGTAACTTAAGGAGGAAATGGAGAGGGACAAAGTGTGTTTCAATTGCCTCTCTTTTTGGTGTTACACATCTACTCAGAAGATGCAGTAACATAGGTCAGAAACACCATATTATCATGTGTAAGGGCAGTTTTGTCTTCCCTGAGGTTGTTTCCTGTGTTGGTGGGGTTTTTGTTGGGTCTGGTTGGCTTTTGGGGATTTTTTTGTTCATTTTTGTTTTGTTTAAAAAAAAGAGAGCCAGAGAGAGAGAGAAAGGGGTCACCAAAAAAAGCTGAAGCTTAAAATATACCAAACATTTTGTTGCAGGGACAGGAAAGGAAACTGAATTATAGGTAAGGAAGCTTTTCTAGTCAAAGATAGCCCTTGTGAAATGTGACTTTTGCCCTTCAAGAGGTTTTCTTCATTCTATTCTCAGCTAATTCAGTCCTAGAAAGCTCTCAAATACAATTTTTTTTTCTTTAGAGCTGTGGGATCTTAAGATGTTTCTTGTATGCTGAGCATCATCGAGGTTGCATAGTAGAAAAATTCCCTCAAGTGCTGTTGCATATCAAAGGAAAAAATACCTCTCTGGTCTTGTAATTTGTTTGGCTATTATTTGTAAATTCACCAGGCAGATTTGATCCTTTGTTGCCTTCTGGATTTGCCAGGGCATTTTACAGATGAATGCATGCACGGGATTGATGAAGATGTAACACCACACGTGGGGTTTTTCTGTCAGAGGGGGATCATCTCTGCTTTATCTGTATAAAGTGATTTGAGAATATATTTTTTTAGTAGATAAAATTAGGACTTGCCCTAGATTTTTTTTCAATGCAGAGGCCATGCCATAGGGCTACAGAGACATGACTGTTTCAAACAGAGGGCTGTTCTCCTTACTTTTACATCCCTTTGGAAGTCTGACCTTTTCTGGTCAGAATGAAAGGTGAAATATTGCTGCTCTATCAATCTGATAGCATTGGGTGCATTCTGAGAAGCAGTCCCTACCCAGTGGCTTTTTCCCTGTGAGATGAAGCAGAGGGGCTTTCCTTTTAAATTTCTCTAGTTTTTTTTTTTTAATTGTACCTAATTGTATCTATTTGGATATGATTTAGTGCAAAACGGGGTTCAATGATATCTTGAAAAGAAGATTTCAGTTCTGTGTGTTGGCTGAACTGGGGAGAAGGCACTGGTTGAGTTTCTGGTCAGTCAGTGGGGTAGATGGAGAAGGAAAAGGTTATCAAAATGAGTGGAATGTGAACTAATATTACTGAACAGAGGGAACAGTGTTTTCCAAGTGCATGTGTTGAGCTGGGTTTATCCATGGCAGGCTGTGAATAATGCCCTTTCTCTGCCTCCCTCTGCCCTTGGGACTGCTCTGGCGTAACTCCCGGGTGCAGAATGGGAGATTTGTTCATCCACCCCATGGTCTTGGGGCAGATCTCACCGACTTGCTCCAGGGAAATGCAGAAACAGTTCAGCTTCAAACGAAGCAATGTGATGACTTTTTGCCTCCTCCTCCTATTGCAGTGGTTCTGATTTCCCTCGTTCTCTTCTGGCTTGGCTGCTGAGTTCTTATTCCCAAAAGCTCCCCAAAAAATCTTTCTTACCAGGAAAGCAGATGATTTGTCTGTTCAGAGGTATTGATATTCACTTGGGTGTTCTCCAAGCAATGGGGTCAGTTGCCCTCTTTTTTTTTTTTTGCTGCTTGAGATGGACACTTTGGCAGCTTCAGCTTGTGCCTGCAAACAGGAGCAGACACCAGAGCTATTTTTTGCAGCATGTATTATAGAAGAATGGGATTAAGATTCTGCAGTGATCACAATGACACATGCAATCAGAAGAATCCAGAACTGCAATTCCTTAATGCACCTAATGGGAAGCTGTAAGAAGCTCTGAGGTGTTCATGTCCCTCAGTCCTTCAGTCCTTGTAAGCCTTTGACAACTGCAGCAGGAATTTCTGTGGCAGAGCTGCCAGCTACCAGCACTTAAGAATGGCCTTGCCTAAAGGATAACTCTTGGTATGACAGTTTGCTAGGATGAAGTAACCAAAACAGTGGCAGAGGAGCAAACTGGGGGTTCCTATTCTCTTTATTTTTTTGCCAAGGGCCTCAGGTGTGTGCTTAGAGGCAGAGCTGGATGTGCAGGATGGGGGGGATCTTGCACCTGGTCCAAACTCCTGTAGGACCAACTCAGCTTTGCAGAGGGCATGTACCTTCTGTGATGGTAACTGATGTCAGAAAGAGCAGGGTGGTGAGTTCTGTTTCCTCCCAACTGCTTTTTTTGGTGGTAGGAAGATGGAGCAAAGGGGCTGTGTTCAGGCTTTGCAGTGTCTGTCTCTATGCAAGAATAGGGAGGGGGGGGATCAGGGCTCCTGAGGTCCCTTCCCATGTTAGGACTGAGCCCCTCAATCACCAACATCTGCGGAGAGATGTGGAAGTGTTTAACACAAAGTGCAGCTTGGCACAAAGCTTTTGTCAGTCTGATTTAGAAAATTCAGGGGGTGGAAATATCCTGTGCTCTGAAAATCCCCTTCTCAACCAAGTGAACAGTGCAAGACATTGATGCTCATCCCAGGGAGCCTTGCAGGGATCAGTGTTACCTTTCCTTTCATTTGGATGGCAGTGGGATGTGTGCTTTAAAAAGTTGCCATTCAAAAACCACAGTGGAGCTGCTTCCATTTTTTGACCATTTGGGGAAACTCTCTGTCCCCAGCACAGGGCTGCTGTACATATAAGGAAACACTCCAGGGTTTGCTCCTTCTCTTTAGAGCTGCAGCCACTAAAAAGCTGACATCTTTATGGGATAACGTGGTACCCAGTGGTGCCTTTGCTAACTTCCTGCAATAAATAAAAATAAAAAATAAGAATAAAAATAAGAATAAAAATATCAGGTGGCTTTTCTAATGGTTTATTTTCAAAGTAGATTCATCAAAATCTGTTTTTAAAGAAGGGCTGAGGCTGACCATGGGCAGAGGTGAATGTTTTGCCTCTTGATTTGCACAGCAGTTGAAATCCTCAAGCAGGATGTGTCCCTGTGCTACAGCAGAGCGTGGCTGGATGGTGGTGTCTGAGGTCATATTGCAAGGAAAGAACTTCAGCTTTCAGCAGTAAAGAAAGAGCTGTGCCTGAGTTCCCAGAACTGCCAGCTGAAGTCAGGACTCATCACCTTCTTCTTGTTCCATTAGGAGGGTTCCACCTTGAGGGGTTTGGAGATGAATGTAAGTGTGTTTGGGATTTAGGAAGTCGTTGAGGAAAAAAGTGCAAATTTGAGCTTAACTCTCAGAAGTCAAGAAGTTTTGGTTTAGGCAGCTGCTTTTCTTTTGCTCCACAGATGGAGCTGCCTAAACCCTTCTGGGTGTTGTGACCTGGGTCTGATTTCCCATCCATTCAAGTGCAGTCTTTTCTTGGTAGAGTAATTTAAGGCCATTAGAATCACACTTAACATTATTTCTCTAGGTTATGGAGACCCTAATCTCCTTCCTGAACTGCTTCCTTCCTAATGCAGGATGTAGTGTGTGAACACAGGGAGTCCCTCAGGACAGTCATTTGCATTTCTGGAAGAATAAGCCATGTTTCCAGCCTGCTGGCTGGGACATGGTGCAGAGCAGCTGTTTCCCTTTTGGAATCATGGCTAATTTAGGAGTTCTGATTTCCAGTCAATGAAGAGTTTATGACTGCAGCAGGAGTGGCTGGAAACCTTAATAAATATCCCTGTGTATCCCATGCATACCTTGTGTTTGATGTTGTGATGGATGAACAGGATCACCAGGCAGTTTTAGTATCTGCAGTGAAGTGCTGGACTGCTGTAGTGTTCTACAGTGATATTTGACAGAATTCCTTCACAAAACAGCTCTGTTGGGAGCTAAGTTGCTAAAGGAGCAAACAAATTGGGGGGGTGTATGGGTGGCTTAAGATCAGGTTTTGAGTTAAGGCTCAACCACTGCTTGAATCATCTGTAACATAACCAGTTGGAAAGCTTGTCTGTAGCTGTTCTGTCAAAATACTGGGACAGATGTCTTCAGCTATTTAAGAACTAAGGGGAAATAAAGCTGAGATCTCAGAACTGAGCTTGCTCTTTCTAAGTTGTTCAGTTTAAGCAAATGTGTTGGACCCATACAGCAGGGTTTTAAGGCCAGCAAATTCATCCTGGTTACTTAGGTCAGCCCTGACTATCCATTCTGCATTGACTGTGTTTGTAAATTCTTTCTTGGAGAGAGATGACCAGAACTGTGCCCAGTATTTGAAGTGTGAGCTGAGCTATCTATTACCCAGGCCTAAAATAATTTCCATTATTTATCTTCATTACTTACACACTGTAGAATACTTCACTACTTAAACACTTTGCTTATGTTAGAACGACTAAACAGATCTCCAGAAATCATTTTAAACATTTTCTGGCCACTTCTTTTCTTGTTGCCTCCTCCTCCAAGCCCACCCAGCCTTCCACCCCCTGTGTGCACCCCACTTTTTTCTAATTTTTAACTATCCTTGTAGAACTGCCTTTCTCTGGGCTGTGTGGCAAGCTACTGGATAATAGCAGGAATTTGCACTGTACTTGTTTTATCACTGGGAAATGCACTCAGATTTCTTCAAGGGAGTCTGTGGCAAATCTAAGAGCCTTGTGCAGTGTGCTTGCTGTGTTCTTGTCTCAGTGCCAATAACGTGGTCCATCCCTCTCCTTAGAGCTTCAGTGGGGTTTTGTTCCTATAGTGCATCTCTTGGGAGCACTCCTATAGTCTGGCAAAATCATGTGGAATGCAGCTGCACTAGACAACAATTCCTGAGATCTGGTGATGAAGATTTTCCATCCCCTGTCAGTGGTTTTGCTCATTTGGTGTGAAAAAGATTTCAGATTCTAAATATTTTCCCCCCATATCTTCTAATATTAGAAGTAAGGATTTTTCTTAAGGTTTAGGTTTTGGGGTTTTTTTTTTCCTTTTTCTATCCCTGTTTCACACTATTCCTTCTACCCTCTTGCTTTCAGGAAAGTTGGTTTTTTTGTTTTTCTGCTTCCCAGTTGAGAGAGCCCAAACCGGTATTGTAAAGTAGTAAACAATAGAGCTTGATTTGAAAGCTATTTAAATCAAAAAGCCTGAAATCCTGGCCCTGTTTTAAAGTCCATGGCAGGATTCCCACTGTTATTAATGATTCTGCAAACACTGCCAGCATTGCTGGGAGCAGGAGGTGCCCCTCTGCATGTCGTGACAGTGCCCATCGCAACAGAGAGCGGCTCTGCCAGGCTGTGGAGGGAGGAAAAATCAGCTGAAAAATCTGGGAGCAATTGAAAGCATTCCTGAAATTGGTGAAGTGTTTGAGTCTGCCTTTATCATTAAGTTATTTTGAAGGGGTTGGGGAGTCGAGGAGGGGGGGCAGGGGTGTTTTTTAATTTCTTTTTTCTTTTTTTTTGTGTGTGTGTGTGTTTGTGTTTTAGTCTGATCTTGGATTTGCCAAAGGCAGATCTATTTTGGCAGGCAGTGGCCTGGCAGTGATGCATCTCACATGCTGTCTGGGTTTTAAAAAAAAAAAAAAAAAAAAAGGGGGTGAGGGAATGGGAGAATAGAGAGAAAAAAAGAAAATGACACCAAAGTTTAGACTGGAAACTGCCATTCTGGACAAGAGCAACTGCTGAAAAGTTGAACTGTTCCACTTAGTGTGGACCAGCTGAACAGCAGCCAAAGCTTTTTTTCTGCCCTTTTCAGTTATTCATATCACTCCCACCATAACAGCCTTGAGGAGCTGCATTTTTTGTCTGTGTAAACCCAGAAGACAGTGTGTCTATTGACCCTCTTGCTGTTTCTGGAATGTGTCTTAGAAAATTGTTCTCAGCAAAATATCCTTCATTCTTTTCTGTACTGCAGACTGAAAAGGCAGAAAGTAGATTTCTGAAAGATTTCTCCTACACTTAATTCCCTGTTGCCTTCAATTTCAGACAGGGTTTGGGGGCAATAGGTGTATGCAGGTAACACTGTACAAGCATTTATTCTTTGAATTCTCTAGGAGGCAGCAGGTAATTCATTGCACCTGACAAACATCTTCTCACCTTTTCAGGATTGACATAAAGCTGTCTGTATCCCCTTTATTAACTTTTCCTTTTCTGACTGCTGGTCAGAAGCATCAAGTATCTCCCTAACTTGGGTTATTTCAGAGTAACAGGTCAGCTTTTTTATGATTTCATATCTTAAGGAGCAAATAAATAGTTCTGCAAGTACTTCAGTTGTAAGATTTTAAAGAATTGATGTCCTGCCCTGGTATCAATCACTGAGGTTGAAGCTGCCATCTCTGGATTTCTGGTGGAGTCATTTAAATGTCTGGAAGGAACATCTGATCCTGTTTCAAAGTCTGGCTTCTGGAGCTCAGTGCTTAGGTAGATCTGCAGGAAATGTGGTTAAAATAATCTTGAGAGAATAATGTTTGTTTTTTCCTGCTACCTTGTAGAAGAGAGAGAAGCCATGGCGTGTGTTGCCATTTGATATGGCTCTTGAGTTTAGTGTTTTTTCACACAAGGTAAGTGCTGTTGAGGCCGGATATTTTTATTTTTTATTTTTCAAGTACTGAAGACATCCACAGTTCTACCAATTTGTCCAAATCAATGCTTCTGAAGTTACTGCTGCCCTGCTGTCAGTTGCTGCCCTGCATTGTCCCCCATCAAGTAGCAAGGTGTCTAAAGGAAGGGAAAAAGATTGATTTTGGTTAAATTTGATGACATCTCTATGTCAGTTCTGTAAGAGAAGAGGTCATATTTAATAAGCCTTACCTGCTTTTAGTGTGCTGTTAGCTACTTCAGTCTATCAGAGCAACACTTCCTTTGCTTGGAGTCTTTTTTCAGAGTGTACAGAAAACCCTCCTGGTGTGACTGTCTTTAAATCTGTCTGCCGTGGCAGTGGGGACCTGAAGTGTCCCTGGGTGCTGCCTGCAAGGTTAATGTAATTAAAAAATACTACAAAGGCAGGTTTGGAGGGGTAGGAGCAAACTGCTCCTACAAACCCCTCAAATGCATGTACCCTTTGGGGCTTTTTCATGAAGCTGAAAGGTGACCTCATTCTTTATTGCTTTCAAAAGGGGAGGGGATTATTATTTTTTTTTTTTCCATTCTGAGTTATCTAGCCATAGCATCTCTTACAACTGAGTAATCCTGCAGTCTGTAGAAGATTTGGATTGTGGTTTCACATGTGGTGCTGGAAATGTGAGCTCTTGCTCAGTCATCCCTGCTCACTTACAGGATAAGAGTGTGTTGAGTGAAAGCTGCAGTGTGGTATCAACCTCTTACAGCTGAAGCCATGATCTGAATTTCCAGAGACCAATTCTTCCGAAGCCTTTCCTCCTGAAAATAACTGTTCAGAGCGAATATTTCAACATTAAATCTAAGCAGCCCCCAAAAATACCTTCTCTGAAGCTGTTTGTATGCACAAGTGAGCAGTAAAGAAGGCAAAAATTTATTTTGCTGTAAAGCTCGACTATAAATTACTCCTGGAATAGCTCCTGTGACTCTGTGTAGCTCCAGGCCACTGCATCCATTACTCTGAATGTGAAACTTCAGGTCATCCACTCATTTTTGTCATTCCATGCTTCAGCAGAGTGCTGGAACCAAGCTGAGCTATAAAACACAATCCTGTAATTTCTAGAAGCGATGATGTTAGAGTGACATAGTCAAATGAAGTAATGAAAAAACGCAAGACTTTTTTGTTTTACGTTTTTATTTTAAGACCCAAATACCTCATTGGAAAAATATTTAAACTGTTTGAAGCTTGCCAAATGCATTAAATGGCCAGAAGAAACAAAACATCACTGAGGCTCTCATACAGAAATTCTTGGGTTTGGAATGTCCCCAATCTTACTCATCTGCTGCCTCCTCTTATTTGGGGCCGGTTAAGATAAATTTGGAAACCAAACTTCTACTCCTGTATGCATTTAGCTCAGAGTTACTTTGCTCAGATCTGATCAGTGACCTTGCTCATGAAAATGTTCTGTGGATCAGCCTGGGATTGGGTAATAATGGATTTCTTGTTTTGCTGCTTTAACAATGGAGTCGAGGAACAAATTCTTGAGTTGCACTGTTGAAAAAAAAATATATATATAAAAAAGGAGACAGCTGTATGAGTGGGACTGGGGCTGTTGTAGAAGTCAGCTCAAACAATGGGTTGCTCTTAGGTAGCTAAAGAGAAAGAGCCTCACAAATGGATATTGATCTGTAGCATCTGGGACTTGAGGAAGGGGTTGGGAGGCATGAACATTACTCTTACAGCCTCTCCATGGCTGACTTTGTTTTGCTGCTAAATTTTACAAGGCTAGGTTGTTTTGCACTCACATTTAATGGAGCTGTATATGAGTGTGTGGATGATAAAGTTGAATAATCGGGGCAGAAAAATGATTGATACTGCTTTGTAAATTTTCTGGAGTTATGCATGCATCCTTTACAGGAGTTAGTGGCCAGTCAGCACTGTCAAGTGAACTAGCCAAGCTGAACTTGTCAACTAGCCAAGCTGAAAGTCTTTCTTTTGTTGGGTTGATTTATTTCTTTGGTTATAGTTGCAGTCTTTCCCGTTTGATGCTGGTGTTTCATCTCCTGTTATGCACTCAGGGCCTGGCATTTTCTCCTCGTGCTTGAGTTGTTTTTGTAGAAAGCCTGTGAAGGGGATCTAGGAAATTCCTACAACTGCCTGTGATTGCAAAAGAAATAGCTGAAGTGAGGTGAACGAAATTATTAGGTGAGATGTGTGAGCTGCACAAATGGGAGGGAAGCCTATTTCTTTGCCAGCTGAGATTTGAAACCTTCTGGCAGAATTTTTTACCTTCCATTTCTGATTACTAAAATGTTCCAAGATTTGGAATTCCATGGCTTTATTGTCAGGAAACTATTGTCTGCTTGGAACAGTGCATAGAATAACCCCGTTCTGAACTGTTTTTAATGGGAGTCCACTTAGAATATGCTGAAATTACTTTAATTAATTAATTAATGAAATTAATTTTCCCTGAAACACCCCAAAGTGCTTTAAATAATTTTTAAACCAGCCTTCATTTTCTTAAAGGGGTTATTTCAAAATTAAGGGAGTAATGGAAGATAAGCTCAAAAGCTTCAACAAATGGCTGAAGGACAGGAGACATGGGTGCAAGGAGAAGGAAAAGCAGCAAGGAAGGCAAAGGCAACTAAACCAGCTGGGCTAGGCAGTGAGGGAATAATGTTGGGCAGTGAAACAGATAACAGAAGGTCTCAGGAAGCAGAACTGGAAGGGGAGGGATCTGAAAATATAAAAAGGGTCACTCAGGGACAGATTATTCTGATGGAATGATGTGTGAGGTTAATTGCCCAGTGCTCAGCTATGCTGGGGAGCAAATCATCTCTGTGGGTAAAAATAGGAAGGGAGTTTGTGTCTCAGTTGCTCCTCAGGCTCCCTTTTCCTTTTGCACTTCAGGCCAGTGCCATTCAGGGAAATGGAGATAAAGGGCTTTGCAGAGAGCACAGGGGGAGTCAAGATGCTTTGTCATGATTTATGTTAGCTGGGGCACGTGGAATGAGACAGGACTGGGGTGGGCTTCTTGTTCTGTTGCTTCTCTTTCCCCCAAAAAGTACTGCTAGCCAACAGGTATGGAGTTGGTGGGAGCAGGAAAAGTGTCCACAAGCATGGGAAAAACACACACACACCAGTTCAGAGGGCTGGGAGAGGGGGAAACTTGTTAGTGTTTTACCTGCAGTAGGAACAGAGGTTGTTCATGGAATGCAAACAAGATTTATTTGTGGAAATAGCAAGAGAAGAGCAGCAGTAGTGTGCACACCCCAGGTTTATGCTTGGTGCAGCTGAACTGCTTCACAAAAGAGGAGAAAAGCAAAAGCTGAAACGTTCAGAGACCCATGTGCTAATATTCCTGTGCTGCCTGCTGGTAGGGCTAGTAAGATGAGGAGTAACACAAAGCAGTTTCTTTCTGTGTAGTCTGAATTATAAATTTCTTCTTGCATGTTTTTTAGGCAAGACAGCAAGCTCAGCTACGACATCAAATGGCAGAAGACAGCAAGGCAGAATATTCTTCCACCCTCCAGAAGTTCAACAGTGAGCAGCATGATCATTACTACACACACATACCAAACATCTTCCAGGTAAGGGTCACTGGCACTGATCTGGAGAATATCTCAATCTTGTCATTAGAGCAGAGGTGTGTGTTGCACATCACCTCATTTCTGTCACCTTGTCTTTGACTTTTTGGTGATTTTCTTTTTTTTTTTGCTTATTTTATATGCAGTCTGGCAACCCAAGAGCTGGAGAGCTCAGTAGGATAAATTGTTCCTTTCTCTTGGACTCTACATCAAGTAATCAATAATATATGAGGAATGTGACATTGAATTGTCATGCCAGCTTACAATACTCTTTGGAATCCTCCCAATCTTGCTCTGTTAAACTCTTGTGTCCATGCAGCTGGGCAATGACAGCATTATTTGCATTGTTGGGGCAGGAGTCAGCTGGCCAGCCTTGGCTCTGTAAAGCCTCACAGCCTTTTATAACCTGTCTTCAAATCAGATTTAACAGATCTTAAAATTTAAGCCACAATAATTCTGCAGTAGTGAATGTCAAAGGGTTTAAGTAAGCTTGCTTATTATGTCTTAGGGTGCCTAAAGAAAGACTGTACAGGGAACAAAAAAGCCATCAGATTGATATTGACTGAAGATCTGAGTTTGTGCTTGACTGGACATAAGAGAGATTAATGTAGTAGAACAGACATTGTAATGACTGCTCCATTGTAATGGGTCATAAGCATCAGAAGTGGGAAATACAACCCCTTCAAGGGAGAAAATGTCACAGGTTTATCATGTGATGAGAAATAACTGATATTTGGGTAGCAAATGTGCCTTTTCTCTCCCATAGGTGGAACTTCATAGCTAAATGCACACCTCCTCTTTTGCTTTGTGGTTTTTCAAACCAGTATCTTGAGATAAATGATCTCTGGCATCAGATACAAAATTTTTGTCATATATTTGTTTAATGCTAGGGTCTGATGAAGTGCTCTGATTCATATGTGAACATGCTTTTAAGTTCTGCAGATGTAACCTTTTCACTACCAGTCCACCAGTAAGCTCTAGTGTTTTCTTTCAGATGTTGAAATAAGTTGATTCGTAAATAATTCATGTGGCTCAGTCAAGGCAATGGGTTTTTTTTAAGCTGACAATGTTCCATAAGATCCCTGCAGTCTAATGTGACACAGGCCAGTCCTATTTGCCCTTCTATATCCTGTTATGATCTGTCCTAACAGCATTATGCCACCTCTGGTTTCCCTCTGTTATAAATGAGAAGCCTGTGGGACTGATGCTGAAGATGATGGCTCTGAAACCATTGAGCCACAGGGAACTTGTATTGAACACCTGATGTGAACAAAACATGATGCATAAGACTGCCTGTAAGCTAAAAAATTGCTTTGCAGGGAAAGATGAAGGGGAAATATCTAGATTTTTGTTTATTTGTATTCTGCACTGGAATAAAAATAAGGTCTTCCAGAGCATGCACAGAAAATGAAAGAATTACTGGTGCAGAAATTCTCTTAAAAGCCTTAGGAGCCATCCTTAGCCAGTCTAAAGCTGGGGTTTTGACAAATCAGCACTTTTAATGTAAAAAGTTAATGGAAAAATTCCCAGTAATAATAACAGAGATTACTTTTAGAATGCTATGTTGGTGTTTGAGGGAACCCCATCACTTCAGGAGCTCAGCTTTCCTGGTTTGTTCTTCAAATACCTTTAGACTATAACTTTTAAAGCAGGTTGTGTATGCTGGGGAGAAAAATTGGTTGAAACTGTGAAGTTAATCTTGATATTTGAGCTGAAGGAAATCTATATGTTTCAGAAAATACAAGAGATGGAGGAAAGAAGAATCGTGAGGATAGGGGAATCCATGAAAACTTTTGCAGAGGTCGACCGCCAAGTGATCCCAATCATTGGAAAGTGTCTGGATGAAATAACAAAGGCTGCAGAGTCAGTTGATCACAAGAATGTAAGTTCTTTGTTGGAATTGTTGTTTGTCATCTTTAGTATTGATCATTTTATTGATGGAGGCGTAAATCCTGGGTCCAGGCTGCAGCATGAGAGCTTTGTAGCTCTTGTAGAACAAGAAATAACTTCATGTTCCAGGCTGCTTTGTCTCAGGCAGGATTGTGCTCAGATTATTTTCCCAAATCTCCTTAACAGAAATGCCTCTACTTTTTTTTATTTTAAGAATATTCTCTCCTTTTACTGGGATAATGACTTTTTGAAATACTGTGATTGAAAAATAGGCTTCTCTGTGGAATAAGGAAGATGGTAGGCATAACTCCAGATACCTAATAATCATCAGTTTTTATTCAGATGGGTTTTTTGTCTACTAGTCAGAAAACTGAATGTTGCAGAAATGCCTTAATTTCAATTCATTTCGTTGCAATGAAGCATGGATAGTATTTGCTATATATATATATTACTGCAAACAATTCTAGCTAAATTTCTACTTTAAAATCTGTAAATGAGCTCTTATAAATCATTATTGTTGAACATCATTGTAGAAGTAGAAGCCTTCCTGATAAAAAGGCTGATAAAAAATTCAGTAGAGCTTCCTGATGGACAGTTAGCACAAGGACAAATGTGTTTCCTATTTTCTTTTCAGAATGATCTGCTCCCTTCTTAAATGAACTCTCTGCTTGCTCTTTCAGCCCTTCTCATGGTTCACATTAGTACTTCAAATACAAACAGCATGTGTCTTGCTGGCTCGTAGAATTTCCCATACATCTTTTTCCCTGGAATCTTTTCTGAGCTTTTCAGTGCCCAGATCCTGGAGAATGCCATTAATTGGCAGCAGAAGCCTGAGGCTGAAATTCTGAAATGAACCCCCTGCTTTCTGCTGGGCAACTGCCCTCACAGAGAGCAGCACAGGAAACCAAGGCAGCTGAAAATTATGCTTTCAGAGGATGGGAGAAGGAGGAGGTGGGGTATGTTAGAACAACATAACCTCCTTGAGGTACAGCTTTTGGTGACATTGTGTTGGGGACATTGATATCTAAGCCTGGGCTCTGCTTGAATCTTCAAGTGAGATCTTGGCAAAACACACACAAGGCTTATCTAGGTGTTGGCATCACTGAATTCTGCACTCATTAGTCTTGCACACAGAAAAGTCAGATTTGTGGCTCACATGCTTGAATTTAACATTAGAAAATGGTGGCTTTGAACACTGATAAAGAAGGGATCAACTGTAAATGCTGTGCTGACAAAAATGCATTTAACCAAATATGTAATACCTGAAAAATAACAAATGGCTCAGTGTGTTCTATCTGGAAAACAGTTATGTCCATAAAGGGTTCTTAAATATCATCAAAGATTTTAATTTTTTTTTAAAATCTCTGTAACAGTAGCTTGTAATTTTTTGGATTCTGGTGAAATTGATATGCTTGTTCCTGCCTTTCTGTAGCATTCAGGTCCTTGGTGCACACAGCCAAGTTTGGGCTCTCTTAGGCTACCATCAGGAGTTTCTCCTTTTCCTTGAAAGATCCAAATTAAAGGCTTTCTGCTTTACTCATCTTTTTCAAGCTTGCAAAATTTCAGATAGGAAAATCAACTAGATCTGTACTGTATTCAACTTCAAAAATGAGGTCAGATTCCAGGAAAGTTGAATGCAAGGACAGCTGGTGATAATACAGCTCTACAATGGGGAGCAAAACCAAGAGATTGCTGAGCAGGAAAAGCTTTGTGGGAAACTCTGGGTCTACACAGACATGTGTTGCCCAGCTGGGAGGAGATTTCCAGGATCTGGTAATGCAAAACAAATGTACAATATCACTGAACTTGAAATGTGTAAGGTCAGACACCAGGGCAGTAGCAAAAGGCAGTGATGCACTTGGAGTTCTGATTTAGCTGGTTGTATCCTTTGGTTTTATTTTCACCTTTTGTTCCCAGCTGTCAGGTTGAGAGCTGCTGAGGAAGGGTTAAGTGAAAGCTCTTGCTCTTTGTGCAGTGCCTTCAGATCAGAAGATGTATTGGTTATAAAGCAAATCATTTGGAGAGAGCACCAATTTTGGTCATGTAGCCTGTGCACCAAGCTGCCTGTCAACGCAAAAAAAAAAGCTGAAAGGTTCTAAGAATCTGCAAGTTTTGCAGCTTTTCTGAATTTTGCACTTCATGTAGCTATCTCAGAGCTTTTTGCTCATGGATTTTCAGCTTCAGGTAGATTAATTACAGACGCTGGGCTGTGAAGGTGGGGTTCCCGTGGTAGCTGGGAACCACTCTTTTCTCTAACATGAGAAATATGTAGTACAATAGTAAGGAAGGATGTATCTCTACAGTGACTTTGAAACTGTGGAAGTGCAGGCTGCTCACAGGCTTCCTTTCCCCAGCCAGCTCTGTGTTCCCTCCCTCTGTGGATGCTGGCAGGATGCTGACAGATCAGTTTTCTTCCAGGGTTCCAATTTCATTGAATAGTGTTAAGACCTAAAATGACATATGGGGCAGATTTAATACTTTCTATATTCTCTGCAGCTTAAATACCACAAAGTTCTGCTTCGTGCCCACTCGGAAAATGTCTTGCAGGCTTAGTTTGCAACTGTATAAATAGGATTGGTTTGTGCCCTCCCTGAAGTGTAAAGAAATCTCACAAGCGGCAATAGAAACTGTCTGGATTTAGCTGGGCATGTGTGAGCCCTGTGTTTCCAATGAAATTGGAAATAGTGCTGCTTTCTCATGTCCTCTAATAACTTGGACATCACAGAGGTCATGCTGCAAGGGTAACTGTAAGTGACTGCTAGGTGAACCTGTGCAGAACTTGCTTCAGAAGGTTCTAGCAGCAGATAAAATGAATTTGTTATGGACTTCAGAGTTCCTGTTATGACATTATCTTTGTGATAGATGAAGCATGCTGGTTATTTTTAGCCCCATTGTAGTGGAAGGATGTTTTGACCAAATGGAAGGAACACTGAAGAGGAAAAAAAAAAGAAAAGATCCATGCCAAAAGGATATTTAATGTAACAGCATGCATGCTTGTGGGCTCTCCTTCTTTGTCTTGCTTTCATGACTTTTATTAAAAATATCTTCAGATTTTTAGATCTCAACAAGTTTTAGTGTCAAATTAGGATGAAATAATGGAAAACGTTGTTCCACATCCCTAAAAGTTGTGTAGGAATTTCACAGTGCACCTGAAGGTCTTAAACATGAATTTTCTTCACAGTCCTGTGAAGATTTTTGCAAAGTTTTTCCTACATCTGCTTTTTTTGCCCAATTGAGCTTGGCCTCTGGCTGTGCTTACGTCCCACTAGATTGCACATGAATAGCATTTCACCTCCAGACATAAGCAGAAGCTGTGAAATGCCTTCAAAGCAACAAGTTCATCTTTTTTTATCTGAACAGGATGGTGATGCTCTTCTCTAGAGACTTAAGATATTTGTGTGCTGTGGCACAGTTTCTCTAATGATCTTGGAAGAAAACTCTCAGAACAGTATAACAAAAAAGCTCTCTACCCAAGAAGTCCAGTAGATGAGAAGTGTGTTAAAATAAGTTTGTTTTTCCTGAGTCCATTAGATTTAAATTCATTTGGTAAGAGGTCTGAATGTGATCCTCTGTATAATGAACAGTGTTTGTAGACCTGACCAGAAAAATGCTATATATATATATGTAGTTATTCCTATGATTTTTTTTTTTTTTTTCTTCTGCCAAAAAACCCCATCTCAACTGTTGTACCCAGTACACCACCAGTGTGTGGCACTCCTAGGAATGCCAGAAGGGGATGTGGCTTTAATGACAGCTCCTGGAGTGCCTGCACCAAGGAGTTGGGCTGCTCAGTTGTTGGGAGAAGCCATTTACTGGAGCTGAGTTCTCATCACCAGGGTGACAACAGCCCTCATCCAAGATGTTGATGCTCATACTGGATCTCTCCCATTTCAGGATTCCCAGCTGGTGATAGAAGCCTATAAATCAGGGTTTGAGCCTCCAGGAGATGTTGACTTTGAGGACTTCACGCAGCCAATGAAGAGAACGATCTCAGAATCCAGCCTGTCCAACTCCAGAGGGGATGGGAGGTCTGAGCCCAAGTTTGGTGGCAAATCCAAGGGCAAGCTATGGCCATTCATCAAGAAAAATAAGGTACTGACTTGCAAACTTGAGCCTGGTGCTAGTTTGTGTCTAGTCAATAACCTCTGTCCTTGTCTCGTAAACCTGGCAATTAGAATTTTTAAAAGAGAATTTTAGATTCAGAAAGTTAATAACTGATACTGACCTTAATATGGTGTTTTGTTGTAGTCTTTGGTTATATAAGTTTCTTTTTATCTTTAAATTTTTTCTTGTAGAAGTTCTTTAATTACGTTGCAGTTTTTATGTTAATTTAACTTTAATTAAACGTCTCTGCCATGGTCCATTCCTGTTCCTCACTCTGTGAAGGAATTGTGTGCTCTTTACCTAGTGCCATGTGTGCTAACTAACACTGGGACTCTGGGGAAGCTTTAATGTGGCATTCCTGTTCTGACACTTCTAAAAACTCTCCTTGGCTTCTCATTTGTGTTACCTTTTCAGTCTGTGCACTGGGGTCAGCAGTTGGGTGGTTGGGACCAAGGAATTGCTGAGATTGAGCGTAACTAATGGAGCAGTTGACTTTTTTTAAAAGGCCATATTAACTTATGTATCCATTAAACCTTTTTCATTTCACTGTCATATTTTACACCATAATGCATGGCAGCATTTACTGGGGGTTACCAGGATGTCTCAGGGACACAGCACTAAATCAATCTCCAGTAACACTGATGCAAGCCCAGAGCAGCTTTGTTTTGATCTCACCTTTTCTCTGACCCATACTAATTACAGTTTTTTAAGAATCTACCTGTTCAAAATGGATCATTCCTGGTATGGGAGAACACAGCTGTCCTGTGCTTACATCAGTGTAGCCAGGAAAAAAAAATTAAATAAAAATCAACCCAGGGCTAATTCCAGAACAAATCTGTAGAGTAATTTGTAAAAGTGAAGTGTGATGCACATTATTGAGGTATGATTTGAAAGCAGGAAGGAATGTGGTTTGTTGTTTTCCAGATAATAGAAACGCTACTGGGCACTAAGGTACCTTCCTTATCTGATCCATTTAAATTCAGGTATTTGAAAGCTCTATCCATATGCATTATTTGAGCTGTCCACAAGAGCAGAACAGGGCAATTTTTGGGGATAGTGCTGCATGGAAGAGTCTGCATGAGCCTCCTGTCAAAATACTTTGTTATTCTTCTGTTGCATCACTTACTAAAACTTCCATTTATTGCATTCTTCATTTAACACGACTCTTAAATACTGCTTCCCCTCCTCTTTTGAACCATGGCCTTTAATATTGAATTATTTAATTCGTTTGGTTTTTTCTTTTTCTTCCTCTGGATTTCAAATAAATGGTTTTGATGCTTGTTTTTGTTTTGTGTTTTTATCTTTTTATTTTTTGGTTTTTTATTCTGTCACTTCTCCATCTCTTATACGTAGCTTATGTCCCTTTTAACATCCCCCCATCAGCCCCCTCCTCCTCCCCCTGCCTCTGCCTCACCCTCTGCTGTTCCCAACGGCCCCCAGTCTCCCAAGCAGCAAAAGGAACCCCTCTCCCATCGCTTCAACGAGTTCATGACCTCCAAACCCAAAATCCACTGCTTCAGGAGCCTAAAACGTGGGGTAAGTTCTCCTCTGGATACCTCTCTCTCTTTCTCTCTTGTTTCTTTCTTTCCCTTTTCTTTCGTTCTTGCGCTTTTATCGCACGTTCTGTTCTGTAAAAACTTTTGTTTTGTCAATGACCCCGTTGTGTTTTATCCTAACATGCAGCCAGATCCAAGGAATCCCAATCTGGAAAGCCATTTGTAGTCAAAACCCCCACAGTGAAACCACAAAAAAAAAAAAAAAAAAATTGCAGTTGCTGATGGAAATCACCTGTTCAGGTCTGCTGGGGAGGGTTTGGCTGAAGGATGGAAGGAAAAGCTAAAGATTAAGTGATGAAGTAATGAATTTAGGAGTCTTGCACATATCTGTTGGCAGAGCAGGTTTGGAGGAGAAAAACCTGCAGAGGTTCACTCTGATCCTGATGCTGCATGTTGTCTGCTTTACTGGGAAAATTTTTCCAGCTCAGGATCCGTGTCAGAAGGACACAAGGAAATTAGGAGGGATGGAAGAAGGGCAAGAAATCCTGCTTCCCAACAAGTTTATCATGGCTGTGGTTGAGCCTCCAGCTTAAACAGCTTTTAAAGCGTCCTTAAATTAACTTTAAAACCTGCAGTACTCCTTAACTTGTTTCTGATTAGTTTCAATTTATGCTTGACACTTTAAATATCAGTGAAATATCTCCACAAAAATACAGAGTTGAAAAACTGTTTGTAATGGCCACTAATAGCTGCCATTCTTGCAGTGTGGATGAAAGACATTAACTAGGAGTTTGATAAAAATAATTGGATGACCCGTTGCAAAGCTAAGAAAAAAAAAATTCGTGTTCCATGTTTGACTTTTGTCTGTGCATCCTTTCCTACATCCATTAAGCTGCAGAACTGTAGGTCAGTTACTGTTTTAATTTAGTGTTAATTTCCCATTAAATCCACAGATTTTGATGGTTTCTGAACTGACTTTCCCTTCCCAGTGCTGTGACACTGTTTAAAATAACCTTCTGTCTGCAAAATCTTTTCTCATCTGGTGTGCAAGTTCCAAAACACAGATGAAATATTTGGAGGGATTAGAAATTTGGGATTTTGGTTTGGGATTTTCCCCTGCCAGGAGCTGCAATGCAGCGTGTTAGGTGTTGGTTTGTGGCACTGTATGGTGCAGAGAAAGCTGGAAGCCTCTCTGGCTGACCCTGAGGATTCAACTGGGATGGGATAAAACTGGGTGAACATTTTGTGAGCCAGCACCCCTGGTTGAAGTGTCCCTGTGTCCTTTGATGCTGATACAGTAGGAAGCATGGCCAGAGTTTTCCCAGGTCAGCTGCTCTATTCCTGTCCTGGACAGCAGCTGTGGCTACATTGGTAAAGTGATCTGGAAGGGTTTGTGTTGAATAAAATACTCTTAGTGGTGGTCTTCAGAAGAAATAAGTAAAATGAGGGGTCCCTGAAATAAAATTTTCCATTTAAAAAAAAAAAAAAAAAGGCTTTGTCATCCCAAGAGCTTGCATGTGGCACAGTTGTGCAGAGAAGTTGCTGACCTAGCATGGCTTTGGCCCCTAGGTTAAGGTCCTTAGAATTATTTCCTACTATCAAAATTACAGGAAGGAGAGACAACTGTTCAGTATTTTGAAATGTTTTTTAGAGCAGGCTGTAACAGCAAGGAAGTGACTACTTTAAAAAGCCCAAATTCTGCTCCAGGGACTGCACTGACATTTAGGGCTGGAGTTGTATAAAAGTAAAGATGCTTTCAGTGGGGAACTTCAGTGGTTAGTTACAAAGAATTGACAATAGTGCTGTGAGCAACATTTTGTCTCATCTGGTGGCAGGCAGTACATTTTAAGGAAAAAAAAAAACAAGTTCTATACAGACTGTTTTTCAGTTCTTTGCTAGGGAATTGCCCTTTAATGGAAAACCCCCCCCCAAAAAAAGAAAAAAAAAAAAAAAAAAAAAGAGACATTTCTGCTGTTTTTCACTGGGGAAGTAAGAAGATTCTATGTTGTCCAGAGGCAGGTTCTGTAAATGCACCTCCTTCCCTTGGTGTTTTTTTTTCTCAGGGAATTTTTTCTCAGTGGCTTTTATGGGGGAGGAAAGACTCTCAGTTCTGTTTCTGCAGCAGCAAACCCAGGGATGTGTTGGTGCAGGGGCTGTCTTGGTGGCACCCAAATGTGGTGGGTGGGTGCCTGGCAGCACTGAGACACTTGGGAGAGAAAGGCACTGCAGGGGGTGAAGGTTTGTGTCAAAATCTGGTGCTGTTCATGGAACAGAATACTGAAAATAGCTCTTGAGTATTTCTAATTCGGTTTAAAAATAGTAACTTCTAGTTCTGTGAGCACTTTAAGTTTGTATTTCAAACATACAGCTTCTTACTTAGTGAGTATTTGGCCGTATAAATAATTCTAAATAGTAATTGCTTTCAGTAGTTACTGAAGAATGCCACTATTTTATATATATTACCTACTCAAGAAGTCCAAGTGACTGTGAATCCTGGTTATTGGTTTTAATTGGTCTGTTTGAAAGGTGAAATAATGAGGTTTTCACAGTCTCCTCTGAATCCCTCAAATTTCTGCTGACGCATTCATTAAAAATGTGGCTATTGCTAAATCTTCATTAAACCTTTCACTGTGTTCTCTTTCTATTGCATTTCCTTCCCCTGTTAGCTACCAGGATGTTTGTGTGTAAACACTTTTCCTGCCTGACTCATCCTGTAGAGTTGGAGGCCAGGGTTCAGATCAGTTTTCTTTTTCCAGAGGGGCGAATTCAGGCCACTTGGTTTCTCTGGACATCTGGAGTAGGAGAGGCTGCAAAGCTCTGGCAGCTTGCTCTGTTTTGAAGACTTGGCAAGTTCACATTTCGTAGGTCCTTGATGATTTGCTAGACAAATGGTCAGAGTAAAAGATCATGGAAATGCCATATGACCTTCAAAAACCAGAGTAATTCTAACCAGGCAAAGATAAATCGAGAACCACCCCCAAATCCTGCTGATTTATCAGATGAAAAATGAGGGGGTGGCATTTCTTTCAGCTGATGTGGTTGATATGACCCACTTTATATTCAGTACAGCCAGATAATCCTGTTAATTGTGCTTTTGCTATAAAGTTTTGTAAGATCCCTTTTTCTCAGTTCTTCCCCAGACCCATGCTCAGTCCAGAAGCACCTGGGTTTTGCTCAGGAGCATGAGCAGTGATATTAGAAACACTGGATTGTTGTATTAGCAAGGAAATTAGGAGGACATGGAGGGGAAACTGTCCTTTACACAGAGGAACCTCTGATCTGTAGAGAAATACATCAGTGGAGCCACTTTGGGAAAGGTTGACAGCAGAGGGGAAGGGGTGTTTGCCTTTGGACACTGAATAATTTCATTTGCTCTGAATATTGTCCCTGCACTGGGTTTGTTCAAAGAGAAAATTCCATTCCAGCCAGACACCTTGGTGGTAAAGGTGGCCACAAGGCATTTTAAGTGTTATTTTAGAGTATTGAACCAAACTGTCATGTGAGTCCTTCCTGGCTCTGTTGATAAGCTGAGTTGGTAACTCCTACAAAAGCCAGGGTAAAAATTTCTGTGTTTCAGAGGAAACTGGATCACACTCTTTTTTTTTGCACTGGGTTAAGGATGAAGTGCATGCCAAGGAGCTACTTAATGTGAACAAGTCCAGTAGATACTAAGACCTTAACAGGATAAATACCAGCAGCAGAACTGCAAATTGTAATTGATCCTTGAAACGTGAGTGAGGAGATCCCCATGCAATTACTCCATTAAATCTTTCATACCAGGACCTGTCTGGAGAGGCAGGATGTTTTAATAATTTCCATTCAAAGTTTTGGTTTAGCATCTTATGTTGCATTTGGAAAGAGGGAATAAGAAACTAAAGCAGAAAATCACTGGTGACTGTTAAATTATATCGTTACTAATAATGTGTTCTGCACCCAGTCTGGTTTTAATTTTGCTTCCAAACCAAAAATCCAGTGAATCTTGTTGTCATGGAAGGAAGCAGCTGCCTGAACAATTTACAACAGATGGAAGGTTAATGTAGAGGTGCCAATAGCAGTATCAGTGGTCACTGCCAATATGAAATTCTAGTCTGTTTGAAAATTCAGGTGCAGGCTTTTGTCAGTGCCTATGGTTTTCCAATCACATTTTTTTTTGTGTTTTCCTCAAAGCTTCTTTCTTCTAGCCCCAACAGCAGAAATGTCCATTGTAGAAAATACTGTAAAACCATTATGGCACTTGTCATGGATCAGAGATAAATGAGAGAGGGGGGGGAAAGTCTTTTCAGGAGTCTTTGTGAGTGCTGTTTCTAATAACTCTCTTAAAGGCAGTACAAAACTAGTATAACACTTAAAATCAACTCTGTTTCTTTGGGGAAGTTAAAGGCAGAGGAGCACAAAAAGAAAAAAAAAAAAAAGAGGAACCACTTATTTCAGTTATAATTTCATTTATGCTTGCTCTGCTTTTTCTAATTTCATTTTGAGGACAAAGAAGACTTGGTATTCTGCTAGTTGATATTAATTTCGTGTCCTTTTGTTTTATTGCTATAGCAGCAGTAACATCAGCACGTTTATTTAAAGAGCAGTACTTCTGAACTAACACAATCCAGGGGTAGAACTTACACCTTTGAACCACCACGTTGTGCAGCCTGGCTTTTCCTCTCTTTCCTGGGAGACTGGGTTGTGAGGAACAGAGAGGATGGGGCTGGGAGTGGGACACAGACAATTCTGTCACTGCCCAAGTTCCACCCTCCAGACGGTTCCATAATACACCCGGAGGGACTTTTGTGGTTTCCTTTTTAGTGGAAGTTGTTGACTTCATTACTGTGTGATTTTTCTTTCCATTGCACCAGTTGATGTTTTCCCTCACCATCCCTTCTTGCCTCTGACATCCTGTGCAGCCTTCTCCCCCGACCCCCTCAGCTGTTGCTCGGTTTGGGGGCTCAGTTTTTTGTTCTGGGGGCATGCAGGAACAGCAACCAAAGCAAACCCACCCCCTCTCCTACCTACTCTGTTCCCTGCCCTGGGGAATACTTGTTGTTCTGATGTCAGTGTATAAATCTGTGCTAAGACCAGGATTTTTGGGTGTGGGGGGGGATCATGGAAGCCATGGTTTATTCTAGCACATAGAGATATGTTTTTTATCTGGCGTGTTTGAGCTAGCATTTTAAAAATATGATAATTTCTAATTTTTTATGAGAATGCTAAACTCTTTATACATTCACCTAGATTCTGGGAAGCTTCCACATTGCACTTAAAAGCAGTTCAATGGGGTTTTGGGTGGGTGGGATCATGGAAGCCATGCTCTTCTAGCACAGAGAGCGATGCTCCTTTTTATCTTGCGTTTTTAAGGTAGCATTTAAAAATATGATAATTTCTAATTTTTTATGAGAATGCTAAACTCTTTATACATTCACCTAGTTTCTGGGAAGCTTCCACTTTGCACTTAAAGGCAGTTCAATGCCAAGCTGTCCTTTGCTGTAGAAGGATTAAACAGAGAGGTGCCGTGTTCGTCTCCAGTGTAACGGATGTGTGTTTTCTCTTGCTGACTCACCAGCAGACACAGTCTTTGTATATTCACAAAGAACTCATGAAGAGGACTTTAGGGACACCCACGTGTGCCGTTGAGGCTAGGGAATATGTTGTAAGTCTGTGTATGGTGTGATCAGCCCATACCGTTGCTACACAGTCGCTAACCCCACTTACAACGCCCTTGGAGTGTGCTGTGGAAATGTGCTTTGGTGAAAGATAACAGGAAAATTTGGTAGGAGGCAAGTTGCAGCTTACCCTGGTATCCTCGGGAAAGATGTCTGCTGGTCCTGGAAATGCTGAAATTGGCACAAGTCGCTGGACCTGTTAAATTTGGAGTAAATACTGCAAAAGGGGTTCCGTGCATTTCTTCGGAATTATTGGATGAATGCACCGTGAGCTGACCCCTGGTTTCCAGCAGTGCCTTGGATGTGGGGAACCCTCCTGGAGCTCCCTGAAGCTTCCCTGAACTCTCTAATGCTGATAGTTCATGGAATCCAGATATGTGACCTCTAAATCCAATACTCAGATGGAGCAGAGTGTGGGGAGACGTGTTACAGGACCACTAAGAAAGCAAATGAGCTCCTGGTTGTGTTGGAAGCCCAGTGACTTTATTTCCACCCTAATTTCTGTAAGTGAGGTTAGTGTCCGTGACTGTCCAATAACACATGGACTTGCTGGCTTTCATGCTCTCTCATGTGTTATTGAAGCTTGTGGCTCTTAGGCTCTTCATTTTTTCCCTGCCAGACTAAGCCAGACGTGTTTTGAATTGACAGCTTGAAACAGATTGGCTAGTTTTGAAGAAATGTGATTTATTTGATTACTTGGGGGGGAAAAAGCTCTCCCAGGGGCTGTGAGCAAGTTTCTAGCTGTGAAAAACCCAGCAGAACGGGCAAAAAAAAGCAGTTCTATAGTGTTTAATGCAGATTTCTCTCCAGTCTGCTCACTTTTTGTTTATGGAAATGGAATTGCTGTCACGTAAAAGAATGAATACACTTCAGAAATGGAAAACTGAATGTTATTTCAGCATTTCATTGTTTCCAGTCTCTGATCTGCTTTGTTATTTGTGCTGGTTATAACAATCCCCCGACGTACTATTTGAAAAAAAGCTATTAATAAGTTCTCTATTTTTGTCCTACTTAACAGCCTAAGAATTTGGCATCCCGTCTCTGTAATCCCTTTCAAATTTGCTGGATTTACAGCAAAAGAATAGCCCTGCTGCAGATGATTCTTTGCAGTAGTATAGTGCCTTTAGGGCGAGTAGTGTTTAGCAAGTAGCGCATGTAGCATACATTTGTGCCTTTCCTAGAGTGCTTCATAGGTAAATATTTATTCTGCACCATGAGTCTTGTCTGTATATATGTACAAGGACCTCAATTTGTGGTGATCATGTCTATGCTAAAGTTCACAGGAGTCCTAAAGCAATGATGCAAACAACAGCTGCCTCTGCTGAGGTTCTTCAGCAGTGTCTCTTGGCTCCTTCTTGCTCCTTCCTGCATGATTTATTTTCTCTCAAATGGATTGGGTTTGTTTGGTTGGTTTTTTTTTTCTTTAAATGGCCTGGTAGCTGAGCGAGTTAATTTCTCCACTGCTCTGGGATTATTAGAATGTGTTTATTTCCTAATGGGCTGAACTTGAGGGAGGTTTAACTGCTGAATGCATCAGCTCCAACAGAGTAGTTTGCTCTTTGTTTCAAGGTCATCTGTTTTCCTTGAATGTGCACAAATTCTGATAACTCAAGGTAACTGTTCTTTTGGAAAAATCCCTATTTCTTCAAACGTGTTTAAGAAACGTGGTAGATATGGAGCCACCTTTATTTTTAGTGCAATCCTAAACCTTAAAAATGAAACATCTCTCTGGGAGCTGTTGGCAGTGAAATAATGGAGACCTCCTGAAGGAAGGGAGGTTCAGCAGCCTCAGAGTCCAGACCACTGCCTGGCTTGAGAGGCATTTCCAAACTTTTGACATCTTGAACACCAACCACATGCATTTGTGCACTCACAAATTTGTTGCACGGTGTTGCACAAGCATTTCACAAGTGTCCCCAAAGAGCTGCTAGGCCAGGAGTGCAGATTGCTGGAAGAGGAGGCAATTTTTAATTCTCCCTACAGAACCTGCCTTGATATCTTGAACACCAGGTAACCTGTGCTCCTCAGCAGGGCCCTGCTCTAACACTGAGCTCTTGGAAAAACTTCGGAATTGCAGCTGTCCTGGCTTGCACCATTGGGAGAGGCTTTGGTAATTTTAATGGTTGGCTTCCCAGGCACATTTGTTCACCTTGGTAGTTCCTGAGGCTTCTCCAGCACTGTATGTGCAAGTGATGGAGGGCAGAAGCAAACCCTGCCCCTGCCAGGGCTCTTTCAGCATCCACTGCTTTTTAGGCTTTGTTTGCCCAGAGAAGCTGAGAGAGAATGTTTTGGCTGTGTGCCAGGAAATGTGGTCACCTTTGAAGAATTAGATCATGTATATTGTTTAAGGAGCTTGAATAATGTCTTACCAGGCTGTCACAGAATCAATTTGGTGTAAAGAGGGGAGATTTATATCCTTCTTGGTCCTGACCTTGTCTGACTGCGTGGCCAAAGTATGGGTTGTGAAGTGAGTACACAACCAACTGGGATCTTTCAGGGATGTTGCTTTTTGGAAAGAAGCCTGAGAGTGAAGAAATCCCTGGAGCTCCCATTGTGCTTTTTGCAGCTGGAGGCCAAGTGCAGCACCTTCCCTCTGCACTGGGTTTTGGCCAAGTGTGCAGGAAGGGCTGATGCTGGTGACTGCATTTCAGCACATTTTTGACCCAAAGTGCCTTGTGTGCATTTACAGTATCTGAGGTGTTTTTCCACTTCAGAGGTGCTGCTGGAAAAAAAAAAATTAAAAAATTAAAAATAAATAAATAAATAAATAAATAAAAAATGAAAAAAAAAAAAAAATCTCTGCAGCTGCTACAACTAGGGATTCCGGGCCAGATTTTCACCTGCAGTGCTAAAGCAGATGTGTAGAGGTACAACACTCTCTCATTTCTGATTCTGGTGAGGAAATGGCAGCTGACTGATGGTGCTGGCCCATCTTGTGAACTTTTGCACAGATCTGGTAGTGTTACCCATTTTGCCTTCCAACAGCAAGGGGTTTATGTGGCATTTGATTGTAACATCAGTCTGAAAAAGTTCCTCTTCTACTGATGCACTGTTGTTTTTTTCTCTTTCTCCCCCCCCACCCTATATCTCTCCAATTTTTACATGAAGCTTTCTCTCAAGCTGGTAAGCACATTTACAGCATGTCTGTCCTGTTTTTTAATCACAATTTTCTGTGTGTTTTTAATGTGCACTGTGCCACGTATGACATGACACTGAAATTAACTCTTAAATTTGTTTCTCCTTTGTGTTTGCTTTTTTTGATATTTATCAGATAACTCTGAATACACAGGTCTGGAGTCTAATAGAGGTGATCACAATTCAGTCTTGCTAATAAGATCCTAAAAATAATTCTAATATATAGTTTAGTTTTCACTTTTATAATCCGGGGCTATGAAAATGTAGCACAGTATAAAGTAATTTGGTACTGTAAATGTTAAAAGATTTAAAGAAGAATAATTAAAGGTCTCTGTGCTTGCTGGACCTTTTCCAGAGAGAAACAAATGTCTTTAGTGTAACATGCCTGCAAAGTTTGCTTCCCTTGTCCAGGTATTACTGGAAATCTGCATCGTTATCACCTACATTTTACAGCCCTATGTAGTCCTTTAGGATAACTAATACTGATATTAATTAAAAGTTCTGTAAACTTTAACCAACAAGGTTAACCCAATCTGATTTGCATTCACAAATGGAGCTCTGAATCCTAAACTCTATCTTGGATGCAGCTGGGAAGGTTTCTTGATCTATGGTAAGCTAATATGTGACTGAGTTGGAGAGGAAAGGGATGAACAGATTTGGGAAAGCAAATCCTGTGCTGAGCTGCCTCCACAGGGTAGTGTACTGCTTGACATACCCCACACCTTGGGATGTTCCTGAAGGGTTTTCCACTTTCCTTTGCCCTTCCTGAGCTCAATCACAAGGAGAATGTGGCTGCTTTGCTGCCCTGCTTCATGCCAGCACCCAGGAGCCACAGATAACTGACTGCACTTTTGGACACCTCCAGAGCATCCACAGCAGTCACTTGAAAGTTTCCTTATCCCTTATCCTTGGATCAATCATTTTGGACCTGTTCTGTTCCTAGCAGCTTCTTTGGAGGTGTGTGGAAGCTGGGGGTCTGGAGGTTTCAGGTCCTGCTGCTTCTCTGTCACCAGTGATTTATTTGGGTTCCATTAGCAATATTGCTTCTCCCTGAAGACCTGTGGTGGGGGTCTGAGGGACCAGTGAAATCTCCAGCTCAAACCTTTTAATCCAGGGAGGTTATAGCAGGGATTTCCAGGTGTTGCTTTCCTGCTCCCAGCACTAGAACATCGTGGAGCTGAGCTTTGTATGGAGGAAGAAATCCTCCCTAAATGGCTGATCTGGCCTTTTCCCCAGAACTGCACGAACCAAAAAGATGTGCAGAGAGGGCTGAGCCCCCCATGTGCCTCAGGCAGAGGAGATTTGCTTGTCTGTGCTTTCCTCTGGGATCCCACCTGTCCAAGAGCCAAAACTGAGGCTGAGAAACCTTCTGCTCTCCCCAGATGTAGCTTTAGCCCTCTTCAGGTCCTAATGCAGCCTTTTTTTTTTTCTTTCTTTTTTTTTTTCTTTTTTTTTCCTAAATCTCAGGATCTTTATACAAGTCACTGTAGTGAGCACTCTGCTAGTCCTGTGAGAACACATCAAACCCAGCCCCAATTTTCCCCTTTCCCACCTCATGTTTCCAAAAATGTTAAGAGGTAGCCCAGGTGGTTTTTTTGCTTGAGAGCATGAAATGTGCCCAGCATGTGCAAAATTGCCCCTTGGCTCTTCCTTTGGGAGGAGGAACTGGAGCTTCTGTTGTGATGGGAAACCAAGCATGGAATAAACTCAGGGAGAGATCAGCTCCAGCTATGCTTCCCTCTGCCACACAAATGCTTTGGTCTGAAGCACTGTGAACAAAGAGATTGAATTGAACCCAGCCTAGAATTTTTGAAGTCAAAAAAATGAAAAAAATGCTTTTCTAAATGAGTTTGCTTAAATCTGGTGCATGCTTCTAACTGGGGGTATTATAAGTGACCTGGCTCTTCTGCTTGGAGTTGAGAAGAATATTTTATGGCTTGTAGCAGCTTGTTTATTTACAAAGCTCCATCCAGATGCTTTGCCTTAAAAAGAGATACGTATGAAAATATATATGTATGGCTTTAGGGTGCAGATTATCAGTAGAGGGTATTGAATCATTCTCATATCTCATGTGATGGGGGAGTTACTGTCAAGGAATTAAAATAAATCTCCCCTGTAGTGTGCAGAGCAGGTAATGTAAGCTCTGCTGAGACTTCGTCTGGTTCAAGTTTCAGAACTCAGTTGGTTCCTTCATTTCTCTTAAATTTGCTTTCTCATTGCCTCATGAAATGGAATTTCAACTGCATTATTACCCAGATGCCCAAGACTCAGCTAGCCCCAGATGCCATCCTGTGCTGAAAATCCAATTTCCTGAGCTTTGCCTGCTCTGCTCTTCTGCAATGGCTGGACCAGAGGAGGTGACCAACTCCTCTAGCTGTCCTTCATCCCTCCAACACCCCCAAGTTTGCTTTCTAAATCTAAATCTAAAAGTGCAGCAGAAGGAGCTCAGTGTCTCAGAGCCCCTTCAGTGCAGAACTGAAAGGGTTGAATGGGCAGCAGTTTTCTGGAGTTTCCACTCAATCACCCTCCTGAGAGAGGGGTTTGGCATTTTAATAAGAGAAATGGTGCAGCTCTGCCCACAAGCTTTCACAAAGCTGCTGGGCCATTGAATTTGGCTTCTCAGCTTTGTGGTTTTTACCATTCTTTCTTCCATAGGTCAGTAATCCCCCCCTTAGAACTGAGATGTGGAATGAGCAGAAACCAAAACAAGAAAAACCTGAGCAAATTCAAGATAACGTACAAGCAGCTCATTCCTTTGTGGTGCAAGTAATTAGTTTTGATGTGTGTTCAGTATAGCCCACCCAAAGTGTCCCCCTTGCCCTCCTGCAAGACCAAAGAGGTACTTTGGAGACATTAGCATGGATGTTATTTTATGTGTTATGTGCATGCTATATCAAATTGAAGCAATCAAGGAGTTTGAAGGCAGAAAAAGGGGTTTTCAAGCAGAATCACACAAAGGTAACCACTGTGGTCTTCAAATATTTTTTTTTTTTTTACTTCTGATTTCAAGTAAATTGATTTTGTGACTTTGTAACTCCTTTGTTTTTATGCTAGTACAAGTGAGAGAGGAAAAAATGTCAGGCTTTGACATGGGATGTGGATTCTGGAAAGTAAGCAGCATGTTTTAAAATTGCAGAATCCCAGAGGAAGCATTTCTGTTACCTCAGTGTGTCAGTACCTGACATCAATGAACTGTCTTGGACCAACACTCAGACACTGCAGAGCAAGCCAGGAGTTAGTAGTGTGCACAAGAAGTGACAGTGACACAGGAGGAAAAGCCAGGAACTGCTTTCCTGGGGATGCTGTCAGTACCAGAGTAGAGGGAGGCAGGAAAGTTCAGCTTTCCATGAGTTTGGGACTCTCTTAATTAAAATCTGATGATACCCATGGCTAAAAATAGCTCCCCAGCTTTGCTGCTGAATTCTGGCATTCTTGGTGATCTCCTATTTGCCATTTGGTATGGAAGTGGGATGTGGTCCTGGGATTATTTCTGAGGCATCCCAACTCCTGACCTTTTTGCTCTGTGCAAATTATAACAATGCTTCAGACCACTGGGATTTTGCCCAGATTTTTGTGGGCTGTTTTCAAAGTGTAATCCTGAAGGATTCTTTCAGGCTCTGATTTTTTTTTTTTTTTCCTTTCTTTCTTATTTCTTTCCCCCCTCCCTCTCCATTCCACCTCTGCAGGGAGCAGGGCCAGAAGACTTCAGCAATCTCCCACCTGAGCAAAGAAGAAAGAAACTTCAGCAAAAGGTTGATGAACTGAACAAAGACATTCAGAAGGAAATGGATCAAAGGTATGTCAGACCTCTGCAGTGAAAAACAAAATGGAATTTCACAGAGAACTGAAACATGAATGGGCAAATTAGAACAAGGTTCTTATTTTACAACAAGGTCAGAATTTTATGTTTGCAAGAGACAGAACATTTCATCCCAGAATGATTTCAAGATTAAGCCTCTCAGATACTATTCTAGCCCTAAAAATTGCTTTTATTTGTACAATGTACCTGCATTTTCTGCTAGCTTGCTTTTAATGAACCTGTTTTTTTCAGGTTGGTAACCCACGCTGTCCTCCTCATTTTATATCATGAATAAGGAGGAAAAACTGCACGTGGTTGTACGATTTCTCATTGATTTTTTTTTTTTCCTCTGTGGTAACTTACATTTGTCTCTGTACAGATTTTCCTTTCTGCTCTACATTGAGTCTGAGGTAACCCAACGTTAAAATTGGATACGAAAACAGAGCAGAATTAAGTTATTTTAAATAAAGCTAGCATATCACTGAGGAAGTAGCACCAGAAGTTAAAGAGGAGTTAAAAAAATAGTAATAAATATGACTCATGTGTTTGCAATATTGTCCCTTAGGGTTTCAGCCACAGAGCAGTCCCACTTCCTTGCCACCCACACTTTTTCCCAGTTTCTCTGCACACAAAGCAAAGCCAGAAACAGGATTTCAATTGTCAGGACTTTGGTGGGAAACTCTAAAATATAAAGCGTGTTAACTTGAGTCGTGGGACTGTGATTAACCTTTCTCCCCCCAAGTAATGCCGAGAGAAAAGCTGAATATCTGGGCCAGTAATACAGGAAATCAGCTCTAAGTCCACCCTTCTCTGAGCTCTGCAATGTTTATCATCATGCAGATAAAATTTTCTTGAAGTTCAGCCTCAGCACAGTGCTGTCCATGGGACCTCTCTGGGATTCCCTAAGGGAGCTCCTGGAGCCTTCATCCTGGCCTTGCAGTACCACATTCATCATAGCAGACCTTAAAATTCACATCTCTGCAAGCCTAGGCATCTGGTTGATAAAAAACACAGCCCCCAGAAAGAGCCTAGCAGAAATGCTGTAGAACTTCAGAGGATTTGGGGCTGCATTATGTGGCCTGAGGTCCATCTGTCACTGTCCTGTGACAAATGCAAGCCAGCTGGCTTTGGCTTCATTTTAGGCAGAGTGAAATAAATACCTTACAAATTATATGGGTTGCAAAAGACAAACTGCAACAGGCAGGGTGAGAATTTCTGGTTGGCAATCCCTTTTTATTATTAATACGTCCAGCTCTTTGTCCCAGTTTCTTAACTGGATTTCAGCCCATGGTGGAGAAAAATGATGCAAATGTTTGTGCCCTCCAAAACTGGCTGATATTCATCTAAAAGCTGAAGCTGTCATTCGTTTTAATAGTTTGAGAGATTCTTTTATTATTTTTTTTCCCAAGGGTTAGCAAGTAAATATTGTAGTACTAAATAAAAGACTGTGTCAGGCAAAAGTCAGTGTCAGGTTCTTCCTTTTGCACGTGTCCAGCTGCTTTTCTGCTAGGATTCTTCAAGCAGGACATGCGGATCTTGAATCATTTGGTGTAAATGTTTTGTGTGTTTGTACCACCCCTGCACATCTCCTGTCCCCTCCTGACCCACTGGTACCCTCCTGTCCCCATTACTTGCAGGAAAGAGCCTTGAGTGCCTGCAGAGTGAGAAACTCTTTTTAATTAAAGTGGGAGCCTGCAGAGTTTGGCTTTAGAGAAGAGCATTTCCTCCCCAGACACACTAACACAGGTTTGGTTCTTCTTTTGTTTTTTTCAGAGATGCCTTAACAAAAATGAAAGATGTGTATATCAAGAACCCACAGATGGGGGATGCAGCCAGTGTGGACCAGAGATTGGCAGAACTCGGACAGAACATTGAAAAGTTACGATCAGAAGTTCAGAAGTTTGAGGTATTGACACTGAGGGTTTCCATTTCAATAAAAAGGAGCTCAGCAGAAGCTCAAGCAGATGCTTGGTTGCTTTGCCAGGGGTACTGATGCATTTTCTTACTGGGGATGGGTGAGTGCTACTGAAGCACTTGCATGAATTAAAATCTTTGAGCCCTTTTTTGAAAGGTGAATGTCCAGCATCTCTTGTGACTGCCAAGCAACCATCCTGCTCTTTAATTTGTCACAGAAAACAAACAGTGCCAAGTGGTGGGTAAGAGAAAACGTGTAGCCCTCTCCAGGCTGCCCAGAGGGGCTCAGATGCTTATTTAATAAATTAAATAATTGGAAATCTCGAGGTACAGAGGTCTGTGGAAAATCAGAGGAACGTGAATGCAGAGCACCATTTATAGTCTTACCAGCAAGACAAAAAGCATCAGATGAAATATGTTTTAAGGAATAGTCTGCCATTAGCAGGAAGCTTCTCAGAGATATAAAATCTCCAGAGTATAAGATACACTTGGAACACATGGAGTATAATTACACCAGAAGGATTATAGGGCTGAAGAGAGATTTCACTGTGTGTGTAAATACAGCCCATTAATTTTAGATGTTTCTTATTGTTTTTTTATTATTTGTTACTTTCTTATCATTTGAAAATCAGCTGTCACAGGAATTGCTGTTGAGCCTCCTATAAGCTGCCACATGTCTTTTTATGTTATTAAGTGGAGCAGCAGCATCTCCCAACATCTGTTGTTAACTTCTTGAGTCCCAGTGTTTACAGCACCCACTGTCAAAAAAAAAAAAAGGTTTTCAATCAGTGTATTTTTGGCAAGACTGATAGAATCCTGGAATGTCAGGTTGGAAGGGACCTCCAGGATCCTCTGGTCCAACCCTTGTGATATTATTGTTGATGTGAGATGTCTCAGCACCCTGTCAAGCTGAGACTTTAAACTTTCCAAAGTGGGGGAATCCACCACTTCCCCTGGGAGACCATTCCAGTGTCTGACTGTCCTCAGATGGAAAATTCTGTGGATGTAACATACGATTCAAGTCCAGCAATGCACCCGGGAGGTGCATATGCTCTGTTTTTAGTCCCACGGCCTCAGTGTCAACTAGAACACTGCAAAATTCCAAACAACACATCCCCTTGCAAGCCAGAGGCAGGAGAGAGACTGTTTTTTCCCTTTGCAGGGCTGGCTAGCAGAGGTGGAGGGCAGGTTGCCCGCACGGACGGAGCAGGCCCGGCGGCAGAGCGGGCTCTACGAGGCCCAGAACCCTTCAGCAGTCAACAGCTGTGCTCAGGACAGAGAGAGGTACAGTATCTGTACAGAGCCTGCCTGCTCCCCCCCAGAGCTGGACCCCCTTTCCTGGGGGGGGTGGTCAGGAAAAGGGGAGTTCTGCAGCCTGCAGGAAGGTGCTCTGTGGGCAGGCACTCTGAGAAGTGCCTGATCCTAGCAAAGATCCCTGTGAAGTGCCTGATTTTAGGAGAAAGATCCCTGTGAAGTGCCTGATCCTAGCAAAGATCCCTGTGAAGTGCCTGATCCTAGCAGAAAGATCCCAACTTAAAGCCAGTTTTTTGGATCCATTAAGTGGAGTGCCTGATCCTAGCAAAGATCCCTGTGGAGTGCCTGATCCTAGTGGAAAGATCCCTGTGAAATGCCTGATTTTAGGAGAAAGATCCCTGTGAAGTGCCTGATCCTAGTGGAAAGATCCCTGTGGAGTGCCAGATTTTAGCAGAAAGATCCCTGTCAAATGCCTGATCTTAGATCCCTGTGAAGTGCCTGTGATCCTAGCAGAAAGATCCCAACTTTGAGCCAGTTTTTTGAGTCCAATTAAATGTGTAGTAGTCCCTATGCTACATCCCTGCACATGCTTCAGTGCTGTGAAGGTGGGTGAGGTAGGTGCATTTTTACAGCTTTTGATGGGGAAAAATGACTGCTCTCAGCCATCTGCTGGTGGCAGCAGCCAGTTCTGAGCATCCCTTGGAATTGCTGAGCTTCTGCAGGTGCAGTTGCTCACCTTGCCTCAAGTGTCTGGTAGCCAGGTTGTTCTCCTTGCTCCTGAGACTGGTTGCTATAGTTGCTGTGTATTTTCCTCTCTTGAGCAGCCCAGATGGCAGTTACACGGAAGAGCAAAGTCAGGAGACTGAGATGAAAGTACCTGCAACAGATTTTGATGATGAATTTGATGATGAAGAACCACTACCCACCATAGGAACGTGTAAAGCTCTCTATACATTTGAAGGTAACACTCAAACTTCACTCTCATTTCACTTACTGTTTAATTTAGTTCGTATGACAGGGACAAGTGGGAGACCTTCATTTAACCCCTGCTGTGTTTAAATAGATGAAGAAAGAGCAAGTGAGGCTCTGGCATGCCTATTTTTATACAGAGGCACCAAGGCAGTTATTTGGCTCTCACTATAGTGAGGACTCTGCTAGAAAAAAAAATCCCCAGAACTCTGATATTAGGATCACATTTCTCTGCTGCTCTGTGTACTCACTGTTGTCTCCTGAATCGTGTGCTCTCGTTCTTGCTGCAAGTGCATCAGTGTGCCCTGAGCACCCCACACTGCATCCTGGGTTCCTGTTGCCCAGCACATTCTAAGCTCCATGTTACTGTGTCTTTCAGGTCAGAATGAAGGAACAATTTCTGTAGCAGAAGGAGAAATGCTCTATGTAATAGAAGAAGACAAAGGAGACGGGTGGACACGAATCCGAAGGAACGAAGATGAGGAGGGCTATGTCCCCACATCATATGTTGAAGTCTATTTGGACAAAAATGCCAAAGGTGCTATGACTTATATTTAATACTTTTCTTATTATTAATTTGTTTTCACAGAGATATCCAGCTCTGAAACTGCTCTGTGTTGCAGATGGAGCCTTTTAAAAGTCTGTCCAGTGCCACACGGTGCATTATTTTGTACATGGACTAATCTGGCTTGCTGTACTGCAAAATGTGCTTTTTAATGGTCAGAGAAGGATAGTGTGGTAGACTGTAACACTAGAGGGGAAGCACTGCCATTCCCAGACAGTCTTTGTGCAACTCTCCCTGCTCTTGCACACCCAACAGTGCAGGGGACACAAAGGAATAACATGGGGTCCCCTCAGGTACCCAGGGGGCATCTCAGACACACAACTCAGCTCTTTGTCCCCAGCTGATTCAGTGAAAAGTAACCTAGGAGGTATTTAGATTGCTGTTGTGTCTCTTGGTGTGTGAGGGGCTTTTCAGAGCCTGATGTGTGCTGTGGACCTTCTGGATTGAACCCTGGTTGTCATGTAGTCAGTGTGTTTGGAAAGGGAAGGAGAGATCTTGCCAAAACCTGTCCACACCATGCTCTGAAGCCCTGGATAAATCATTCAAACATTAAGATTCTCTAGCCTTTCCCACCTTGGTACACGTCAGAAGATGTATTTGCTGTTTCAGGTGACCACAATTAATGGTTTCATCTTTTTCTTGCCCAAGATCACTGGAGGCATTCAGAGCTTCAGAGCTCAGCAATGTTCTGTTCTGTTGCTGCTTTTACCTCCTCCCAGAGAGGTGCTGGGTGAGCAAGCAGTGCTGCAGGGGAATCCTGGGTAGAATACATGCAAGCACCATGAACACCTGGTGAAGCAACAGGAATCAAAACATTTTAGATCTGTTCCAAATCAGGAGGTGTTTGAAGTCCACTGTTAAACAATTTATGTGATTTTTTTTTTGTTTTTTTTTTTTTTTTTTTTTTTTTTTTTTTTTTTTTTTTTTTTTTTTTTTTTTTTTTTTTTTCCCCCCAGTCACTTAATTGGTGTGTTTCCTAGAGTTTAGGGTTCTTGGGATGAAACAAGCTGCCTCATCCAATTTAAAAGAAAATTGAACCATTCTCCTGGGGATTTATGGACAGTAGGAAGAGAAATAGGACTGTCTGTAAACAGTGACTTGATCAGTTCTCTGTCTGGGATTCAGTATTAAACAGTGGAGTGCCTTGTCTGCTGCAGATGAAAGTCTGGGATCTTGTTTCATTTTGCCATATTATAGTAGTTTTATGTTTGTGTTGGCAAACACAGGGTCAGTTGAGATGCAAGAGAGTGCAAAAAGCTCAGCCTTCCTGCTGTCTTTTATTAACCTTTGAAAGAGGAATGTGGATTGTACATTCTCCTTCAGGTTGAGAACAAGACAGAGCAGCACAGCCAGGGAGATCCCATCTCTTACCCTGGTGTCCTCTCCTGGGGAGACTGATTCTGTGTGGGGCACTGCTTGAAAGCCACATTATTATTCTGCTGGAAAATTGGTTGTTCAGCACTGTAGGCTGCTTGGAACAGTTAAGCTGGTGTGGCAGCTACATCTGCCCTGAGTAACAGGAGAGGCAGCTCTGCCCTCAGCCCCACAGCCAGGTTCACATCAGCAGAACAATCACAGCAAATCACTCCTTCAGCAGCAGGCTGGGTGGGAAATGAGGCAAAGCACCTTGCTGGGTGGGGTGAGGAATCCTGTTAGCACACCCTGCTAATGGGGCTAGCAAAAATTTGTCTTTTAATTTCCCCTTCTGGAAAGGATATTGCAGGAGTATTGCAATGCCAGCCAGAAAATGGCATATTAGGATGTTAATGGTATCAGGGAAGTTAACAGGGTGATGCTGAATGATTGTGAAAATGCTGGTTGTGCTGGGAGTGAGGGATGATAAAGTTGCAGCCACTTGTATAGCAATGATGGAGGTTTTTCAAGTCCTGTTAAGTTTATCAATTAATTTGGCTGAACTTCAGGAACAAAATCAAATGTAGCTGTGAATAGGTTGTGTAAAGCAATTGTAGTATTTACCTCTCTTATTTGTCAGTCCTCTGGTTAAAAAGAAAAGCAAGAAAAATTTCCTTCAAGTGTCCCAGTAGCAATGTGAAGATTTGGGGGAACTGCTGCTGTGTTCCAAAGAAACTTTTGTTTCAAGCTGCACACTTCTCATTTGATTTTCAGTACATCACTAGAAGTGACTTTATTCAGTTTTATTGAAACAAGCTATGACACACCTGAAAAGTGACACTGTAAATACTAAAGGATTTGCAGATCTTGGTAGTTCTTACCTCTTTTTGGGGAGAAGCTGGAGCAGCAGCTGGTACCTGGGTGTTACCAGGGGGTGGGAGCAGTCACCCAGCTCAGAGTCCATCCGTGACTCTTGGAGCCAGCAGAACCCATCCTGGTTCTGCTCTCCCTGCCTGACCAGGTTGTCCTCATGCTGGGAGCCACCTCAGCTGCTGAATGCTTGGTGAAAAGCACTTTTTCAGGCAGTCAGCTGCAGGGCTCTGCTGCCAAACCTTCAGAGGAACAGGACAGGTAAGTCTTGTGCTGCAATCACCCTCCTGGTTGGAGCCTCCATGGGTGCCAAGCTGGGTCTGTGCACCCCTGCAACTCCCTGTGTGAGGGTTGGGTGTACAATTCACAATGGTACCTCCAGGCAGAGGGTGTTGGCAACCCCTGTCACAAAAAAAAGAAAAATAATATCTATCTTGTTTTGCTCTTTTTTTTTCTTTTTTTTTTTTTTTTTTTTTTTTTTCACCTTTTATCCTACTGGTTTGCTGCTACGGTTGTTTTAAGAGCTCTGTTTCAGAAGGTTTTCTTTAGAAGAGCTGAATGCACTTGTCTCCAGCAATGAAAGACTCTGTTAGGTACTGCTCACTCAGCTGATGCATGTAGAGAAATTTCAATGTGCATCACTGCCAATGAAAGCACAGGCCCAGCAGTATGGGTTTAGTTGTAAATTATTTTATTATTGTCCTTGGTGACAGAACTGGGAGCCAACACAGTTTATTCTCTTTGTCATGCGTGCAGGAAACTTAACAGAAATGCTGAAAAAAAACCCATGTAGACTAATAATATGGGATGGAAACTTGTCTTTTGGGGCTTACACCAACTTCTTGACTGCTAGGGGTGAGGATGGAAACACCTTTGTGCACATGTGGGTGCAGTTCTTGCACCTGCCACGTATCTGGTGCTGACAGCTGTCAAATCCAGGACCTAGTTGGGTCTCTGTGCTCAAAACTGACCATGCTGTGGTTGCTGAACATGGGAGCTCATCATCTGCTTGGGCACAGAGCTGTGGGATGTCATGATCCACCCAGGACCTTGCATGAAATCCCCAGCTTGGTATCAACTCCCCACTGCACCCAGCCAAAAAATGCCCCATTTGCTTCCACCAGACTGGCTCTTTGGGTGCTGTGCAAGGAATTAGAGGCTGTTTTGTGGAGTTAAATCTTCCTGCTAAAAAAACTTCTGGAGCTGTGGGTCTGTTCCTGCTCCTCACCTCCAGTTCTCTCCATGAACCCTCCCAGACAGCTCTGGGTCTCAGTGTTGCAGCTCTGCTCTTTCTTTGCTGTAACCATTCTGCAGAGCCTTGACTCACAGAAATAGGTAAATGTTAACCATGCTGATGCACTTTTTATCTAGGATCTATCTGATTATTTAATGCTTGCCAAATTATTTAGGAAAGAGTAGTTACCAACTGGACTGTGGTGTCTTATAATCCCTTTGTTAAATACTTGCCCTTAGTTCTCCCAGTTTTAAAAAAAGATGTATATAACATAAGAACTAAAGTTACTTGAATTGGGATTGGTTTTATCCTTTTATATATATAAAAATAAATGTTTTTATAGGCTGTTCTGCTTAACCTTGCTGTTGTTTTGATGACTGCTTGGTCCCTCTCTTGGTGATAAGTGTTTTTTGGTCACTCAGCTGCCTGCATCTGGTTGGACTCGTGTAGAAACTTTGGTTTTGTGTTAAGGTTTGTTACATCTGGCCAGTGGGGTTGTTTTGTTTCTATTCTTATTTTTTAAAGAATCATCATCTGTCAGGAACCTCTTTATAGCTTGATGTACCATGGTGTCTTCTTCTAATAAACATTATATTTTCTCATTCCTGTGTTCTTTTGTTTTGCTTTGGGTTTTGTTTTTTTTTAATAGCAATTCATTCAAGTTAACTAAGAGAAAGCAAATGGCCCCAAGCTGTTTTTCACCTACTACCCACACTACATACAAATGTAATTCCTCTTTGGGAAAAATACTGTGGCTCTGAGAACTGTTTTGTGCTGTCATTTGGAGCTTCTTCTTTTATGGAAGTAGTTACAAAGGAGATGGGAAGGTTCCCCTGCTCTCTGGAATGCAAGGGAAGTTCATGCTGTATTCCCTTGGACTGGCCAGTCCCTGGCTAAATCATTTTTCTAAATTGGAGCTTCACTTGGCCACAGACAAAACTTAAACTCTGCCAGAAACCTGTGTGTACAGGAACATGGCAAAGGATGGTTCAGAGGCTGTGACTGCTTTCACTTCCCTCTGAACTTCTGCACCCCCCTTAGAATGAAAGCTCTTTGAAGAAAGTGTCACTAGTCTGGATTTGTCTGCAAAATTTGTGTTTTACCTTCTTAAAAGAGGATCTTTCTCAGTCTCTGAAGCTGTCACTTGGAGAGATGCAGGACTGCTCTGCAGATTGAAAATCAAAAGCTGTTGCACTAAGAAAGAGCTGGCAGGGTCCTGCTCCCAGTTTTCCATCCTCTTGAAGTGTCCCAGGGATGCTCATCCCCAGCCTGGAGGGAAAGGCTGAGGGTGATGCTGACTGTTTGAGCTGCCATGTATGCTGAGTTCAGGAGCCTTCCTTAACCCCTTGTAACCTGGTAGATGCTTGGATGCTGTTATTTCCTTTTAATCTCCTGCAGTGCTGCTCTGAAGGGATCCCGTTTTCCCCAGCCTCTTTCTAACCCAGTCTCTTTCTTTTTGTCTTTCTTATGTTTTAGATTCCTAAAGGTGTTTGTGCTGGTGCAAGAACCTCGGGGCGAGCTTGTCACAGAAGGAGAAACAAAATGGTCTGTTTACCCTGCAGGCAGTTAAATCACACCCATGGAAAACCAGACTCCCACTCTGGTCTGGAGTTCCCACTTGAAAAATTTAGACCTAAATTCCATCCCAATATCATTCAGATGCTTGCTCTTTTCCATGGCATGCAACTTGTGGCTCAGATTCACTTCCCAGCCTTTCCCCCTCCCTTCCCTGTGCTAGCTTGGCACAGCCCCTCTGCCACACGTAACCAACACTTCCCCCCCTACCCAATTCCTCTTGCCACCCCTTGAAGAACTGCTGGCTGCCCTTTGCAAAGGGTAACCAGAGAGTCCCAAGCATGTCCTGATCTGTCCTCCCTTGTCCCTCAGTCCATCTGAATGTGTGCACTGGTCCCTCAGCATTTCACAAGGTGCCTTTAGTGCTAATCCTGCAGGGAGCATCACCCAGTAGCTTGGCTGGGACCAGTGTTACAGCAGCTGGACTGGGCTCTGAATTTGCAGATATTAAATCCGATCCCCATGCATTATTCTGCTTTCCCCAAAGGTCACTAATACTTGTCAGCCTTTATTTTTTCTTTAAATCTAGGCTGCTGCTCATCCCAAGTATTAAATCCCCATGACCTTGCTGTTTCCCGAAAGCCTCCAAGCTCACGTATGTACCCTCGTTTTCCTGCTTGTCCTCCCTGCCCCTTCCTCTTGGTTCCCCTCTCCTCTGCCCCTCTTCTTTCTCACACACAGACACACACAAAGACAGACACTGGCATTTTGGTTTGCAGCCCCATTTTGCTCCTCCCAAAGGCCTCCGTTTTGCTCTCATTTCAGTCTGCATGCTCGCCCTGTCGCCTTGCCTGCGCCCACCTTCCTGAGGGTCACCTTATTTTGTGGCTCAGTGTTGGTTCATCTCTTGGCAGTTTTCTTTTGTCGGGTTGTTTTTCAGCATTTCAGACCTGCCACCTTCTTTTGCATGACCTCTTCTGCGTCCTCATCAGTTCACGTTTGAGTGACGGAATTTTCTTAGAAAAATGAAAGAGAAAACAGGGAAAAAAAAAAGAACCAAGAACCCACACTCTGTTTTGTTCTCTCACCTTGTCATGGAGTGGACCTTGACCCAGAAGCCAGACAGGAATGGTGACCATCCTGTTCTCAAGTGGTTCTGTTTGAAGCAGAAGTAACATGGTCAGTGAGGCTGCACTTTATCCCATGGTGCAGAGGAGAGAGAGCTGTAAAATCTCCAAAAATCCCATCATCTGGACCTCAGCTTCTAAGGGTCAATTGCTTCCTAACCATCTCTGTTCCATCCATTGGTTGCCTTTGAGTCTTGACCATTTGTAGGATCTCACAGTCATCTTTTACATGTTTGAGCCCTGCAAGAGTCAGTTGCTATTTAGCAGCACCTGAGGGCCCCTTAGTCTTAGATCAACACATAATTTGGGGGATTCTCCTTGCTCTTAGCCACTTTTCAGCATATTTGGTAAAATCCCCAGAATTTGAGAAAGAAGCCACTATGGGCAGGGACCCCAGAATGAAACCTCTCAGGTTTAGTTTGCAGACAGCCACGTGTGGGTTGTTTTGCATCCAGAAGAGTGTCCACAGATCCTCTCCATGCTGGGGGTTGCTTTAGTCATCCCCACTCAGGATGAAATAATTTTCGAGTTGGATTATGTGTTGTGTTCACCACTCTGTCCCCTTCTTTCCATTCAAGATCCCAACTTTTTAATGGGACACAATCTGAGTCCTACAGCTAGTACTGTAGCTGTTGTATTATGGTGCTTAATATCAGCGAGCATCAACCAGCAAAAGGTTTGGGTTTTGGTTTTTAAATCTTAATTCAAAAGGCTCAGGAGCCTGCCTTGAGATGCAGGCAGTACCAATGCTTTAGCAGCTTCTGAAGAGTTATAATCCTTTAAATTACCATTCTTGTCATTGCTGCTACTGCTGTCACTTAACTCTTTAGACCCTCTGATGGCAGAATGGGATCCACAGAGTTGGCACCTGGGACTTTGTACAAAGATTTGTGCAGAGGCTTCGTTGCATCCATCCATCCATCCATCAGGGATCTAAACAGTTAAGCTGTTAACAGGTGTGCAAAAATACCTTCAAAATCTTTTTAGCTGCAGTGTTTTTATTCTCATGGCCAATGCACTGTTGAATCAGCAGCTGGAAGAATTCTTTTTCACCTCTTGTTGTGCCATCTATGTAAAAATTAGAGAAAAGTTTTCTTTTATATATTTAATCTAGGTGGACAGTATATTATTGTCAGCCTGTGTGGAACGTTTGAACAATTGCAATGTCTGTGTTGCTAAACAGTGCTTTAGAAGGAGCATTAGCTTTAGCTGACTGATTATTTTCTTCAAAAGTTTTATTAAAAGACCATGTATGGAGTTTTTGTAAACTTGGCGACTAATTCCCCAAACCCTGGGGTCTTAAAATGTACTGCAAGAAAAAAATAGCAGCAGTCCTGTATTGTAGCCTCCACTTTTATTCTGCTGCCTTTATTCAGGGTAACAAATGAGTAACTTCTGTAGCATTTACCTTTTGCAACATCTGAAGGACTAAATATGTGACTGGTTTATAAAAACTCTGCTTGGATTTACTGATCTTGCCCAGAAGCCTGGACTGTACTCCCTACAAAATCTCATTGTCCCCAGCAAAAGTCTCTAATGCCCTTTCTTAACACCTGTAAATAGAGAAGAAACATATTTACTGATACTGAAAGTTGTGTTTAATGCTAAGTATTTTCAAGAAGTTCATTTAGTTTGATGCATATTGTTCTTTGTTTTCCTGCCTGAAGTGTCAAAGACCTAAAAGAAGCCAAATTCTATTTTAACATGATGATGTCGAGCACTTTTTTAATTTGTATATGTGTGTGTATGTGTGTTTGAGCACTGAGCTCTAGATCTTGGTGGCATCTCAGTGTTGTGATTTCATTGCCAATGTAAAAGGTTCTGGTGTTGCCCATTCATTTCTGGAGACAGAATTCAACCAAATAAAGTGCTTCCATTTGAAAGCGAATATTCACCTTGTAACAATGAGAGGAGAGGCATCCACGTATTTAAATAAACATTTAATTCCAGAAATAGTTTCATCCAGAGAAGAAAAATGGTTTTGTTGCTTCTCTTTCCCAATGAATAAGGCAACTGCCTCTGCTGGGGCTTCTCTGGTTTGCTGAGGTGTTTGTAGCCTTTGCTCCCCAGGGAGCTTTCTGCCTCCCCCCAGGCTTTGCCTGTTGAAAAAGGGAATTTTGCTTTTCCAGAGAAAATTTTATAGCCTGACACTCCCCATAGCTGCTCTTTTACTCCTTGTTACTCTCCTTGGCTGTGGATTTGGGTTTGTTCCAGCTGCAAAACTGACAAGGAATAAGCAAAACCAGCCTGTGCCAGTGGGGGGCTTTTTGACATTTCTTCCTCATGGTTTTTTGGTTTGCTTTTTATTTCATACTGAATTTTCACAGATTTGGATATTGATTTGGCACTGCCTGTACCCTTGAGTGACTGTCTGACATTGTTCTGACCAGGTCACTTTGAGACAAAGTTTTATAAGACTTTTACCTCCCCAGCTGGCACTGGAGAGAGTAAAATGGTTGGGTTTTTATTTGGTCATCTGAGCAGAAAGAAAAATGCCCTGTTCAGTTGGAGCTGTTGGTGTCCTTGGGAAGGACAGCTGGATCTTGCTTTTTCCCACTCGAGTAGGAAGCCACAAGCACTGAAGTTTGGGGAAAGCATTTCCTCAAATCAAACTGTACCTTGTAGTACCCCAGGGAATGCTTTGGTTTGGCAGGGGGTCTTGGCAGGTGGTTTTGATGCTGACTGGTGTTGCAAATAATGCCCTTGTGCATGCAGGTGTGTGAAATAACTCCGTGCTTCCCTTCACCAAATAATCTGCAAACCTGATGCATTTCTGCAAGTTTGGGTGAAGGGATTTGCAGTTCTGTTCTCCTGTGCAAGGTTGGTGAGTGCTGCGTGTCTGTCTTGCTGAGACAAACCCCTGGCTGCCTCCTGCACAGCTTCTCCATCACCTCTTAAGTCCAGTTCAGTGGAACCAAGCTCAGGTAGGAGCCAGAAGGGCTTGCAGTGGTACTGCTGCTCAGAGGAGGTGAGACCTGGGTGATCATTCCATGTGAACCAGCTCTAGAGAGGGTTTTTCCCAAGATCAAGTTGCTGAGTTGTTTTTGATGGGTATTTTTAAAATATAATTTCAGTTGTTCTCTGCCAGCAGAAAGTAATTAACATCTCTCAGTGTGGGACAAATCAGGACTCTATGCAGCAGCCTGCAAGTTGGTGCCTTTTTAGGAAACTGAGTAGCAGGAGCTGCCTGGCTGGTGCTGGCTTCCTTTTCTCTTACCCAGCCCTAGCACTGCCAACTTGAAATAGAAACAGCACAACCAGATCTGTGATTGAAGGCTGGAAACTGAAGCCAAGCTGAGCAATAGCAAAACAAAATTGTGCTTTATCTGCACTGCCTGCATCACGGGGCCTGGACAGGCTGCTGTGGAGGGAAAAGGGGAAAATAAAGTGAATTGCAAAAAGAAGTGGTAGGAGCTCAGCTGTGAGGTGCAGCTGAGGTTGGTGCTGGGGCTGAGATGTGTGCTCAGCCGTGGCCCTGGGAGTCAGAGGAGAGCAGGGCTGCAGACACCCAGGAAAGGAAATCTGGAGGCAGAACCCAGCTTTGAGTGTCACAAGGGCCAGAGGGTAACAAAAAGGACAGCTGTGGGTTTGCCAGAGCAGCACTCAGAGCTGCTTGTCTAGACACTGGATAATCCCTCCCGAGGGGAGGGTGTTCCTCAGTGTCTCCTGGAAGCTTGGAGCTGTTGTGCAGTTGCTGAGGTGATGGGTTTGTTTGTCAGATGCAAGTTTTGGCTGTTGACTCCGAGTTGCTGAAGAACAAGCTGCACGTTCTGACTTACTCAGCTTGAGCTCCATTTACTCAGATATTGCAGGTGTCACTCATTGCTCTGGCAGGGAGCAGTTCCTGTCCCAGCCCCTTGGGGTTTAACAACTCTGGTAATCCTGCCAGGAGCTGGGAATTGAGGGGCTGGCAAGAGCAGAGTGCTCCTGGGGGGCTCAGTGTCACCAGGGACGTGGATGAGATCAATAAGGACATTTCAGCCATGCAACAGACTGACAGAAAATTCTTCTGGAAAGCCAGAACAGCTCAGTGAAACTTCAACAACTTCCCTTGCAAGTTCATTTCATACCCCTGGGCATGACCAGCATGGGCTTTCTGAGCCTAACTGGGCTGAAATTGAGGTAAAAGAAACATGAAGAGGAGAGTGAAAGGAGCAGATGCCCTCTGAGGGAGTGCAGGGTGGCTCAGGACACTTGAGTGATCAAAGCTCAGGAGGGTTTGGAATTGCAAGGCCTTGGGGCAAGGTGTTTCCATTTTTATTTTTCCTGAGCTCCCTGGCAGCTGCCAAGCCCTCTGGCCCCAGGAATCAGCACCACGTTGACTGCACATGTATTTATTTGAACACAGTTTCAGCACAAAGTCTCAACACTTAAGCACAGGAGTGTTACCACAGTCTGTACAGCATCCTCTGCACAGCACAAACACAGACATGCAGCCCTGCAGGCTCTGCAGCAGATCTGAGGGCAGCTGCAGTTTTAACAAAAACCAGCTTAAAACAATGAGAAATCCCACCAGTGGCTCATTGTCTGACCTCCCCTCAGGCCTGGCTGGGTATATACAAGCATCCAGTAAACAGGATAATAAAATTAACATGCTGAACCATTTACAGACACTTTTAAAGAAGAAGTTGCTGTTGGCAGCAAACATTTGGTCTTTAAAAAAAAAAAAAAAAAAATTCTGAAGGCCACATTTTTCTGTCCCTACATCCTTTCCCACTAAGTCAAAGCCACAGCCTTTACCTCCCTCTTTCTTTTCCATGAGGAGTTCAGGAGATCCCAGCCCCACGCTGAGCCTGCTGCCACCCAAGCCAGACTTGATGCTGTGGAATCAGCAGTGAACACAGTTTGGTTCCTCAACCCATAAGAGGCCACCTGTGCTGTGCTGCTTCCATTCATTTGCACTCCCAACACTTGCAAAGATTTTCTCTTGCCTTTGTGGCTTAAGAGATAAACAGAGAGCTTTAAAGAACCAGCTCTGCTGAGGAAACCAGCATTCAGCCTTTTTTTGTCTTCATGAATCTCTCTATCACCTGCTGTGGGGTACTCCATGGCTGTGTCAGCAGTGGATGGGGGGGAGCAAGTTATTTCTATTCATTAAATGAGCCACTGGGTCCACAAATGCAACCTGGGTGGAGAAGGTGGAATGAGCTCAGCATCCAGGTGGGGAGCTGGTGGCAGAAGGCAGCTCACTCCTCCAAAGCTGCTTCCAGAGCTTGGCACCTGCTCAGCTGGGGCCCTTCCCCAGCAGTGGGTGACAGCCCTGTCCCAGGGTGACCCATTTGTGTGAACAAACCAGCTCCTCCTCCTCCTTCAGGGTCACTCTGAGAATGGGGTTATGAACCAAGAGTCCTAAAAGTCTGAGCAGAGCTGTCCTGTGCCCTGCTCCAATGACTGCTGCCCACAAACAGCTCTGAGCTTAAGCTGCTCATGGACCACCCTGAACCACCTGGAAGGCTGCACCCCAGAGCTAAACTGCCAGGAGCTTCAGTGGAAAGAGGACAGAAGGAAGCCAGTGGGAAGGAGGACTCATCTTCCAGCTTTGTTCTCTGAAAATGTGCTGAACACATGAAATCAGATGCAAGAAGGAAAAAAAAATAATCTGCAGGACCATGGAAGTGTGGCTTTAGGGACTCAAGGGCAAGAAATGGCCTCTTTCAAAATTTCTTGGGTGACTGCAAGTGAATTTGCAAGAATTAGATAAAGAGCAAAAGTAGGAAGTTGTGACAGCTGTGCTCCACCAGCACTGAGCTCCAGGGAGACCTTGTGGCTTTAGCTTCAAGTAGCAAGTTTCTCTAGTTGCAGCTAGTTTCTCTAGTTGCAGTTTCTCTAGTTTCCAGTTGCCTTCTGGAAACACAAATGAGGCTTCATTATCTTTAAACATTTGAGTTTAAAAATGCCAAAAGCAAAACCTGCGAAGGAGCAGACCCAGTTTAACTGGGTACAAGCTGGGAGTGCTGGTTTCTTGTAAGCAAAAAAAAAAGAGAGAGAGGGCTGGGGTGAAAGTGGATCCCAGTGAGGTCTGGCTGCAGTCTCCTACCATGGCTTTATCCAGAGGTGAGTTACAGAGAAGCTGTTTTTCTCCCAGTCTTGCCCAGCACCAGCCCCTATATTTAAAGCCACATGAAAGGACAGCAGAGGAAACCTCCCTGCCCCAGAAGTGGGGGTGGGAGCTGCACACACCTTGGAGTACCAGGCAACAGGAGTTTGGCAGAGGATTCCCCAGCCTCCCATCCCCACCCAGACATGTTTGTGCCATACCTTCCCTGCCCCATCACACAGCCCGGGTCTCTGCTTCAATCTTCTGCTCCCCATGGAGGTTTTCCAGCTCTTGAACCTGGGCCACATTCTGCCTGATGGCAATCTCTGGGCCCCCTCCATACAGTGTGCTCAGATAAATCCAGGTCTCCTCAGAAATCTGCCCGTAGTCAGCACCTGAAAGGGAGAACAGGAGCCCTGAGACATGCAGCCCGTGGGCCCCAGCTCTCTGCAGAGATTCCACTGCCAGGGAGAGACTGAAAATATTCCTCCAAGCTGTCCTAGGAGTGACAACTGCAGAAAGCAGGGGAAGAACTTTGCCAACAAGATCAGAGAAGGAGGAGGAATGCAAAAGGAGCTGCCTTGAGAGATGACCAAGATACAAATGCAATCTTCATCAGCTTGGCAGCAGAGCCCAGTGAGGACAGGACAAGTTATTACACAAGCTGGACCACAGCAGAAGTAAAAGTTAAAAAAGAGACAAGTCAGGAGCAAGACAAAGACACTTGGGCAGAGGGATGGGGGAGAAGGTTTCACCACAAAAGTGACACCAGCAAGGTGGGCAGGCAGGAGCTGCCACAGAACTGAGGTGGCTCCTGGGGCCACAGGGATGTGCAGGGAAGTGTCAGCCCCTCTGCAACACCATCCTGCTCTGTGACCACTGCAGACAGATCCCATGGGTCATTCTCCTTCACCTTCCAGCAATGCTACAAGTGCCAGCCTTACCCTGCTTAACCTGCACGTGGCCACCTGCTTTGGTGAGTGCAATCTTGCTGTTGTCAATTGGTCCAGGAGGCTCTGTAAGAGGAGAACAAACATTCAAACCCCATTCTGCTTTCCACACTGCCATCAAATTCCAGCTTATTTCCCCAGCCAGTTCTCAGGATTTCTGCCCTGACCCTGGGGCCCTGCTGACAGCCTGAGCAGTGGGTGTCTGAGCTCTGTTCAGCCAGAGGTGACACCAGCCTGAGGTGTGCCCAGGAAAGGGACTTGGTTCCACTCTGCCTCTCAGCCCTGGCAGACTCCAGAGCTCTCTGGCCTCTTACCATTGTCCTTCCCCTTGACAAAGGCTTCCCACTCCCGGAACCACTGCATGCTGATACAGTAGATGACATTTGGAGACTCCTCTGCCTGGAAAGCCTTGTTCAGCTGGGAAAGCAGAGGAGAACAGACATGCAGGAAGGATTTAGTCATTCCTGAGACCTGGAGGAGCCCCTCCCATCCACTGTAAGTCAGCCTTCCCAGCCTTCAGAAGAACAACTTGTATTGCACCACCTTCCTCACAGCCTGTTCCCTGCTCACTGCAGTGGGCAAGAGATGAGGATGGCTTCAAACTGTGTGTCTGAATGCAGCAACACACAGCAAGGTTGTGTTCACACACAGCAAGGTTGTGTTCACACACACAAAGCTGTGTTCACACTGCCCACCCTGTGCTGTGAGCCCTGGGGAACCCCAAGGTGCATCTCCTGGCCATGCTGTAGATCAAATTCTGGAAAGCAGGGGGCAAGAGTTTTCCACCAGCTGTCTGTGCCAGGTCTCCATTTCCCACCTCTGCCCTCTGCTGTTGTTTCCAGCTGTTTCCCACACAAACCTTGATGAAGGTGTCTATCTCAATTCTCCTGCGTTTGGCCAGGGCTTCAATCTCCACTTGGCAAATGGAGCAGACATAGAGATGGTTCACAGCAGGGCCACCCCCAAACCTGAGCAGAGAAGAATGGGAAAACTGCAGGGGAATGGAAATGCTTCCCAGCCCAGAATCCTACAGAGCTGTTTTTTTATATTACTCTAGAAACTGAAGGAGTGAGTCCTTCAGTGAGGGTCAGGATGCTGCTCTAAAACAACACATGGATACAGCTCCTTTGGATTTAGATGATGAAGTTCTAGCAGTCTGTGCCAATCCTCATTCCTTGAAGGTGCCCTGGGAAGGGACTGTACCTTGGGCACTGCCTCAGGTGTGAAACAAAATCCAAAACTCATAGGCAGGATGAATGAAGCAGCCATATTCACCTGTTGTAGAGATATTCCCACACATTCTGGGGCAGAATCACAACCAGGTCATCAATGTAGTGGTACTTATTAGGAGGGATCCCTGTGGAGGAAAGACAAGAGGGAGAGTTAACCAAGGAACTCATTCTTGCCAAGGAGAGACACAAATTAAAAAAAAAAAGCAGACATCCTTTGCTGAGAAATCCCTGATTCCAGAATCTGCTTCCTCTGCTAATGGAAGACAGTCAGGAGTTCATTAACTGTGAAGACTTTTCAATTCATGGCCTCAGTTTCTAATCAAGTGCTTAATTTCCAAGTGGAGATGGGATTGTGTTTATAAACACAAGGGCTCCCCAGCATGGCTGATGAAGCAGCAGAGCAGTAAAATGTGCTCTCAGCTCTCCAGCAGCACATCCTCCATCCTCCAAACAAACACCAAAGGCCAGCCTCACTGATAGGGTAGCAGATAAATGCTGCTTTATCTGCTTTCTACACGTTTGTTTTTAAAAACAAATGGAGAACTGAAAACTGTTGTTTCCCAGCACCACACATCCCTCTGATCAACAGGACAATGGGAGAATTGTCCCATCCCTCCCCAGTCAGGCTGGAGTTCCTGCCAAAGAACTGGATCCCACTGCAGTGCAGGCTCTGTTGGGATGACAGTGGGAAATTTATTTTTTTTTCTGAAGCATAAAGGCAGAGCTGGGAGTTGCTGCTCCCAGGTCTGGCAGTGCTGCCTTACCTCCATGAGAGCACAGGAAAGTGTGATTGGTGATGGGACCAGGCTCAGCAAAGGTGTTGAATTTATTGAGCCACTCTCTAGAGATGTAGAACTGCAGCAAACTGTGCTCCTTCATGCTGGCAAGGGACACAACTTTCTGACGCTCTCGCACAGCCTCCTCACTGCTTTTCCTTCAGGAGGGAAAGGAAAGAGAAAGGAAGTGATGCCTGAAAACTTCCAAATGCATTTCTAGGAATTCTGTTCAAAGCTCACCTGTAGAACAAGACGTAGGCTTCTGCATTCTGTACCACAGTCTCATGGACTTCAGTGACATACTGGTCATCAAACTCATACCACTGGCCATTGATCACGTTCTGGCAGTAGGCTATGTAGTGCCCACCTGGAGCAGAGAAAACACAACACCACTGGGGTTTGGGTAATGTCAGCAATACAAACAGGATTAGCAGCTGGTAGAGCATGGAGAGAAAGGGGGAAAAAAAAAAAAAGCTTAATTCTTGTTCAGGCAAGCTGTGCAGGAGCAGGGGAGGCTGGCACTGTCACCCTGATTTGCCTCCCTTGGAAAAGGCCTCTCAGTGAGACTGAACACTGGGAAAGGGTTTCAGCCAACCCAGTGGTGAGGCTGCAAGAGCTGCAGGGGTCTGTCAGCAGCTGCTGGAGCCAAGGAATGGAGGGGGCAGCCCTTCCACTGCACTTCATCCCAGAAGAGGTGTCAGCTGGTCCTGGAACACATTTGTGCTTTGCTCACACTCATCCTGTTCCCGCTCACTTGGGTACTCAGAGGAGAAGGACTTACTGCCTGCTGTGCCATGGTGACAGATGACTGACAGTAGATCATAGGTGGTGATCTGGGAGACACACTCCTTGGCTAGGAAAGGTCGCAGATCCAGCCCTTCCAAAGGGAAGGAGACATGGCTGTTGATCTTGAAGGAATACATCACCTCGTGCCGGAACCGTTTCAAGTGGATGCAAAGAATCTAAAGGAGCAAAGACAGAGACCACCAAAACCCAGCTTGGCCACGAGCATCCTGGTAAACCAGCAGCCTCTCTGTGTCCCATTTTTGCAAGAGTTCTTTGCCTGTTACTTATGAACCCTGCTGGCTCCTCAGCTTACAACGGGGAAGTCTCTTGTAACCTAGATCCAGGACTTTGCCACCAAACCAGGCAGCAATGGCCATTCCTGCTTTACCTCTGGCCTCCTTGCCTCCTCAGGGGCTGCTAAAAGCAAAGTGGGAGACCAAGTGCTCTGCTCACCTCTGGCAGTCGGAGGACTTTGCAGTACTTCACTCCATTCCGCAGTCTGAGGAAGGAAGAGACATGAGCTGTGAGGAATCTCTAAAGCAAAGGGATTCCAAAAGGCCAGGCTGGGTCATGTTCCCTTTGAAATCCAAGACAAATCCTGAATTCCAGCAGCAACACATTCAGGCTCTTTGCAGCATCCTTCCCAAGTGGCCTTAACAGTTTTGCCTTACTTCTTTCTAATGCCAAACCACATCCCTGGGCATATCCTTCTTCCTTCCCTTCCTCCCTAAAGCCAGCACCTCTGCAACCTCTCAAGACCAGAACTTGAATACAAGGCAAGGCAGAGTTCATGTGCCACTCAGCAGAAGAAATCTCCAGGCTGAGGGCATAGCAAAATGTTGGACAGCTCTACAGAGAAACCAAGTTCCAGAGAAACCCAACACAGATGATGCAAACTTACTTTTTACATCGTTCACAGCTGTACATGTTGTCCCCTGGAGATAAAGAGAAGAAAGCCATTATGCAGTTACTCAGAGAGCACTGTGCTGATGTGGCTTCATCTCCACCCAGAGCAGAGAAACTTGAGTTAAACCACCTCTTGGGGAGGCCAGGGGGGGAAGAGATCAAAATAAACACTTCTCTCAATAAGTGGAAGCAAGAAGAGAATGCAGGCAGGCAGCAGCACAGTGTGATTGCCCACCAACACAAGTGAACACAGCAAATTGTTTCAGTCCTCCAGAGCTTGAGTCAATGGAGAAAGTGAAGAAACTAAGGTGGGTAAGGAGCCTCAGCACTCACAACCAGCCAACAGCCATGTCTGCTCCTCACTGAGGACACTCTTGCCTGGATTTCCTACCCCCGAGCTGGTGCAAAAACTCAAAGATGCTGAGCTGCTAACTTTTGTTACTCCAGGTGACTGAGGCAGGATTTCCAAAGCGATTTAATATGCCTCTAAAATGCATGTGAACTACCCCTCCATACATTTCTTTTCATGCTGTCAGAGCCCACTGAAGAAAACTCACCCTTCAACTCATCTGCTGCAAAAAAGGCAGCAAGGCAGTCCTCCAGTGTCACAACAGGACCCCAAAACCAGCTGGGGATACATGACACCACAAATCTGCAGGATAGAGGGGATTAAGAGAAAGAGTTATACATAAAATAGCTGCACATTTTGGCATACAAAACCCCAAATGGATCATGGGTTTCCCTCTACTTCATCACACCTCCCAGAGGTAAAGCAGATCCCAGAGGGAAAGCATGATTTCTCTCAGCTGATGTTCCCACAATGATTGCTCAAGCTGGAAATGATTTGTAAAACTAATCCAGGAATTCCATTGCTCTGGAGGGCAAGACTGAGCTAAAGACAGAAGAGTGAGAGAGGGATCTGAAGGTGCAGGACAGAACTAGAGGAACAGTAGCAACTCTTTCAGGTAAGAAAGCTCCAAGACCTGTGAGGTGTTGTTCAAGGAATGGTTGGGATTGACCTTCTGCTGTAAACAGCAGGTAGGGAGAGCTGCCTTCCAGCACTGCAGGGCAAACCCCAGGAAAAAAGAGATCCCAACACACCTCCGGATATACTCCATGATGAAAGCAATCCAGCCTTGTGAGGCATAGTTGTCCCCACAGGCCCCTGTCTTAGGTGGCACATTTTGGTAGATGGCAGAATGCAGTTTGGCCAAGTCCTCCTTCCCTGGGATTGGGAGTGACAGGTCCTGGAATGTCTCCACTGTTGTAGAAACCTGGAAATATCCAAGAGGAAGAGGTCTGGGTTTCTTGTGCATGTAATGGAGCTGGGACCTGACCTTCACCACCTTTTATCACTGCTTGGATTTCGTCTAGGCTGCAAACCTGAGCTGAGAGTAAAAGTCACTGAGTAATTATTCTTCACTGCTGTCAGCAGTATGACTTCTGTTATGGGTTTTGTAGCAGTGGAATCAGCTTTCTAATGTGAATGGGATATTGCTACACCAACTCAGAGAAGCAAACAGACCCCTGCAGAAAAATCTAACTTTTTGGAGTGGCAAGGCCCTCCCACCTGTGCCCAAACCCAGCTATGGTGATGTTCACAGGCCTACTGCACCCCAGTGTTTGGCAACAGGAGCACCCTTTCCTAAGGAGAGATGTACAAGCCAGGAGAGTGTGTGCTTTGACCAACAGGCACCAGACAACTCACCCTGTCACAGGTGAGGCACTGCACCAGGCTGAGGATGGAGCCGTCGAAGATGTCAGAAATCACACTGCGGTAACGAAGTTCTTTCTTCTTTTTCCCAGAAGCCTGCATCTGGGCTGGAAGACAGACAAGGAAGCCCCATCATGTAGCAACTTCTCCTCATCTCAGTAGTCATGCAGCTGCACATGAACACAGGACCTGTGTCCTGCATGTTCAGGTGCCATTTGGAAGCCACAGTGCAGCCTGCTGTAAACTGACACGAAGAACTCGGCTGCTTTGTGGGGTACAGGAAAGGAGGAGGCAGCTAACTGAACCAACACAAACATGCCAGCTCACAGCAGGCAGAAATGCATTACTGGAAATCCTGCTTCTGTCCTCTTACTACATGTCAAGAAGCCTGGCCCTGCCACAGAGGGGCCCTGCTTTTCTCAGGTCTTGCCACATTTTGCTCTAAGCTTCACACTCCCCTCACCTACCTCTCTTCTTTCTCCTTCTTCTTTCCCCTCTGACATTGGCCATGTGTTCCCCAGGTGACTTGCACTGGAGAGGACTCTCCACAGCAGGAACTGGCCAAACACAGAGTTTTGTTTAATAACAAACCCTCTGCCCCATGCACACGTGTGCAGACAAGAGTGCTTTTTATCCAGCCAGAACATCTGTGGCTGTGCTGACCTCAGCCAAGGGGCCCGGACACATTTGAAGGAAGAATGTCCTTGCTGAGCAGCTGCAGGGACAGGGGCTGAGCATTTGCCATTGTGTTTGTAGGCAATGCAATGCTGAGGGACAATTTGCAATTTGTCTGGGATGAAGAGAGCAGTGTGATAACAAGAGAAGCCAGGCTCTGCTCTCAAACCTAACAATGCTCCCAGCACTGGACTGACAGCTGCAGCCTTTGTTCTGCTATTGTGAGCCCAAGATGTCACCAGGGCAGGAAGCTCTTTTTTTGGTAACATCATCTTGCAGTTCTTTGGCCCACATGCTATGAAAGTCAAGGTTGGCAGACAAATGTTTACAAACCTCCACACTCCCTTAGAGGGACAGAGCTTGTGCCTGGGACTTCATAGCCAGATGCAGACATGGAAATCATTTCAGGCTCCAATAAAAGCACATGCTAGAACATCTGTTGTGCCCAGAGCTTGATTTTACACGTGGATTCACTGTAGCCTTTACCTAGTACAGTTGTAGAAAGCACTCATGTCCAGGGGAATCAGCACTTCTTACAACAGTCATGAAGAATCCGGATGGATTCCTTCCCTCCTCTGTTAATGAGCCCCTCCTCTTCCTCCCCCCTTTGCCTCCCAGCAAACACTCTTGGCACTACCTTTCTTGAGGACATAGGAAGGTCCAAGCCTGGCAGGACTGGAGCGAGGAGGACTGCTGGAAAGCTTGGAGTGCACTTCCTGATGGACAGGACTGCAGGGACGTGAGGAGCAGCGCACGAAGGCATCGTTGTCAGGTTCTGTTGGGGAAAATGGGGAGGGAGGAGGGCACTGGTGAAAAGCCCAGTTACAAAAGGCAATGCTGCTGCAGTCAGTGCCAGCCCAGCTCTGCAGTTTGGCACAGAATCCTTCCCCATACACACAGTTCAGTGTCCTGCTTGCAGGGGTTGGCAGATGCAGCTCCTCGAGTGCCTGCAGAGCTGGGCTGACAATGACATTAAAAAGAAAAAAACAACCCACCATTTTTTCACACATATGACTAATTAGGTTTTACAGCTTGCTCCTGTAGCCCTCATCCACACAAACAGCATTGCTGCCTTCAGTGCCAGTTGGCAGAGTAAGACTCTTACATAAAAAGAAGTGTTGAAAGATCAGATATGTTCACTTTGAGGTGACTCCACACCTACATCTTAACTGCTGCTCTTTTCTTTTCCCTAAGACACAGAAATGCACAAACTGTGCATCTCCCTTTTCTCCTCAGGAAAGCCACAGCCCAACATTAATACATGACTTCACAGCTAGCATGTCCCTGGGCCAGCCTATCAGATAAAGCAATACACACATACAAAATCTTTCTTCTTAAATTAAGAAAAGGCACAAACAGAGTGTGTGCAGGTTTGGCAGAGGCAGCTAGCAGTGCCTTCAGGGAGGTCTCTTTACTCAGCTCCACAGCACTTCAGCCCAGCTCAGCACCTCTCTGCCCCATGTATCATTTTCTTACAGAAGGAATTGTGGAGAAAGGCAGAACCACTGCCAGGGACACTGAGGAAGAATTTGGATTCCAAATCCCTTGTAACCCATAGAAAGAACAGTCCCCTTATGTGTTGTTTGCCACTGTGTGGGATGATCACATGGCTTCTCCCAAACAAGACGACTGGAAGAGGTGTATACCTGGTGTCCTACATGGGCTGGAAGGACAGGGAGCTGGCAGCATCTCAGGTGAGGCTCTCCCATCAATTGGCATCATTGTGGTATCAACATCTGCATCCTCATCCACCTGCTCGGAGTTGCTGCGCCGATGGCCACAGGAGAACTTTCTGTCCTTCATCCTCTCCTTCTCAGAGATCCCTCTCCCTGCTTCATCCTGGATCAACAACTCTGTCTCTGCCAGGGAGCTGCTCCCTGTGGTGCGGCCCTGACCATCTCCTTCACCCCTGTCACTGCTTGAGTCACAGGAGAGGAACTCATCCTCTGAAGGACTTCGGTCACCTTCTTGTTTGTCATCCTGGTCACTGGTATCCAAATCCCTTGTCTCTGCAACTATTGGTTCCTTCAGTTCTTCATGAAGCTGATCCATCAGGCATCGCAGGAATTCCTGAGTGTCCTGAAAACCAGGAGGAATTCCACATTAGTATCCACCCAGGAATGGGGCAAATGAGAGGAAATGGCTCCACTCACAGCCAAGCATGAGCTTATTTATCAATCAGTTTATTTAGCAGTTTACTAATGGGAAGAGGTGAGAGACAAAGGGAAACCTAATGAGGAGAGCAGACCACAGAGGACAGACTCTTACCCACAAAACAAATTTCACAAACACTTGAGTTCTGCTCATGGCAATCCCTCTCTTAAACAGGGCAGATTCAAATCTTTAATAAATAGGGAATGGAACCAGAAATCAAAGACTGTACAGTGGAGGGGGCAAGCTCCTCTTTTACATGGTAAAAGAGCTGATACATTGGCTTCAAAGGACCTGCTGGGAAGTGACTTGGTATATTTTGACAATTCCAGAAAGTTCATTATGATGTTTCTGTTATTTTATGGAAGTTTGGCATTTGGTCTCCCTTTCAACTTCATCTCTTTACAGCTAAGAGCTTTCCAATCCAATGTACTTCACATCAAAGATAAACATAGAAGCTGTTTCATTAATCATTTTTTTCTCCTCTGTTCTGACTTCCTGTCAGCATCACAGTTTAGATGTACTGTCCCACTGTCACTTCTTCTGTAAATTTTCTAACCAAGCATAGTTTGATGTTTACATTTTATTCCAATGAAGAAACACAAGAGATACACTGATAAAAACTTCAAAGAAAAAGAGATACTATCTTTAAATAAGATGTAGTTTGCTGTAATTCCCCAGAAAAAGAATATAGAACATTCCTATCTTTTTAGTACAGATTTATCCAGGTTTCCTAGCTCTGCTGTGAATAAATACCTAACTATCATACAGCATGTATCAATAGATTTCAAAGCCCTTTATAAAGGAGATGACCACCATCACTTCAGAGGTGAGAAAGCTGACAGAGGAAAATGCATTGATTTGGTACCAGCAAGCTTGAGGCAGAGCCTGGAATTGCTCCCAGGTCTCCTCAATCCCACCCAAGTGCCTTCTCACATAATGACACGAAATGGGCATGAGCCCTGAGCTCAAGCTCTTCCTCTGAACACCAGCACCACTGCTGCAGGAAAAATCCCACCACCTTTGGGACAATGTCAGGTTTTTGTGGAGGCCTCACCTGCTGTGCATAGCCTCTGAACATGGGGTTGACAAGTTTAATTCCATGGGATAGACTGCTTGGAACAACATAACTTGGGCTGTTTAATTATGGGGGAAAAAAAAAAAAAAAAAAGTTAGTTTATCAGTTCTGGAGTCAATTTGTTTAACAAGCCATAGAACAGGGTGTGGTAACTAGCTAAAGAGGATAGAAGATAACTGCACCTCCAAAACCTGGTTTTATGTTTCCCTATTAGCTGGATGACATACAATAGAAAAGAGAATTACAATCACAATTATTTTGGTCTATCCTTCCAGGGAGAATCTTCCCCAGAGCACACGTAACTTAAAGCTCTGTCCACACTTTGAATTGTCTCAAGTGACTCTTCTCAGAGAAGAATTGTGATTGAAGAATTGTAATTAGTGACTTGGCTTGATTTTGCCTCAAAATATGGCTGGGCCTCACAGTAACTGAGATAAATCAAAACCAGCATTAAGATTACATTATATTGCTTCAAAGTCCTCTCTTCCAGAAAGATATGGTTCACTTTTGCTCTTTATTTTATTTCTCCCTTGTTAACAACTATCAGGAAACAAAAATATAAATCCATTTAGGTTCCTAGTTTGATTTTTTCTAGTTGATTTCACAGAGCAGACACCTTAAGATTTAAGCAGAGCTGCAGTATTTCACATTGTCCTTTGAGCCAGTCTAGAATTTGAACCCATGGTGAACATTTCCTAAAACATCACCTGCATTCTCCCCTCTCTTTGGGAAAAATATCTGTATCCCCTTTCCTCTCAAAAAGTCTGTCCAGATTAGATTAGGGAGTGACCACTCACCGTTTCTTATGCCAAACCTCAGACACCAACTTCTGGTAACTTTTACACAGTGCTGGTTTCTTATCTGTACGGACCAGTCCTCCACATTCCAGAAAAAACTGTGTGAGAGGTGGGCTACAGGAAAAAAAGAGATGAATTCAGTGAATTCATAGACATTTCTCCTCTATTTAAGGGTGTATCAAAATTTAAATGTACACCTTTTAGAAAGCAAGCTTAAGAGACTGCTTTTAAATCAAGGGAGGAAGTGATTTCAGGAAGAATTGATTCTTAACTTGAAACAAACTCAAGGCTGATCTCAATCTCTTCTCAGTACAAAGAAGAGATCCTGGAATTAGTTCTCAGCAGGATGGCTAGGTAATATTTTAGGATAAGGGGTTGAATGATATCACTGGGGAGAATAAAGAGATGTGATGTGCCTTCCCATGTGATTAATACATTTCTGCTGCAATAGAAATAATGAAGTTTTACTTTCAGCACTGACCTAAATGTGAGTCTTGTATGTACCCACAAGCTGGCTATTCACTCAGTTTCCTGCTGTACAACTTCTGTTGTTCTAGATTAATCTTTTCTGTACCCAGCATGGCTGATTTCTCCTTGCAAGACTTACAAAGATCTCAGATCACAGGCACCACTTGTGGTGTTTACTGAAGACTCTACTGAAAGGCCCTAATGCCTACCAGTTAGAGAGAGCCTGAAGTGCTGCATTCATGTAGCAGGAGTTCCCCAGATTTTTCATTCCAGTAAGGCCTAAAGCACAAACAAGAGAGGCATGAAACACTTTCCAGAAGTCCAATTTCCTACATTCCTCCCCAAAGGAGAGGGAATTGAGCCCTTTCTAGGCAGGCTGCACACTCTGCTCCTAGGAACCTCTCAGTGTAGGTCTTCCAGATTGCAGAGTTACCCTCACAGCCCTTTCATCCACTTGATGCAGAGTTAGTTACCTCTTGGCTTCAAATCATCATCCTCTGATTCAGATTCCCCTTCATCAGCCACTGCAATTGGGACAGCTTTCAAAGGGTGTGCAGGCAATGCAGAATCCTAGATTAAAGACAGAGAAATAAGCATCACTGAGAGGGCTGCATTAAAAAATGAGTTGTGAGAGGTATTATCTTCCACATAAGTCAAGCCAGCCTTTAAGAAAAACACTCTGGAGAGAGAAGAAATTGTTATTTAGCTGTCTTGCCTCCTCACTAATGCAAGGAGGAAATAGTTCCATTACTGGTGCCAGTACATATGGTAAGAGAGGCATCAGGAATATGCAGTATGCACACAAGTACATGTATTTCTGGTCTGACAGCTAAACTTTTTGTGAGCCATGCACTGAAAATGAAGCTGTGACAGCTGTTGGGGTCCCTCCCAGAAACAGATGCCCCACAGAAAAGGCTAAGAAAGGTTAAAAATAAAGTCAAAATGGCTATTCAGGTAATCCAGAAATCTTCTTGCTGAAAGGCAAGGCTGTAGGTCCTCTGGCTAGAGGTAGCCACATTCAGTGAGTTCCTTCCACAACAGGAGCCTGGGTGACAGTGGAAACCTCTTGGTTAATTTTGCAACAGGTAAACAAAAAGAGGTAAAAACAGGTAAACAAACCAGGTAAAACAAAAACTAACCCTGCCAGGTTGTGCCACACACCCACCTGTTCAGTGAACTTCACTGGTGGTGCCTGGGTGTGGAGCAGCCTCTGGTCCAAGAACACCTCCTTCTCACAGGCATAACACCAGATGCGGAACGTGGTCAGGTTGACAGTCAGGTTGTGTTTTTTGGCCTAAAAGTTAAAAGGTCAAAGAATATAGTTTGACAGCAGGCTCAAACTGAAGCACTGGACTACCAGAAAAGGGGGGGAGGAGGATTCACTAAGAGAAAAAAAATCCAGCTCTTGTCTTAGGATGGAACAGCAGAGGAAAGCTCACCTGTGCATGAAGTGTGCTGTGGTCAGCAAAGGACTCCCCACAGCCAACATAAGGACAACCAATCTGGGGAGAAAAAGAGCATCAAGTGCAATAGGCACACCAAATCTGACCCTTCCCAAAACAGTCTGCAACTCTAGTCCCACCAGCAGAACTGATCTTGCCACTTTCCTAACCTGCTTTTTATTTGGGGCCTAGAATAAGATGGAAAACTGGAATTGTTTCATTGAAGAAAAAAAATCTGGAACCAGGTTTGCACCCATGTGAAGGCTCTGTTCCAAGGCAAGTGCTCCAGTGGGCAGCTCATCTGAGCAGGCTCAATTCTGGGCATTCCAGTGTAAAAATAAACTGCCCCTGCCTGCCTGCATGCCCCCTCCTTCCTTCCTGCAGTCTCACACTCACTGCCTCCCTCCCCAGCTGCCAGGACCCAGCCAACAGTCAGTGCTGGGCATTTTATTCATTCCTGCTGAGACTACCAGGGGGGCAATCACCCTGGGGGGTGAGCTTGGCATATTCTGACAGCATTAGCCTTTAGCCTAGAGAATCTTCTCCTTGGGATCCCTCAAAAAAAGTGGATAGCTTACAAGCTTTTTATTTTCTAGTACAAGGCTGTTTTTCTACAAAAAAAAACTTATTAAAAAGAAAGCCCACCATGTCATGCACACAAAGAGGAAGCCATTTTTTACCTGAAGACAAGCCCAGAGATTTGGTCCCACAGCTCCACAAGACTGGCAAGTTCCCTGCATATTCATGACAAAAGAAGGTTGGTTTGCTTGTTCAGTTTCTCAGTAACCTGGTCATTCAAGAGTGAGTGAGCAATCTCTGGAGGAGACAGACCTCCCCAACTTAGAGCTCATGGTGTTAAGATTTCTTAATACCCCACTGCCAGTTAAATACATGCTTTGCAGCATTTTAGCTAAGTGACACATTTGAGCAGGATAAAGTGACAGTAAAAGATCTGATGGGGTTAATAAAAGCTCCCTTTGTGGGACCTGTGCAAGGCACAACGAGTTTCTGCCTCTCCTCTGTGGAGACAGGCAGCATGTTCTTGGAAAAGGAAACGTGCAAATAGCTAAAAGGGAAAGGACTGAGAACCAGAACACCTTGTACCTTGGATTTGAGCAGCAGATCATCTCTGGTCACCTCTCCTATGGAATCCAGATGAGGACAGATGTCTCTTGTGTCCCCCATTTTCAGCAGTGTTCACCTGCAGGGGCTGTTCTAGGACAAGAAAGAACAGCTCTCTTCAGCTGCATGGCAGATTGGCTCTCACAGACTGTTTAGAAGATAGATTGACATGGTTTGTGTATTAGATATGCATATTCCAGGTTCAGAAGTCAAAACCAATCTCCACCTGGAGTCAGTTACATTTGCTAGCAGGGTTCTGACCCACTGATGAGTGTCTGCATTGTGGAATTGTAGCAAAGGGCAGTGGGGAGGAGAAGGAAACAGAGGAACAGAGGCAATAATGTGTGCAACCAGGAATGTGCAGTCAGAAGTAGAGGGAGGTGCTCAGTGCACAGCTTCAGGAGCTGCTGGCTCTGTTTCAGGAATGGGGAGGGGTTTGCTGTGGCCTGAAAATGAAAGCAGAGATACAGCCACCCCCTGGCCACCTTCCTTTTGATCTTAAAACTCCCAGACTGTCTGGATCCCACAGCATCTCTGAAGGATGCAGAGTTCTGGAGCAATTAAATAAAAACTCCCATTAAATCATAGAACTTTACATCTTTAGCCTGTCTTGCATACCATGAATACTCTGTATTCCAGACTAGACTTTATCAGCTGGTTTATCAGTGTATCAGACCTTCCTGGTCCAAACAAGGCTTTTCCCCCTGGGAAGTGGGAGTTCTGTGCTTGCCCAGCAGGTGGGGTGGGAAAACAAACGTGGGGATTGGAACCGACTTCCCCCTGCCAAAAGCAGTCAGCAGGAAGAGACACAAACCTCATCAGCTCCTCTGCATGAAATTTGAGATTAAAAGTAAAAGTGAAAGCAGCCCAAGAGACAAGTATTTAGCCCCTGGTGTTTAGGGGCTTCATGCTACCTGTGATCTGAATCTACCACTTAGTGATTATGCTTCTTCATCAAACATTAAAAATAGTATTACTGTCATAAATGAAGCTGGGCAAGTGGGAATGATCTGTATAACACAGATAATCAGTCTTCAGTCTCTGAGGAATTTACCATTTCATAGGAAGACTGTTAACAATGTGAGCCAGGTAACTCCCAAAGGCTGTACAAAATGTAAGGACACTGCTCCACATCCACTGCAAGCCCAATAAACACTTTCATGGTGGTCCATGGGTATGTGAAAGACTTAGAACTTGTCTCACTAACATGCAGCTGTAAAAAAATGAGATTAGAAGTTTGTGTCTCTTAAGCATAGGTTAAGTAAAGTCACTTGTGTCTGTGGAAGGAAAAAGACAAGAAATATTAACAACACAGATCACAATCCAAAATACTGCTGTTGGCTGGGAAAGAAGCAGGTAGGAAAAGCCCACATCATTACAAAGCAAAGTGGAAAAATCTGATGAACTGGAAACTAACAAGCCCCACCAGCTACACTTTGTTGTTTTCACATTTTGAGGACATCTGAAAGAATTCTCAGCATTATCTGATCTGATTCACTGACAATGAGGAGGGAAAAAAATACAAAGGAATGAGCTGTATCAGCAACACTTATCTTGGGAGCTGAAAAGCTTGCCTAGCACCTTGTCTTGGCAAAAGACAAACCTCAAGGATAATTTTGTAACAATGTTTTTTTGGAACAGAATGAACAGAATAAGCTGAACTGGAGGAGGAAAGGAAAATGTGAGGGGGAAGGACTCATATCTGCATGCACAAACACAACAGCAGTTGCAACCAGGATCTCAGCAACCTGTGAAGAGATGCTTATCAGACACCAGAGCAATTTCCTGCACCTTCACAGAGGAGCAAATCAGGATCATGAAACTTAACATTGATTTAAAGGACAAGTGACAGCAGTATCTTTGACTAACACACAGAACTGGGACACTTTCAGGCTCTGACTCCTTTCCTTCAAACTGATCCCTTTTCCCAAATGCATCATCTGGTCCAATTAAAAAAAAAAAAAAAAATCAATGCCATTTTTGCTAGTTCACCTTCCCTGATTTCTTACCCCTCTCCCAGAAAACCAAGTGAACAAAATATTGGTTTGAACTTAACTGCAGACCCCTTCATCTTCACCAGCTTCAGCTAACTTGGGAACTGACTTGAGAGCACAAAACAAAATAAGGAAAACCTCATTTTCACCTCTCAGCCCTGACTGAGCTCATCAGAAAAGATCTGGGTCATAACTCTTCAGAAGGAAGCATTAAATCCCAGCCTTGCCACAACTCTGCCCTAAGAGCCTTAGCTGGCACACACAGCTCTGAAATGCTGCTGAGGAAAAGAGGAATTGAATAAAAGCACTGCTGGAAAGCTTGAGTGTGCTTGTCAAAATGTGCTGCGTGTGACGAGGAAAAAAAAAAGTGACCTTAAACCAAATCCTTCAGCCTGTCTTTCCCAAGCACCACTGTGGAAGAACAGCACCCAAACACATCAGAACAATCCCACAGTAACTGCAACCTACTTTTGGTTCTGAAATTGCTGCCAAACCCAGTGTCTGCTCTCTCCAGCAACATGTTTTTGGGGGGTTTCTTTTGCTTAAAACAACCCTGTGGGTTTGTACCAAAGCTCCAGCCACCTGTCAGGAGTTTCAGATCCGTGCAGGTTTGCAGTCTGCTGAGTAACTGTTTGGATGAACAAAAGAAATCATTGCCTTGTTCATTCACAAACCAACTACCAGGTCAGCTCACTCACCTTGCATAACCAAGATAAGGGAATATCTGCAGCTGTTCTCAGCAATATTTTATATTCGAGGTACTGAGGAAAGAGAAAATTACCAAACTGCCCTGCTGACAAGAAAGAACCAGAAACCAAGAGCTTCTGATTCTTATCTCAACGTTTGCACTGTGTCACCTACTGGAAAACCGGGTGTTCCATGGAGAACAGGGAAAGGAGAACAGATTTTAACTCGGATTTATTACCGGAGGTCACGCCACAACTGCACACCTAGAGATTTAGCTTCCAGCAAGAAAAAATCCCTTTGGGAGCTGCCCCCTCGCCCCACTACACCGCTCCTCAAGCCCAGCAGATCCCCAAAATTCAAGCCGTGTCCTCACAGAGCGTTAAGCCGGAGTGAAGCCGAATATAAAGAAACAGCCCCGCACGGCGCCGGATTCCTGCGGGACGAGTCACCGGCCGCCTCCCGGGTCCCGTTCCGAGGGTCGCAGAGGTCCCCGAGGTCCCTGTCACCCGGGGAAGGCACCAGCCCGGGGGCTGCAGGGCCGCCCCTCAACCCGGGGACTTCGGGGGGGAGAGCCGGACCGGACCGGAACCCCCCACACCGCCCCGGCAGCTGCTGCTGCATCATCCCCGGCCCGGCCCGGCCTTCCTCCCCACGGTACCGCGTCCGGCCGGCTCGGGCTATGCCAGGCCCGAGGCTCTCCCCGGTCCCGCCGCCCCCTCCCCCCGGTACTCTCTCACCTGCGGGGGATGCCCGGGGCGCCGCTTCCCCGCCCCNGGAAAAAGCCTTTCAGTGTTTGGGTGCTTCTAAGAAGAACCAACTCGGGAAGAAGGAGCCAAGGACCACTGGTTTTAACCCACTAAGCTCTCCAGACAATATTCTCCTCACATCAAAAAAAGAATTTAAAAAAAAATGGTACTAAGCAAGAAAATAATACGTTCACTTCTCAGGAGAAGGGGGAAGAAGGGAAGCCCTCAATTCACAGCACAATCAGCAGGAACTCAAGTCGGTTGTACACTTGGTTGTCAAGATCCATCAGTGCCCGAGTGACTTCAGGAGAAAGTTTGTGGTGACTTCAAACACCGCGGGGGTCCCCAGGGGCCCGGGAAGGTTTGTACCGGGAGAGACCCCCCAGATCACCCGGTCCCACCCCCCTGCTGCAGGGGCTGCCCCACACTCTTCATTTCCCCAGATATTTAGACTCATTCTTCATCCCCTCCTTCACTGCCACGAACCACGCGGGGGTTTTCTGGGGTAAAACCCTCACAAAACGGTGACAAAACCCCCGCGCTCCCCCCGCCGGACACCTCCCGGGGCGGGGGGGTCCCTGCGGAGCAGACCCCGCATCTCCGGACCCCCCTCCATGGGACCGGCACTCATCCCGCCCCGGCGGCGACCCCCGGGGGCTGCAGCGGGGATGACGTCACGGCGGGGGGAGCGCGGGGGTTTTGTCACCGTTTTGTGAGGGTTTTACCCCAGAAAACCCCCGCGTGGTTCGTGGCAGTGAAGGAGGGGATGAAGAATGAGTCTAAATATCTGGGGAAATGAAGAGTGTGGGGCAGCCCCTGCAGCAGGGGGGTGGGACCGGGTGATCTGGGGGGTCTCTCCCGGTACAAACCTTCCCGGGCCCCTGGGGACCCCCGCGGTGTTTGAAGTCACCACAAACTTTCTCCTGAAGTCACTCGGGCACTGATGGATCTTGACAACCAAGTGTACAACCGACTTGAGTTCCTGCTGATTGTGCTGTGAATTGAGGGCTTCCCTTCTTCCCCCTTCTCCTGAGAAGTGAACGTATTATTTTCTTGCTTAGTACCATTTTTTTTTAAATTCTTTTTTTGATGTGAGGAGAATATTGTCTGGAGAGCTTAGTGGGTTAAAACCAGTGGTCCTTGGCTCCTTCTTCCCGAGTTGGTTCTTCTTAGAAGCACCCAAACACTGAAAGGCTTTTTCCTCAGTTGAGGGAAAGCATCCAGCAGGTGCCATGTGTTTGTTTATTTGTTTGTTTATTTTTTCCTGATTCCTCAAATAAATGAAATTACTTGAATAAAGTAAAATGGAAGATATCTGTCTAATCTGTCACCTGAGAAGTGAACACTGATAAGCAGGAGTTTAGGGGAAAAGTTTTGTCTAGAAAGTTCTATGGTAATGGCAAAAAAAACCCCAAATTAATTAATGAACACCAAGGACATCAAGTCCTAAGTCAAATATTTTTTCTTCAGGTTAAAACTTGAGGAAGCCAAAGAAGTTCAGAGCCTCAGAAAGCGACCCAATGGGGTGAGGTAAGGACAGTTTCATATTAATGCTGTAGGAGACACCATCTGCTAGATTTAAAGAAATGCAGCCACTGAATTTATCTTCCCACTGAATTTTATTTATTTCCTTTCTCTGCTTGCCTAGTGCTGTAGCTCTGCTGGTGGGAGAGAAGCTGCAAGAAGAAGCCACCCTTGTGGTAAGTGCTGGACCCTTTCATCACCTCAGCACTCAGAAATAGTGATGTGAAAACATCAGCCTGGTCCAGCCCATCACCTGATGTCCCAGCTCAGTATTGAAATGTTTTCTGTGTTTTTCCCCAGATTTTGATGGCTAACATTAAACTAGAGGGAACTTCAGGGTTTCTCGTTGTTTCTCATTTTACAGGATGACCCATTTAAGATAAAATCTGGGGGAATGGTGGACATGAAGAAGCTGAAAGAAAGAGGCAAGGACAGGTGGGTGGGTATGAGCTCTGAAGGTCTCTTCTTGGACTAGTTCTACATGACACTAATGAGTGTGTTGCTTTGAAGAGTTTAACACAATGCAGTTTGGCCAGTTACTGTTAACCAGCTTGTTAAATCTAGCAAAAAAGCACAAACAAGCCAACCAGGAAAAAAAGCCAAAGCAAAACAAACAAAAAAGTGTAAACGTTGTGGTTTCCATTTAGGATTAATGAAGAGGAAGATCTAAACTTGGGAACTTCCTTCTCGGCTGAAACCAACAGGAGGGATGAAGATGCTGACATGTAAGTTGTGCTGCAGTGTGTCTGGGGTGTTGGATTCAGGGTTAGGGGTCCCCTCATAAGATTTTGACCTTTTTATTATTTTCTGTCTTGGTTGCTGTGTAGTCCCTGAGTGTCTCCCCAGTTCTGACCAAAATTTCTGCTTGCTTTTTCACCTCCTGGCTGCCAGACTTGAGAAGTCCAGCTTGGCATTAAATACCAGTGGGATCCTTCCCTGCTGGTTGTGAAAGAGCTTTGTAGGATTTGATTGTTTCTTGGACAGCTGCTGCTTCCAATTTTTGGAGAGATTCTTCTCTCCTCTCTCCTAGCTGCCGGGAGGGTGATGCAGTTCTGTGACAAAGTACAGACAAAAAAAAAAAAAAAAAAGAGTTAATGGTGTATGTGCCTTGTGTGCTGCTTTGTAGGATGAAGTACATTGAGACTGAGCTGAAGAAGAGAAAGGGAATTGTGGAGAATGAGGAGCAGAAGGTGAAGCTTAAGAATGCTGAGGACTCTCTGTATGAGCTGCCAGAGAACATTCGTGTCTCCTCTGCAAAAAAGACTGAGGAGATGCTCTCCAACCAGATGCTGAGTGGCATTCCTGAAGTGGACCTGGGAATTGAGTATGTGCTTCACAGATCTGTTTGTTATGGACTGGATTGCCAGGATGAGGAGCTTTTGGTTGGCAGAGCAGTGATACAGGTGGATTATACAGCTCCAGTTTGGCTTGGGATGGGATTGAGCCTTGTTCCAGATGAGCACAGTATCTAGCACAGCTGTGGCTCCAGTGCAGCTCCTTTGTATGACCTCTGGGAAAAGGTTTTGAATTTCTGAATCTTAACAGTTTTCTGGAGGATCAGTTTACGGGCTGTACTGAAGGGAGAGAGGAGGGACTCTTCCCTTTTGACCTTGAAACAAAGCATCTGTTTCTATAACATTGCCTCCTCTCTCAAAAAACGTATCAAATACCATAGCAGTGCTATTCCTGTCCCTAAATTCCAGCCACTTTGCACTTCTGTGCTTATTACCCTTTCTAAATGAGAAGGAGGTTGGTTTTTTTGTTGTTGTGTTGTTTTTTTTTTTCTTCTAGTGCAAAAATAAAAAACATCATCTCGACTGAAGAGGCCAAGGCCAAGCTGCTGGCAGAGCAGCAGAACAAAAAGAAAGACAGTGAAACTTCCTTTGTTCCCACCAACATGGCTGTTAACTATGTCCAGCACAACAGATGTAAGTCCCACGTAGCTCTTCTGACCCAGGTGTGACCCTCTCCTTTGCTGAAGAAAAGCAGTCAGTTGGGACAGAGTTTGATGCAGGAGAAATTAGCTCATGTATCAAGCAGCTGCTTGATTCCTTTTTCAGGGATGGTCACATAGACCCCATCTGGCTTGGTCTTTTTCTTACATCCATCAGCAAGAAGGGGGAAACATATTACTCAAGGCTTGACTTTCTGCTCTTGAACTCCCAGCTGACACTGCCTCATAAATTTCAAGACTTCTTCTTGAAGTTGTGTTTTGAGCATGTGCTGAAAATGCCTGCCTTCTAAATTATGGTTTATAATTGAGATAATCAGTTTTGTGAGCTGCCAAAGCAGGCAGGTGGTCGAGCAAACATAGACCTTGCTAGACAGGAGATGGGAATTAATTTCCTGGAGACCTCATTCCACAGCCATCTGGAGGACAGGAGGCCTTCTGCTGTGCCTAACCATGCTTGCAGGGGTGATTGGGAGTCAGGTTTCTGTGTTCTGAAGGAAATGAAGAGTCTTTGGGCCACTTTTGATGAAATGGTGCAACTGAAATTTGCTGTCTCCCATCTTACTTCTGTTGATTATCCACAGAAAATGATCACAAGAAGGCTTGTTCTGAGGTTCTGTTGTTTCTGCTAAAGATCAGTTGGAACAAATGCCATAAATATATCTGCCTGAGTAACACTGCTCCAGATAATATTCCTTATCTGATGTTTTTTTCTTCTTTCAGTTTACCATGAGGAGCTAAATGCACCAGTGAGAAGGAACAAAGAAGAGCCAAAGCCCCGTCCACTGAGAGTGGGGGACACGGAGAGGCCAGAACCTGAGAGTAAGATCCTAACCTGAAATGCCTTCAGGAGTGACACCAAAACTCTTCAGGGAAATGATCTTGATCTTCTCTTCTTCTGGTGCCCTGAGATAGTGGGGCAACAGTTCTGTCCATGAAAGGCTGATGCACTTGTACTCCTAGTAGGTCACAGATGAAGCCCTCTGGATGGAGGGCATCTTTAGGGGTGCCCAGGGGTGGAGTAGCAAAGGTGACACCCAAAATATGTTGCCGGAGCTGGATGACAAGGGTTTGGTGAAGCTGGAGTAGCAAGGGGTGCAAGGCAAAGCAGGAACCTTTCACATAGCAAGGGGCTGCATGAGGGAAGTGCTGGAGTTAAGAAAATGCCTCTTGTGGAAGGGCAAGGAAATAATTCCTTTCTCTTTCTTTTGAAGGATTCAAACTGCAAACATCCAGCCAGTGAAAAAGATGATTATCACTGTAAGAAAATCAAAAAGATGAGAGGAATTAATACTTCTTTCTCTTTCTGTTGAAGGGTCCCCTCCAAATCGCAAACGTCCACTCAATGAAAAAGCAACAGATGATTACCACTATGAGAAGTTCAAGAAGATGAATAGGAGATACTGATGAAGGTGGAGTAAAGTCTTTGCAGTTCTTCCTTTTTTCCACTAATAAAGGATTTTGTGACAGTGACCTGAAATGGAGTTGGGGAGAGTTGCTACCTTCACAACCTGGTGTTACCTACAAAGCTTTTCTTGTGATGTTGTAGTGAATCAGTTTGTTAGGTGACTGTGAACTCCTTGGTCAGTAAAAATCTTGTATATAACTTATTTTCAGTTATAAAATTTCTTTTATAAGAATGTGAGCTTTCATTGTTGGCATTTTTTAGTGAGAAAACCTTTTTTTTACAGATTCTTTTCACCCTCTTAAAAAATACCAAAAAAAAAAAAAAAAATCTGTTAAAAGCAGCAGTGCTGTTTACCTTGTAAATATAAAGGGAAGGTTTAAAACTGGTGGGATTGAATCTTAACTTTGTAAGAGCCTTCTTTTTTTATCCCCAAGGGCCTTTCCTGGGTAGAGAGCGTGACTGAGATCTTGCAGCAGTGTTTGGTGCTGCTGCTTCTCAGCCTGGCTTAAAAGTGCTGTGGGAGAAATGGTTGTTTGGCAAGAAATAACATCAGAAAACACAATGCCAGGGATTTTATATTCTGTTCTGTTGTGTTTTGTATCCCTTTCTCCCTGTAGGCTTATTCCTGTAGCAGTTCACTGCCTTTGAGTTGAGCTGGGAAGGGGAAGAGAATTGGTTGAGGCTGGGAGATAAAAATCCCATTTCCAGCTCTGAGAACAGGGTTGGTGTGGCAGGGGGGGTGGGGTGTCTGCTGGGAGGTGTTACGTGGGAGAACTTCAGGATTTGAAACTTGAAAATAATAAAAGTGTTTTTAAGTGACTGCAAATGATGGTTTTCCTTGTAGTGTACCTGCTGCTTGGTGCTGGTGGCAGTGGTCACCAGCCTGTCCTATGGCTGTGCAAGTGTTCTGTGACCCTTCCCTCAGGAGTGGAAGCTCCAGGGAGGGGTGGGACAGCCCCAGGTTTTACTGTTTATTTGTGTGTTGGTGGGTTGTTTTTTTTTTTTCAGAAAAGGGAAAACGTCTCCTTAGCCAGCTAAATGCTTGGGTTTGCTTCTGAGCCTGTTGCCCCCTCACAGCTCTGGTGTGGTGTTCTCTCTGGAGTCCCGGAGACCCCATTTCCCTCGGGAGACCCCCGGGCCCCATTTTCCTCTGGAGTCCCCCAGACCCCCTTCCCCCAGCAGTGCTGTATTGCCCCAACTCAGCCACACGAGGCCGCCATTTCGCTAAGGCCGGCCCTGCCCTCCCAAGATGGCGCCCGCCCTCAGCTGCGGCCCCGCCTCTGCCCGCACCCAAGATGGCGGCGGNAGCGCCGTGGAGCCCATCAGCTTAGGCTTGGCGATCGCGGGCGCCGCCGCTTCGGCCATTACCGGCATCATCTCCTACCCCCGGCTTTATTGTTACTTCAGGGAGTGTTGCCTTCAGCTGCACGACCGGCGAGCCGCCGCCGGTGCGGGGCGGGGGAGGGTTGAGGAAGAGCCGGGGTGGGATGAGGGAGGACAGGGAAGGGCTGGCAGGAGGGAGATGGGGGTGGAAGAGGCCGCGGGAGCCGTGCGGGGCTTCCCCGCGGGGCCTTCTCCAGCTCGGGCGGCCTTTGCCCCCCCGGGCCGGGGAGGATGCGGGACCCTCCTGGAAAGAGGCAGAAACCGAGGGGATCCCTTTTTCCCTCCTCTTTTGTTGATGGTGTTTGGTGTCCGTGTTCAGCCCTGCAGGAGAATTTGGACAAGAAGCTGTTCGGGCAGCACCTGGTGAAGAAGGTGGTGGTGAAGGCCGTGAAGGGCTTCTTGAACAACAGCAACGCCAAAAAACCTCTCGCCCTTTCCTTGCACGGGTGGACTGGGACGGGCAAAAACTTCGTCAGTAAGATAATCGCCGAAAGCATTTATAAAAGAGGTCTGCAGAGTAAATATGTCCATCAGTTCGTGGCCACTTTACATTTCCCCCACGCTCAGGAAATCAACACCTACAAGGTAAGAGCGTGAGGTGGGAGCCATGGAGGGGGGGAACAGCTCTGCTGCTCCAGGGATTTTATAAATAAATGTTATGGCACGGTCAGTACTAGAAGCCTGGCTGTTGTTTTATGTAGTAAAATTTAACCTCTGCCAGCTTTGGAGTGGTTTGTGTGGAACTAGGTAAATCCTAACGTCCATCAGGACTCATTTTTTTGTGAATTTAAATTTATTTTTTTTACTGAGACTGATAGTCCATGATGCTGGGGAAGCATCTGTTGGCCTCCAAATGCATAAGGTACCCTGGCAAGCTGAAACTGAGGGATGGGTGGACTTTTCAGTCTTGCTGTACAGAGAGCAGCTAATTTATTTTTCTGTGTGGCTGTGTCCTGGCTGTAAAACAGAAAGGCAAAATACTCTTGTTGTGAGAAGGGTATGAATAAATGTGTTTGGAATTGTTCTGCCAGTTTGGTGTCAGCACAGTTCTGTGGGCAGGTGGAGATGATCTGGAGCAGTAGCTCTGAGGCATATTTTCTGGGTTTGTGGGTTTTGTTCTAACAATGTTAACAGCATGGTTTGAATCAGCACCACTGTCTCTTGTAGTACTGAATGTTTATATTTAGTTTGCACAGTTAACATGAGAACTGGTCTATAAACCTTATTTTTAACTTGAGGAAATGCTTGCTCCTCTACAGCATACTTCTACCCTTCTTGCAGCTGAGCTGTTTTAAAATAAAATGGACTCTTCTCTGCTCTTGCTTTTAAGTGATTACACTGGAGAAAAATTCTGCTTGAGACAGTAGAAGGATCTCTCCTTTCTACTTCACATTATACCCAATGCCACCTTCCTGTGCTGCCTCTGTAGTTCAGGGACTGAGAAAACAGTGAATTAAAAAAAAAATGGCTGAATCATTCAAAATGGTCAGAACAGTTACTTCTCATTAATGTGCCAACAGATCACCCTTTTTTTCTGATTACTTCATTATTGATCTTGATTGTAACACTTGAGAAAAATGCAGCACTTAAGTGAGAGAATGATAAACCTTTAGCCCTTCTGAACAATATTGTGGTTTTAGAAGGGTTTGTAATTGCCTTTTTTAGCTTCTGAGTGATGAAAACAGAGCTGAGAATTGAATTCTCTTTCTTCTGGCAGTGCCTGCAGGTGCAGTTTCTCAGTGGTGCTGTTCAGGTAGCAAATTTAACAGTGTTTGTAACTTTGACATCTAAGGATGTTTAAACCAAAGTGCTGCCAAAAGTAGTAATTTTCCTTGTTAGGACTTTGTGGTGTTGTTCCTTGCTGGTACCCATCCTTGGTCCTACTGTGCACTTCATTTTTTGGTTGTGTTTACAGGAATATCACTGCTCTCCAGGAGATTTTCTGCTTGGCCCATCCTGTTTCTTGTTGTCTCAATTTATTTTTTTTGTTCAGTACCAGAGATTTTGGCAAAGTTTCATTTATAGCCTTTAACCCTCTCTCACTCCAGAAGCCATAGGTGTTAAAATGACACAACTGAAGTTACACTTGCAGGACAGGCAGCAGAAATGCTGCTTTCTGCCTTCTCAACTCCAACTCTTTCTGGTTTAATGCCTCTCAGGACCAGTTGCAGTCGTGGATTCGGGGGAACGTGAGCATCTGCCCCAGGTCACTTTTCATATTTGATGAAATGGATAAAATGCATGCAGGGCTCATTGATGCCATCAAACCATTCCTGGATTACTATGAGCTGCTGGATGGGGTGTCTTACCGACAGTCCATCTTCATCTTCCTCAGGTAAGAAGTGGCTCCTCAGGTTTCTTGTTCTGCCCCCTTTTGACCTGCAGCCACAACCTTTGTGTTCTCTTCACTTAGCAATGCAGGAGCTGAAAAGATCACAGAGGTGGCACTAGAATTCTGGAGAAATGGGAGGACAAGGGAAGATATACAGCTCCCAGATATGCAAAATGCACTCTCTGTGTCAGTCTTCAACAACAAAAACAGTGAGTAGAATTGTGATTGCTTTGGGGGTGGTGAAAAGTTCCACAGAGAAAGGGATGGGCTGCATTTTTACAGCTCTGGTTTCTCCTTGATGTGGCCTCCAGTTTTCAGCCAGGATGCAGTTTGGGAGCCTGTAGGTGGCTTTTTGGGATTAAAGTGAAGGAGCCCTGTGTGCACCTTGGCTGCCAGCATGTTTGCTGCCTGTTGGACTGAGGAGGCTGGGGGAAGTCTGCACTGTGTCCTTATTGACATACTAATGGGCTAAAGGGAAAGCAAACAGAAATCCCCACAGTAAAGCTAGGTACTGCAGGATCTGAAAAATCTTTAACCAAGAAGCTTTTTTAAAGAAAAGCCACATCCTTGGCCCCCAGCCCACTTAACTTGTCTTGCTCTCTGTTAAAAGCTTTCAGGCATCTATTTAGGAGCAACAAGCTGACATGCCAGCCCTGCTGTGAGCAGTCCAGTTTTTCTTAGGTTGCCTCACACAGCTCTTGAAAAAGGGTTTTAACATAATTATGCCCTAAAATAAGCATTGGAAGCAAACTTACTGTAGTTTGCAAACTCCAAAAGCAAAAAAGCTGGTTTGGGAGGGCTGGTAGGGAGAAAATCTGTTATTTTCAGGGTGACAGAAGGGAAGGTGTGAGGCTAGCACCTGGGGAGCAAGGCTTCAATGCATTCAGCCAGAATTCATTCATTCAGTTCCAATAGACCACAGATGTTTCTGTCCAAAACTTAATGCACAAAATACTGGGAGAAGGGACTTTGTATTTGGGTTTATTTGTATTTGGACTCATGCATCATAGGGCACTAAAACCACAGGTGAATTCTTACAGGTAGTGTTTAACTAGAGGAATTAAGCAAACCCCTTTTCTTTCCTTTTGTAGGTGGCTTTTGGCACAGCACCTTGATTGATAGAAATCTCATTGACTACTTTGTTCCCTTCCTGCCCCTGGAATACAAACATGTGAAAATGTGTGTCAGGGTTGAGATTGAGTCACGTGGCTATGATGTGGATGAGGACATTTTGAGCAGAATAGCTGATGAAATGACCTACTTTCCCAGAGAGGAGAGAATTTATTCAGATAAAGGATGTAAAACTGTGGACTCAAAGCTGGATTATTACTATGACTTCTAATGCTTTATTGCTACCACCTGCACAGAAGCCAATTTAACTTAATCACAAAGTGGAGAACCCGGGACATTTCATTTTTAAGCACTTTTTAAAGAACAGAACATTATTTTTTTTTAACTGGTGTGTAAATAAGCAGCAGTGCCTCTGCATTTTCATTCTGTCAGTAATCATGGCTCCTGAGTACTTCGTCCTTGTGTTGCCAAGGTAAGAACAAACTCTGCTCTGAAGGTGGGGGGTCTGTGTCTGACAGCACTGAAGACTCCTCTTGGATCAGGTGTCAATCCAGTTTGGTGGACTCTTGACACATACAGAAGGACTGAGACTTTGACCTGATTTTAACTGGATTTTGGTTTGATGTGGATCATCTCTAGACAATAGTGAGAATTTTAATCAAGTTCCTGTGTCTCTGAAAGTCTTCACTGGGCATGTGGGGTTGTTCCTCTCATTGCATTAAAAATAGGAAATGTCTTTTCTCTTTGAACAGCTTGGTTCCAGTAAAAATAGGGGGAGGAATCTTTAATTTAAAAAATCTGGAGTCTTTTGTCCCAACATCATGCAGTGCCATTGTCTTTCTCAAAACAGTGGTTTGAATGAGCCTCCTGCAGGCCAAAGCAAGAATATGAAACTCTCTGGTGTGAGAGAGCAGACTTAGTATTATAAGGAAGTGAGTTAAAATCCTTGACTGCCCCGTCGAGGTGGTTGCTTCCTATTTGGGGAGTTTTTCTGTAGAGCACTGCTCACTGTGCTCTGCCAGCTCTCATCTCAGGAGGGCACTGTGTAAGGAAACATCTATAGGTTAAAGTTTACACCAAGGAAATGGAAAAAGGTTTTCTCCTGTTCACCTACACGTTGAATGGAGGGGCCAGCTCTCAGGATTTTTTCCTTTTTCATCTTCACATCATACTGCATGTTTGATGTAGGGATGAGGACAGATCTAAAGACATTTGAAAAAAAAAAAAATGAAGTGTGTCAACTGAAGTCACTGCTAAGAGTGTCAGACTTCTTTCTAAATGTGAGCACTGCAGAGGCTTTTTTCACTCCAGTTTCTATTCAAAATAAACTTTCCTCATCAGAAACTTCTTTATTAGCTACCTCCTGGTGTTCTTTGCATTGAGTGATTTGATGTTGATTTTGCACAAACTGACTCCTTGTTGAGGACGAGCACACTGCTTCTGGCTGAAGTGTTGAATACAGGTCTCTCCTTTCTTGAAGCCAGAGGGAATAGATATGGGGAAGAGCTTTGACTCTTTACTGCCTGGTAAAAGTGAAACAAATGAAGTTTAGAGTGGAAACTGCATTTCTGGACCATCAGTACTAATGACACTTGGACAGTTTTTCTAGAGGTGGACTTTCTAGGTCTGTATGTGCTGAACAGGTATCATAAAGATGAACTTCAATTTATTTTTTCAGTGGCAGCACCTTGGAAGTTTTCTCTGCTAGGGGAAAAAAAGGGTCAGGAAGACTTCAGCTGTCCAGTTCTGCTCTGAGGTTGTGTAATATGCAAATTATCAGTCCCAGAATTTGTCAGTAAATGAACTCTTTGAACTCAGGTATTTATCTGTTCCTTTGACCTCCTGATTATAGCAGCTGGCTGGCTAATGGAAATCAGCAGGCACAACAAGGATAAACTTGTCCTGTTGTCTGATACATTCCTGGGAAGAGAAACAGTTTAGCCAAGCAGTCTTGTGGCTTTTCCAGCATTAACTACACTCTCAGTGTATAGCTGAAAATGATTAAACCAAGAGAGAAAAGTGACTTTAAGATTTATTCCAGCTGTGGTACAGTAGGAATATTTAGTGTGTCAAAATGGCAGAGTGACTCCAGCTGGCTACAGCATTTACACCTATGAATAAGTTGGTTAACAGGCAAAGTGTTACCCAGGAAAAGCATCAGTCCAGTGTCCCAAGGTTAATGGGTAGCTTGTGTTTGGCTCTGGAGATTGCATCAGTGTGAAGTTGGCCACCATTTGCCAAATTCCACACAGGGCTGTAAAAGGCAATTGACACTTTAAATTTAGAGCTTAACATACAAATGCTAAGCTCTCTTGTAATTTGAACTAACATAATATACTCATTAATAGTATTGAGTTCTAGAGCTTTAAGTACAAAAGGGAGTAGATGCTGCAGCACAAAAATAGCCCAACCCCTCACACCAATTTAAAAAAAACCCTACAGCCAACAAGTAACAGGCACTTCAGTCTTGCACTACACACTTTGATGGATAGTGAAAGAGTTAAAGCTTGCAATACAGTTTTAAAGCCCAGCCTTACCAAGTGGATGAAGGTTAAATCATCTTTCCCAGCTTTTCTAACCCATCATTCACACAGTCTTTAAAAAACACTGCTATAAAACACACTTATCTTGAGAGTTACAGGATTGTTGATTGCTCCCATACTCCCTTCTCTGTGGCCCTCTAGAAAGAGCTTTGTATTGCTGTTGCTTACACTTCAATATAAAAATACAGTATTAAAAATAACTTCTGCTATCAAAGGTGAAGATTGCATTACCCACTCCAGATCCCTTGGATGGGTCCTTCTGCTTAAGACAAACACCCTGGAATTACCACACAAATTCACTTAGCCCCCTAAGTCAGAAGAACATTAAAAAAAATATTTAATTTTTCCCCAAAAGAAGCACAGGGACAAGCAGTTACCCCCTCACCCTTTCCCTGCTATTTAGTAACAGATTTCACTGTGCTCCTCATCATGGCTTTCCATACGACTCTAGCAGATGTGATTATGATGCCACAGCTCAGACATAAAATTATAATCATGTCCTTCTGTCCCTGAATAGCTAATGCTTGTCTGTAGAACAGGGATGCTTCACAGTCTGCTGCTCTACTCTAGTTTGTGTGGAAAGAGGAATACTTAATAATCCCAGGACTTGCAGGAATAAACTGGGAGAGGCTGTACCCAGTGGTACATGTGTGACCCATTCAGAAATTCTCTATATATTAAAAGAAGGCTAAAGGGTAAGATCTGGATATCAGCCAGTTCAGAGATGAACAGTGGGATGTTAAGTTAAAAGAAAAAAAAAAAGTTTAAAAGCCCACACAGCTCACTCTGGTATTTTCACCATCCTCCCTGCAACAGTAAAAAAAAAAAAACAAACTTGAGTGCAAATAGACAGATTCCCAAAAGCTCTGGAAATGCTTTGGAGACCTGAAGGGTCTCAGTGCTCAGGTTGGTAATTGCTCATGGCAATGTCCTCCTGAATATCCAGCTTGGCCTGGACAGTCTTGCAGCCTTTATCAGAGTAGATTTTCTGATCCTTTGGGAAAAATGTCATTTCATCAGCCACTGCTTGAACAACCTCCTCATCAACAGCATAGCCACGGGCTCTCATTTCAGCCCTGACACACATCTTCACATGCTTGTGTTCCAGGGGTAGGAAAGGGACAAAGTAGTCAATGAGGTTCTTGTCAATCAGGCTGCTGTGCCACAGTCCACCTGGAGGAGTTGGGGAAAAAGACAGAAGTAGGGCCGGGTCAAGAGATGATTCCTGGTATTAATAAGTAAAAGGCATTTCCCATTTTCCAGGGAAAATTACTTACTATTCTTGTTATTGAAGACTCCTACAGACAGCATGGACTCCAGGTCTTTCAGCTGAATCTCTTCTCTACTCTTTCCACTTGTCCAGAAGTCAAGAGCTGCTTTATTAATTAAGTCACCCCCTGCATTGCTGTTCATAAAAGAAAAATTCATAGTGGTGAATAGAGACAAAACTGAGCCAGGATTTTTTTTATAGCTGGTTACATATATTGCTAATCCCTATGTCAAATAAATCACCAAATCAGAAACCCATAAGGCAAAATTTTCAGAGTCTCCAGTTCCTTAAATGGCCCTCAGTGTGTGATGGGTTGACCCTGGCTGTCAGCCAAGCACCTACACAGCCACTTGCTTATTCCCTCCCACTGCAGGGAGATGAAAGGGAAAACCAGGAAAAACAAAAGTGAGAAGACTTGTGAGTTGAGATAAAGAATTTAACAGGAAATGATAAGAGAAAGAAAAACCCAAGGAGGGCTAAAGAAATCCCCCCCAGTCAGACCAGCACCCAGGCAGTCTCCAAAGAACCTTGGAAGCTCAAACCCCCATTTTCTACCTCAGTTTTTATCACTGAGCATGACATTACTGAATTATTCACTTGAATACTGAATGGGAGTCTTGAATACTCCCCTGGACAGTCCAGCTCAGCTGTGTCCCCTCCCATCCTCTTGCACAACCCAGCCTCCTCACTGGAGGCAGCATGGGAAAGAGGTGGCCTTGATGCAAGCAGCATCCAGCAACAGCCAAAACACCAGCGTGTTATCAACACTGCTTTTAACTGTGTTATTTCAGCACTTGAAAATGATTGAAATAGATGCTACAGACCTGAGGAAGATGAAGATGGCTTTCCTGTAGGATACCCCATCAACCTGCTCGTAATAGTCTAAGAAGGGCTTGATGGCATCCATGAGACCTGGGTGCATTTTGTCCATCTCATCAAAAATGAAGACAGAGTGGGGGCAGGCGCTGACATTGCCCCGAATCCAGTTCTGCAGTTGTTCCTGGAACAAGAAGTTGAAACCCACTTGTAGCATTAGGTCTCTGCAAAGTCTTGGGCAGGCTCCAGGAACACCCTTTCAAATATCAGCATCATGCACTCCCTTTTGCCTGAAGACAGGACCATAAATTCTGTTACTGATCCTTTTAACATCTGACACTGAATTTCAAGGTGAATTGTTTTCCTGCTCATGAATGAGACTCTTGTTCTTTCTGCTCAGTGTATGGATAAGGCAGAAAAAATGGGCTGAGATGGGGAGTCTTGAAAACTTTTTTGTTTATAAAAATATATCAGTCTTTCCTCTTTCATACAGAAACTACATCTATCCAAACATCAGTTTGGGTACCTTTAAATAATAAAACATGAAGATCAGAATTGTGCAATGTCAGGGAATGAAGTCACTTGGAAAGTCTCTCCTGCAGGCTACACTTTCTCGTTGTGTAGTGCCAGGTGGGTTGAGTGGACCCAGCAACCAGGCATCCCAAAAGGATGGGGGAGAAAGGACAAGGAATAAAAGTGAGAAAACGAATGGGTCAAGATAAAGGCAACTTGACAGGTGATGGGAAGAGGGAAAACCCAAGAATCATTCACCCCCCTGACAAACTGCAGCCCAACACCCAGCCAGTGTTTGAGCAATGTCTACCTTGGAAGCCAAACCCTCCCTATCCCCCTTTTTCTTTTTTTTTTTTTTTTTTTTACCCCAGTTTTTATTGCTGGGCATGACAGTATATAGTGCAGAATATCCTTAGGTCAGGAGGGTCAGTTCTGTCCCAGCTGTGTCCCCTCCCTATCTCTTGTCCCCTCCAACCTCCTTCCTGTATGTGGGGAGGGACAGCAAGTTCTGAGGCTGCGTGAGCAGGTTCAGTAACAGCAAAACACCCACAGTATCAGCGCTGCTTGGGCCACAAACACCAAACAAAAGCTCCTTCCATCCCAGCCAAGCACCCCGCGCAGCTCTAAGGCCGGGATTCCTTCCATCTGTAATCAGCAGATGGCATCAGCATGAGGACAGCACCAGGAAACAACTCTCCCTTTGGCTTTCCCGGCATTCCGGTACCTTTCACTTTCTATTCCCATTTCCCTCTCCACCTCTCCCGAGCACCGACTTTGCCAACAGCCCCCCGAGTCCTCAGCAATCTGGGGGGGACCCCCCCAAACCCCTTTTCACCCTGTGTCCCTCCTCACCTTGTACTCCTTGACCTGCTCCTGGTGGGGGAAGTGCAGGGTGGCCAGGAAGAGATGGACGAACTTACTGCTGAGGCCTGCGGGGTGGACGTGTTCTGCCAGGATCTGACTGAGGAAGTTCTTGCCGGTTCCGGCCCAGCCGTGGAGCGAGAGGGTCAGCGGCTTCTTGGGGCTCGGGTTGTTGTTGAAGCCCATCACCGCCTTCAGCACCACGTCCTTGGCCAGGTGTTGCCCAAAGAGCTTGGCATCCAGCTGTGCCTTCAGCGCTGCGGGCAGAGGGAGAGCTTGGCGTCACATGGCCACCAACGGGTCCCGGTCAGTGGTCACGGCTGTTGTTTACATGCCACGCAAGCTCGGCACGGTCACCAATGGGTCACCGCGCACCAGGAGAGCACAGCGTGGCTTCAGCCCAATCCCAGTCACCAGCCACGCACCGGGTGAGCCCAGGATGGCCACCCACGGGTGCTGGTTACTAGCCAAGCACCGAGCCAGCTCAGCGTGACCACGGGCAGGCACGGGGTTCGGCGTGACACAGCCACCGCCAGCCTCAGCGATCGGTTACCGGCCGAGGTGCGGGACGGGGCTGCAGGGCCCGGTTCCCCCCGTACCGGCGGCGTTGAGGCGGTGCTCGGCGCCGGGGCAGCACTCCACGTATCTGCAGTAGAAGCGGGGGTTGGAGGAGAGGTAACCGGTGAGGGCCGAGGCGACGCCGATGGCCAAGCCCACGCTGAGCGGTGTCTAAGCGCCGCCAGCCCCGGCAGCAGCAGCAGATGTGTATAA
>JAAWXA010000033.1:2855785-2884574 GCA_038090715.1 Florisuga fusca
CGTCCCCGCCTGCGCCCGCCCCGCCCCGACCGAAGCCGCCGCCGCCGCCATCTTTGTGCAGGGCACAGGGTGGTGTTCCCGGACAGGGGGATGACGTCAGCGGGCTGTGACGTCACCGCTGAGGGGATGACGTCAGGGGCGCTGCGTGACGGCATTAGTAACCAGGGGGAGAGGAAAGGGAAGAGGGAAAAGCGGAAAGGGGAACGGGAGCCCCGGAGCCCCGTCCTGGCCGTTGTCCCTCGGAGCAGCCCAGACTCCATCTCCCAAGCAAAGTCTTGTGGGGTTTTTTTTATTTATTTTTTAAAAATTGGTTGGAAACAGAAGTGCTGAGGTCCCAACAGGCTGACTCCTGTTCTTACCCCTGCTGTCGGGGTGGTTTCAACGAATGTTTATCAGTATGGGGTTAGGCATTTATATAAATATAAATATAAATATAAATATAAATATAAATATAAATATAAATATAAATATAAATATAAATATAAATAAATGTAATTCTAGATATAGATATACAGATACAGATATACAGATATAAGTATCTATATATAATATATAATATAATAATATAATAAAATAATAAAATATATAACATATAAACAAATATATAATAAATATAAAGTGATAATATGTATAATAAAATAAAATAAATTATATATAATATCTATATATAGAGAGAGCTATATATATATAAAATTCCTCCTGCCCCAGTGGGTTCTGCTGCAGGACTCTGGTGCCGCTCCTGAGCCGCAGACGTGAACCCCCCTCTCCCTCTGTTCCCAGTCTGAAGCTTGCCTTGCCATAATAACCACCATCAGTCTCTTCAGGGTAGCCAAGGAATGGCAGGACAGAGTCTATCAGGCCGTGTGGCTTCTGATCCATTTCAGAGAAGATAAAAAGAGACCTTGGGCAAGCACTGACATTGCCCCGAATCCACCTCTGCAGCAACTCCTGTGAAAGGAAGAAAAACGGCAAAATTATCTGGGATTTGCACTCACAATTGCAGATAAATTGGAGAAAGTGAGATAAATCTGGAAGTACCTGCTAGAGACTGACATTTGAAACTTGTGGGAAATGCAGTATTGTGCTGAAGTGATGCACAGACTTCTGCCTTGGTCTGTTGAGAGGTTTTCTGCAATGATATGGCTGACAAATGAGTTGCCTGTTCTAGTCCAGCCCTGGGAGGACATCACCAGGGGCTTCCTGGGCTCTTTGGAGTGAATATTTGCACTCAGAGCTCTCAGAACTATCTGAATAGCAAGCTGCTGGCCAAAGACTTTTTTCTTTCCAAATCCATCTTTAGAACTGGAGGAATGAGGGGAAAGAAGAGTAAAAAAATAGTATTCCTTCCTTTTTTTTTTTTTTTCTTTTTTTTTTTTTTTTTTTTTTTTTTTTTTTTTTTTTTTTTTTTTTTTCAGATCATTATGGACAACAAATGTTTGCTGCCCTCCAGCCACGACAAGGCTGTGAAGCAGCACAGCATCCAAGTGAGGAGCAGACTCATGAATCTGCCTCTTGATGCCATTTGTTGGGAACCAAACAGTTTGTATGAGACAGGGAGAATCCCAGTGGAATTGTGGCTACTGCCCCCTATAAAGCCCTGGGATGGGATCTAACATATTTTCAGAGCCTTATTCACTCCATGTGCTTAATTCTGGTGAACTGCTTTTGTGGCATCTTGCATGCTTCACATTTACAGAAAAATGTGCTTCTGTTGCTATGTCTAGTTCTCTTTAAAAAGTACCACAACTGCTGTTTCAGTGGCTGAAGCACCAGCAAACAGCCTCTTTGTAAGCAGCCAGATCCAGAGTTGGTAGAAAATGATGTATTGAACCACCTGGAGACATAGAGGTCTCCAGCACGTTGAGGATTGGTTTTGAAATCTGTGGCCCAGCACAGAAATGAAGCAATATTTGTAATCTCATGCCAAAGGGAAGGGGCATTTTGAGCTGGCAGGTTCAGCAGTTTATGGTTAGAAGGTTGCACAAGCTCTTTTTTCAGAGCATATATTGGTTCCCCTCTAGCAGGGTGGAACAATCCCAGGCTGCTTGTTTGAGGGAAATGAAGCAGCAAGTTTTGAACCTAGACCTGCCACTAATTGCTCCTCATTTGACCTGTGTTACAGGAAACCACCAGCTGAGGGGTGGGATCCCACTGGGCTGTCCATCTCCAGAAGATGTGGGATTATTTCCTTAGCTCTTGGCCTTGGCTTCACCTCCAGAATTTTCCCTCTTTCTGCCAGTATAAACCAAGACACCAGCAAGGAAAAATGCTCCAGCACTGCCATGAGAAGGAGGGTACAGGACCACTTGGGGGATGAGCCCAGCACTTGCCTTCAGGAGCTCCTGTGGGCAGTAACTCTCATCTTTCTACAACCACCCCCAAAGAGGATGGCATTAAAAAGGAAGCCCTCACCCCCCAGGGAAGGACCATTGGGGGGTCCCACTGACAACTTGGCTCAGGGTGCCCTGGTCACTGCCTTAGCTGAGAAATCCAGCATTTTCTTCACCTTGCAGCACTTCAGGAGGCTGCACCTGAGCCAGGAGTCAGAGAAGAGCTGCCAGGTGACAGCAGCAGCTCCCATGATAACTGGAGTGCTGAGAGGGTCCAAAGCTGGGGTCAAAGTGGGCACAAGAATTGAGAGCACAGCAGCATTCCAAAGCTTCGTGGTGGGAACTGAAAGCCTCCTTGGCTCAGCAGGAAAGGAAAGCAAAAGAGAAATTGCTGAGTAACTTCCTGGAGCGTGAGGTTGTTCTGGAGGATGGAAGCCAAGTCCCCTGTCAGCTGGAGGTGTTAAGGAACAAACAACCTTATCACCCTGCTCTGGGAGGGCTGGAAGTGGTGGGGGCAGAGTATTGGCACATGGGCAGAGGGGGAGTTTCATCAGAACAAGCCCAGCTCTGAGGGGAACTTGGCTGCATCTTCACCAAGGTGCTAATTGGTCTGATGAATAACCAAGAACATAAGATGCTTTTTCATCCTGGTCTGGATCAGGAACAGCGTGGCCAGCAGGTCCAAGGAGGTGATTCTGCCCCTGTACTCAGCCCTGGTGAGGCCACACCTCGAGTCCTGTGTCCAGTTCTGGGCCCCTCAGGTCAGGAAGGAGATTGAGGTGCTGGAGCAGGTCCAAAGGAGGGCAACCAGGCTGGTGGGGACTTGAGCCCAGATCCTATGAAGAGAGGCTGAGGGAGCTGGGGCTGTTCAGCCTGGAGAAGAGGAGGCTCAGGGGAGACCTCATCACTCTCTACAACTCCCTGAAAGGAGGTTGGAGCCAGGGGGGGGTTGGTCTCTTTTCCCAGGCAACTACCAGCAAGACAAGAGGACACGGTCTCAAGTTGTGCCAGGGGAGGTTTAGGTTGGATATTAGAAAGAATTTCTTCACCGAGAGGGTGATCAGGCATTCGAATGGGCTGCCCAGGGAAGTAGTGGATTCTCCGTCCCTGGAGATATTTAAAAAGAGACTGGATGTGGCACTCAGTGCCATGGGCTGGGAACCACAGAAGTAGTTGATCAAGGGTTGGACTTGATGATCTCTGAGGTCCCTTCCAACCCAGCCAGTTCTGTGATTCTGTGAATCTATCTGGGGCTTGGTTCAGGGAGGGCTGTGCACGCAGCAGCACAGAGCCCCAAGATTTCGGGAGCAGTGGCTGGAGCTCTGCAACTCCCAGGGTTAGACATGGCAGAAAGTTTCTTTATTAAAAACAAGTTCCCAGAGCAGATGCTTTGTCCTGATAACTTTGAGATGGGCCAAAGAAATGTGTTTGCAAGAGGGCAGGACAAGAAATGTGTTTGCAAAAGAGAAGGACACACTGGAAGAGTTTTAATTTTTCTCAGCAAACTTTTTTTTTTTTTAAATATGAAAAGCACTTTTAAGTCATTCTCATTTTACTTTTAAAATCTCATTGGAAAAACACACAGCAACCCTGTTTAGTATGCAGACTACACACTCAAGTTTTGATCTCTCTTGGAAATGAGTGCCCTGAGCACTGGGAAGCCTGGTTTGGTTCTTCCATGATTTTATGCCTGGAGGTGGGCACAGTTCAGACTCATGATCCCAAGGTAATTTTCCCAGGTGAATCACCTTGAGAGGGGTGTCCTCAACCCCCCAGGGTTTGTCCTGCCAAGGAGCAGGTCTTGCTGGGCTTTCCATCTGCAAACTCTCCGCCAGGAGTCTCTGAGGCTGCTCAGAGGCCAGAGGAAGGAAGTGGCAGGGGTGTTGCAGGTTTGGATGTTGACAGAGCTCTCCTGAAATCCACTCCAATGCTATTTTTACAAAGATGGTTTAATACCACTGGGAATTTCCCCCTCAGCTGTCTCCTTGAGGCAGCTCCTCCTCCTCCTCCTCTGCATTTGTCTGTGCTGAGCACTAGATGGGGTGTGAGCCAAAGGTTTCAGGCTGGATTTGCAGCATGGAGCAACTTTTGCTGAGAACTGAGGAAGGACTGAGGAAAAGGGGAGAGGGAGCACACATCTGCAGGGCTGACCACTTGGGTTATGGAACGTGATTTTTTGGGATGTGACACAACCCAGGATTTATGGAGATCAAGAGCCTCACAGGCAATTTCAGCAGGGGACCAAGAGCAGACAGGCATCTCACAAAGGAAGATGGAGAGTTGGAATAAAGAAATGAGGCTGTTTAGCTGGATCTGTAGTTTTTCCTGGCTGTACATAGGAATTAAAGGTGCAGGCAGGATGTCTTGCTCACCTCACACACTTCAGCAGATATTTCACCATTCGTCTGTGGAAACAGAAGTGGATTGTCACCTCTGAATTTCTCCAGGAGAAAGGGGAGTGCCAAGTTATGTATTGCAAAGAGGGAATGAGTTTCATGTTTTATGGTCCATCCTTCCAAACCTGGCTGGCGTGGAGCCTTTTTTGACTCCTGGGTGAAGGAGGAAGAAGAGATGCCCACAGTAATTTATTTATTTTTTTTATTGAGGTCTTAAATCTTTTCACAAAGTTTCACCAGCCTGGAAAGGACAGGCAATGCAGATGGGAACTGCAAAGTGATAAGCTAAAACCAACAGAGCCAGAGAATTACCTCATCCATGTAAAAAGAAGGGGTAGCATGGAACACATCTATAGATCTTCTCCTCTCCATGTGGGAGGGAGGTGGCATATATTTCCTATACAACAATAGGATGTATGCTGTATAACAGGTACCAGATGGGTGTTTAAATAACCTTCAGCTGCAACATGTCATGCTGTTATCTCATTATCCCTTACAAGTTAAATGGGTTCAAGCTGGGCTCAGACATGGATGAGATGTCTAATAGCCCTGGTGAGGCTGACACGGATGGCAATTTCCTTAAACAGCTGTCTGGAAGCTCCAAGTGGAGCACAGACCCTCCAACCCCCAGTCCAGAGTGCAGTGCCTTGGTGTCTGTTGTGTTATCCTGATGACCACCTTGTTCTTCCATCTCAATTCTCTCCTGAGCACAGAACTGACCTCCTGTCATGTATTCAGCCCTCCTGACCAGCACAGGGAGTGGGGATGCTCAGCCAGCAGTGGATCATCTGGAATCAGCTGCCACAAGCTGAAGGTATGGAAAATATATAGCAGGGAACTTTCCAAAAGCATTTGGTGTGCCAATAGTTGGTCAGTGTGAGTGGCAGGGGGGATCAGAAGTGGTGGGGTGGGGAGGTAAGGACGTGGGGGGGATTACAGGAGGAAGGAAGACAAGGGGTTTGGGGAGTAGTGGTATGAGCTGGAGATTCTGGGGTGATTGCAGGGAGTAATTTGTTGGGATAAAGCTGTTGTGATGGGGAGGTAGTGGGGTTGGGGGGTGTGCTTTGCCAAGGGGGAGATAAGTGATGCAGAGATGGAATACCTCAGGCCAGGGATGTAAAGAGAAGACATTCCCAGCAGATTGGCCTCACTCTGCTTTCTGTGTGTTGAAATTTTCTGTCATTCCCCCCTCCCCACACACACACACAGTTTGGTTTGTACATTGTTGGGTTTCAGACAGCATTCCCAGGACTTTGAGCTCGCAGCTCCATGGCAGGGAGCCCAGAGAATTTGGGCTAGTGTTGGTTAGCCTGGTGTTCTGGTCAGAAAGCAGCATACCTCCTAGTTAGCTGCTGAGCCAAAAATCATAATGTCTCCAGCCAGGGGACAGGGTGTTAGGAATCAGTGTTGTAGCCCTGCCTTGGGTTCATGGGAGTGCAAGAGGTTTCCCGGTAAGAATTGTCAATGAATCAATGCTTTTCCCAGAAAAAGCCTCTATTTTTGTTGGAGAATGTATAAAGTCCTCAGTATCTCCAAGTGCTTTCTGAAAGAGGTTTGGTAACCTGAGTGCTGTTTTACACGAGGTGCTGGGCTGGCAAGAGGTTCTTGCTGAAGGTTTCTAATTGGAGAAGTAGTAGTAGGAGACTCATTTTTCCCTACATCCAGTTTAATTTCCACCTAACACGTATCTTCATTTATTTTTACCTCCTCTTTTTTTTTTTTTTTTTTTTTTTTTGCTCCTCATCCTTAACCAGAGAGATGAAGCAGTGCCAGGAAGGGGCTGCCACTGACGTACACTGGGATTTTTAAGGGTGGGATTGTGGTGGGCTTTATCCAAATACAGAGCCTGGCTGAGCTCTGAGGACTCTGCTGTGGAGAGGCTCTGAATCACTGGGATGTGTTCATTGAATCAATGTTGAGCAAAAATTGTCTAGCAACACCCAGGGAGGCAAGAGACTGTCATCCTTCTCTTGCAGGTAGGAAAAGTGAGGTTTGCAGATAAATAAAGTTTTGCTTGACACAGTAGTTCATAGCAAAGGGATGAGCAGTTCTGTTCTGGCTTTGAAATCCTTGCTGGAGAGCTTGAGCCATGATTTCCCTTGGGCAGGCTTCAAAATCCTTGTCTGGGGTAGCAAATCCCAGAGTCCCCTGAGGCAGTGTGTGCTGGGTGAAGAGGGACAGCCCAACAAGGGGAGATATTGTAAAGCTTGAGGTCTGGGTGAAGTGGAACGTTGTATACCTGTCCAAATATCTCAGCCTCTGTGAAATAATTCCTTTGATCATCTCTGAACCCTTGTAAAATTCTGCTGCACCCATAGAATGGGGTTTTTTGTTGTTCTGGTTGCTGCCTCAAGAATATGCAATTGAGAGGGTCTTCCCTACAGTGAGAGCAAGGATTTCCCCCCAGGATGCCCAGCCTTAAAGCCCTTTTTTCCTGAGCCTGTGCTATAGACAGGGACCAGAGCCACAGGGTGAATAACCCTGAGCCCTAAGGATCTTCCAGCCTGTGGATGGTCCAATCCAGAGCTTTACCTGGGCTGCACTGGTACAGCACCTCCCCAGAGCCTGTCTCTTATNTTCACACCCTGGGGCACAGGAATGGGGAAGCAAAGGTGATTCTCATCAAGGCTTCAATCTCTGCCTCTCAAACCTTCAGAAATATGGGAGAGAAGGGAACTGAGCTGGCTCTGTGCTCTCCAGGGTTGGGACATGGTGGGGAGGTCCCTGCAGCCCCCTGGGGTGATGGAGCAGGTGCTGCTGGCACAGCACAGGGGTGCTCAGGATGCTCCTGCCTGGAACCCTGGGGATGCCCTTAGAGAGAGGGGGGAAAATCCACAGAGACTCCCAGCCTGGAAGTCTGGAAACTGCCTCCTTGTTGGGGAACGTGGCCACATCTGGGCCCTGCTGGCACCACCCCAGCTCTGAGCTTTCTGCAGCTTTGCAGGGTCTTTGTTTTGCTCTGTTTATTTAAAAGCTCTGAACACTCCAGCTGTCATCTGGGGCAGCCAAGGTGTCCCCGTCACGAAGGGAGAGACAAGGGGTGTGAAATCCCACTGCCTGCTCGTGATCTGACTCCTTTGAGGGCTGCATCCACCCCCAGCTGAGGGAGGAGAGGGAGAGCTCCAGCCCAGGCTGGAAAATCTGGCTCAAAGGGATGGGAATCAGCAGGGAAGCCTGATGGGAAGGAGCAGGAACCCTGATGGAGCAGCAGGATCAAACACCAGGCAGGCAGGCTGGCAGCAAAGTCTTGTGTTTTGTTTTTTGGGTTTTTTTTTTTTAAATTGGTTGGAAACAGAAGTGCTGAGGTCCCAACAGGCTGACTCCTGTTCTTACCTCTGCTGTTGGAGGTTCCAAAGAATCTTTATCAGTATGGGTATAGGCACTATATAAATATAAATATATATATAAATTTAAATATAAATATAGACATAAATATAAATATAAGTATAAATATTGATATGGATAGAAATATATATCTATATCTATATCTATATATATTGATATATAGATATAGATGTAAATATTAATATAAATATAGATATAAATATTGGTGTATATATAAATATTGATATAGATATAAATATTATATATATTGACATAAATATAGATAAAATATTACATAGATATAACTATTGACATAGCTATAACTATAAATATAAATATATAAAACACATGATGGAGGAGAGGGAGAGCTCCACCCCAGGCTGGATGCTCTGGCTAAAAGGGATGGGAGCCAGCAGGGAATCCTGATGGGAAGGAGCAACCTTCTCTCCCTTTCCAGGGCCCACCGCAATGACATGGAAAACATCTTTCCCTTCCTTTTCCTTGGAGCCATCTACTCCCTCCTGGATCCCAGTCCTGCAGTGGCCAGGATCCACTTTGTCATCTTCTGCCTGGGGCGCATCCTCCACACCGTGTCCTACCTCCTGGGGCTGAAGGCCCCGACACGTTCCCTGGCTTATGGTGTGGCTCAGCTTCCCTGCTTCTCCATGGCCCTGCAGATCCTCCTTGCCACCATTCCATACTGGTAACACCCAGCAGAACTCACCAAGCCAACCCCCTGCTCCTCTGCTCTGCTGGTTTTCCCAGCTGGACCTGGGATGCTGCCAGGGAAGGTGCCTGCAGCCCGGGGAAAGTCACCCTGAGAAAAGGAGCATCTCCCCCTGGAGCAGGATGGGGACGTGGAGGGAAGTTTCTTTTGCTTCTGCTAAAGGTGAGGGGGGGAGGAAAGAGCCTGGACAACCCCTTGAGGAAGTGCTGAGCTCTGAGGACTCTGCTGTGGAGAGGCTCTGAATCACTGGGATGTGTTCATTGACCTTTTTGTAATGTGACAGCAGCAATAACACCAAAATCTGCATCAATGTTGAGCAAAAATTGTCTAGCAACACCCAGGGAGGCAAGAGACTGTCATCCTTCTCTTACAGGTAGGAAAAGTGAGGTTTGCAGATAAATAAAGTTTTGCTTGACACAGTAGTTCATAGCAAAGGGATTAGCAGTTCTGTTCTGGCTTTGAAATCCTTGCTGGAGAGCTTGAGCCATGATTTCCCTTGGGCAGGCTTCAAAATCCTTGTCTGGGGTAGCAAATCCCAGAGTCCCCTGAGGCAGCGTGTGCTGGGTGAAGAGGGACAGCCCAACAAGGGGAGATATTGTAAAGCTTGAGGTCTGGGTGAAGTGGAACGTTGTATACCTGTCCAAATATCTCAGCCTCTGTGAAATAATTCCTTTGATCATCTCTGAACCCTTGTAAAATTCTGCTGCACCCATAGAATGGGGTTTTTTGTTGTTCTAGTTGCTGTCTCAAGAATATGCAATTGAGAGGGTCTTCCCTACAGTGAGAGCAAGGATTTCCCCCCAGGATGCCCAGCCTTAAAGCCCTTTTTTCCTGAGCCTGTGCTATAGACAGGGACCAGAGCCACAGGGTGAATAACCCTGAGCCCTAAGGATCTTCCAGCCTGTGGATGGTCCAATCCAGAGCTTTACCTGGGCTGCACTGGTACAGCACCTCCCCAGAGCAGCTGGGCACCAAGCAAGCTTTGCCAACGCTGCTGATGCCCACTGAGAGTCTCTGCAGAGGGAGAAAAATGTGATTTTTAATCTGATAGCAAGTGGTTTGCAGCAGGTGGAGTCCACAAGTTGTGTTCCCTGGTGGGAGCAGCAGTGAAAGGTGAGGAGGGGCTCAAAGCCAGGCGTGAGCTCCAGCACTGGTGTGGAGGAGGGAAGCTGCCAGCTCCCAGTTCTTGCTTCCCGTGGGAACTTCCCTGAAAGACAATGCTTTATGGAGAAGTGGAAGGTGACAGAGCTGCCAGGGCCTCTCTCTGCTCTTTAGGGGGTTGAGAGCTGGTGCTGAAACCGGATCAGTCCTACCCAGTCCATCAAGCAGTGATGGATGGAGGCATTTCTCAGAACAAGCACAAGGAGTGACTTAAGTCCCCAGCAGCCAAGCTGGTTCTGCTCCTCCACAGGCTGCTGTGTGCTCCAGAGGGAAAAGGGATGGAGGGAAGGAGCCCTTCAGCATTGAAGAAAATGAGAGGTTTCTGCTCGTATGAATGGGAGACACCCAGCCTGCCATGGTCTTGCTTTCAGGAGAACAGATTTTTTTTATTCTGTAGCTGGGTGAGGTTAATAGGTGTCCCTTTCTAAAATGGACTTTGAAAAATGGACTTTCTTAAAATGGACTTCAATGGACTTGAAGCTCATGTGGGTTTTGGTGGCAGGAGTGAAGAGGTTAACCTATAGCTTGGAGAAAATCATTGTGAAGTGTGTAAATACCAGTGTTGCAAGGACACCCAGGCCCAGGTGGGTGTTTTATTTGGTGACTTGGGTGTCAGCTCTCACAGGGCAAGAGGATGTACAGCAGCTCCTGGGCTGGAGGTACCACCCCAAGCCAGGTGGAAATCAGCAGCACCCATGGAGCAGGTAGATCCAGCTGGGCTGGCAGCTGAGAGAGGCACCCTCAGGGCATGGAAAGCAAAGCAAAGCAAAGCAGGGCACCTGTGTTTTCCAGCTTTGCCTTTTCACCCCTCACTGCAGAGCTGGCTCTGCTCCTGCCTAATTGTCTCTGGGTTCTGATTTCAAGGTCTGTGTTGTGCAAGATGGGGATGAATAATGGATGAAGTGGTGTGATAGACCCAGTGGATGGGCTCTCAGGTTGCACTTGCATGCTGGCTGCCAGGCTCTGTTTTGACTTGTAAACTAAACACTCCCGGTGCAGACATCCTCTGTGGTTTAGTGATTACATCTGGGGACTGCTTTTGGACTCCAGGGGTCAAGCCAAGGTGCTGTCACCCAGCTTAGAGCAACATTGGGCAAGTCAGACCCTCTGGACTTGCTAATCCCCTGTGTGTCTCCCCATGACATGGACAAGAGGGGAAAGGAGATCCCCTAAAATTATTTCAGCATCTTCATTTCAATTGTGTTTCATTGTGGAACTTATTGTCCCAGGAAGTAATTTGATTTTATTGGTTTGGACAGTGACTTGGGCAAGCATTGTGTAATTGCCAAGCATTACCACCAATGTCTGACAACAACTTTGCATGTCAGAGAATTAAACTTTGTGCTGCACATTCCTCCTTGGTAAGATGGAGACACTGAGAGCTGGATTTCACCCACCTCCATCCTGCCTTTGGGTTTTTGCCTTCTTTTTAAAATTGAGCCCAGAGTCAGAAACTGGAAACTCTTCCTGTTTGGCTTTGGTCAGGGCCCCAGTCTGGGTCTGGGATCTGCTTTCTGGTTTTGTTCTCCAGGCTGGCTCCAAAGCAGTGACTCTGGCTGCGGTGTGCAGCACCAGCTCTCACCGGCACAACAAGAAATGATCGGAAAACTCCAGCCCATATTCCATCTCATGGTGTTGCAAATAGTAATTTAGGGATAAAATTAGTGAAAGGGATGAAAATGGAAGTTAATGAAATAAGAAAACACCACGCTTGCACGGCGGGGGAGGATTGCTACAGGAAGAGGGTTATAGGGCATGACTAACCCTGTGCCCTTGCTCCAGTCCTGGCCTCTGATGTGGCAAGGGGCTTGTATTTCATCCAAAGCACATAAGGTGGTGGTTTTATTAAGCAGATATCCCCATCCAACACTCTGGAACCTTTGGGTGAAAGAGGATTTCAAAGTGCTCCGTAGGTTTTCAGTTGGATTAGAATCAGAGGCTGCGTTTGGCTTGGGGTTTGCAAAACTAAACACCCAGCGTTTCCACCCCACCTCCTCTGGGACAGCCCTAAGTACAGGTTACTAAAATTAGTCTTGCAAAGCAGCTACCCTGCCTGGCACCACTTAGTCCTGCTCCTCTGTCTCCAACTCATGCTTGGATAAACTCCTCTGCCTGGTGTTGATCAGCTTGAGCAGCAAGAGGTGATGAAGAAGTAGGTTCACCAGGAGAAAGCAACAATTTGCTGCTGTTGTAGTTTCCCCATTTGCTCAGGCAGGCCAGGTCTGGGATGTGGAGGTTACCCTCTTCCAATGTAAAATCAAGCCTGCTTGGTGGCTTTCCCAGTCCCCTTACTCCAGCTCCCAGGCTTGTCTGGCCACATACAGGTTGTTCCTCCTGGGAGCTGGAGGAAACATGTCTGTATTTGTTCCTGTGGGAGGGTAAGTGAAACCCTCACTGAAAACAGGTCAATGAACAGCTGACACTAAGTCCTGGTGTTCAGAAATAGGTCTCTCTGTTTAAGCAGGACCAGCTGAGAAGTATTTTAATCTTTAATTTCTGCAGTGCCCAGCTGAAATACCTGTTAATTTACACCTCCCATCTTACCCCAAACGAGTAATATCATTCCCCTATATTTGATGTGGAGACAGATTTAGAGATGTGGAATAAGGACAGAGGGTGAGGAAGGGACTTGAAAATGTTAGTTTCTTTTTTTCCAGGAGATGTTATCTAACAGGAAGAAAAAAAAAACCAACAACATTGCATGGAGGACTTTCATTTCCAGGTATTGTTAAAAATGTGTTTGAGAGCTGAGACCCCTGTGGCCAGCAGTGAGTTGAAAAACAAGAGAAGGGATGTGCTCTGAAAAACACAATGCTAAGCCCATGCATGGCAAGAGAGGAGACTGTGCTGGAGGAGACAGAAAGGCCTTGGAGGAAGAGAGATGAGCAAGGCAGATCCACTGCCAGATGCTGCCGAGTGAGTGTCCCAGATCTGCCTTCTTTAAGAACATAGTTGGAATTCCTGCAGCTTGGGAGTAGCCCCTCCAGAGTACTAAATAACTTGGTGTGATGTCACCCTGGACCCCTCAGGGAGGACTTGGTGTGTTGAATAGAAAAAAATGAACTATTAGGAGGCTGAAGGACAGTTGGAGTGCAGGGGGTGAAAGGAGTTGGCAGTCATGTGCTGGTCATCTGCTTGCTCCAGTGTTGGAAGGGAATAAGAAAGTATGACTGGGATAATCAAAACCATGGAGGAGTCTCCTTTGAAGAGAGATGAAAGCAGATGGGACTGTGGTAAAACTGAGTAAGAGGTGATTTCACAGACATGTACTGAAGGAGGAGTATTCTAGAAAGAGCTGAGCAACAATTGCTGTTCTTCCTAACCCTCTGCGTGTCTCTGTGACATGAACAAGAGGGGAAAGAGATCCCATAAAATTATTACTAGTATTACTGTCATCATTATCTCAGTTTAAATTGGTTTTCATTATGGAATTTATTGTCCCAGGGAGTAATTGAATTCCAAGAGTTTGGACAGTGCTTTGACGCATGTAATTATCAGGCAGTGCTGTCAGGGATGACAATGCAAGAAAGAGAATTAAACCTTGTGATTCAGAGCTTAAGTTAATCTCTGCCTTCTGAAAACGGGGTGAACCAGGGTGTATGGGGCCAGAGAGCTGACTCCCAGGGGAGCTCATACCCTCTGGACACCACCTCAGCTTGGTGCAACCCAGCAAAATCCCTGATCTTGTTGCAGAGCAGCAGCTCCCATCCCTCACTGGACACACACCCAAACTTCCCCCAGCATGGGAAGCTGCAGCACAGTTCCCTGCCCTTTTCTGTTGCCCAACTTTGCTTGTGGGACAGCTCTAGTCCTGCTAATGTGGCCAGAGCATCCTCTCCCTACACCCCTTCCCCAGCTGCCTCCCCACCTCGGTCCAGCTTCTCTCCTGCTGATGGAGGGAGCACTTTTTGCTCAGTTTTGGCAGAGTTGGTGGCACTCTCAACAGAAACGTGCTGTGCTAGACAGATGCATTCTGCTGCTTTGTAAATATTTGGAATGAGCATGGATCTCCTCCTGGAGGGCTGTGTAGAGCAGTCAGTCTTGCATAAACACAGGCTGGAGCAGATTTGGGGGCACATATCATGGACACGAGGACATAGCCTGCAAATCTAGAGAGTAAGCAAAGCATGGGACCCAGAACTCCTGGAGTCCTGCTGATGGATCCCATAGGAGGGGAAGAAATCCTGGGACAGTTCAAGCAGCACTGCTGCTTGGGGTAGCATGGAGAGGTTTCTCTACTTCCTTGCACCATTCAGTCCAAATTCTGCACTTGATAAATTCAGGGGATTGCTCTGGGGGGTTTTATGGTCCTAAACCCTCTTCCCTTTCCTCTCTGTGGGATTGGGAAATATGCCTTGGCTGCTTATAACTTCTGAAATGCAGTGGATGCTGTGCTGCACAGGGTATGGAACCCCTGCAGGGGCCTGGGACCTTCATTCCCTTCTCCTTATTCCCTTCCCTGCTGCCTCTGGATGTGTCTCCAGCCTGGATCATGCTCTCCACCACTGTGAGCAAGAGGGCAGCTGAGACAACACCACACCAAAAAGCTTCCAGGCAGTTGGGGTTGTAATAATGCAGCTAAACTGCTCCCTGCTTCCCAGCCTGATTATGGGAAGTGCTTTTTCCCCCGTGGCATGTGGAGGTGTTTATTAATAATGATTTAATGTTTATTAAGACCCAGACCACCTTGCTCCTGGCAACTGAGATGCTGAAGCAAACCTGCAAGACGTCCTGCAGTGCAGGGAAAAGAAAGGGAAAGTTTTAACCTGCGTCTGGAGAATAGCTGTGGGCTGAGAGTGACTCAACTAAACACAAACCTCAAAATGCTGAGAAGCTCTGACTTCTGCCTGAGTCAGGAGTCCTGAGGAGGAGGCTCTGGTGTGCTGCAGGAAGCCCAGCACCTCTAAGAGCACTTAGGACAGCATATGTGATAAGGGGATTTAGAAAACATGACCTATGAGGAAGGGTGGGAGGAATTGCTGCTGTTTAGTCTAGGGGTGATGGAGGGGACAGAAGGAGCTCGGCTTTTTAAAAATAAGTTCTGTGTTTTGGAAAGCTTTGTGGTGGCTGAAACTCTGGCAAGACCATGAAGGACTGAGCTCAGAGTTGGTCTCACCAGGATGATGGAGCCAGGGGCAGGCATGGAAGTGCTGACCTTTCCATTCCCTCTTCTGCTATGTTTTTGTGATTCTTTAACAACGTGAAAAAGCCCCTTTGTTAAAACTGGGACTTAGAAAGCTCCAGATAGGTGAGTTTTGGAGCCTGCTGCCTTTCTGGGTTTCAGGGAAGGGGTAACAACCCACCTGCCAAAAAACCAGTCCCTGTTCCTACACTGGGCACCCCATTGCATTCCTGAGGGTGAGCAGAGCCCTGGGGATCAGCACAGATGGAGATCACAACCCTTGGTCAGGCACTGAGGAAGAGAAAAGCGTCTTGGTTTGTTTTCTACTTTTCTCGAACACCAGGGCTCCATCAGGCTGAAATCTGGGGCCACATCTGCTTTCTCTCCCAGCCCTGCTAACAAGCCAGTGCCCCTAATGCTGTAAGAGCTGCTCTGCTTCCCATTCCTTCATAACACAGCATGTGGTGGCAGGACCAAGCAGCATCCTTTACCTTTGCTCTTGCTCAAGAGCATCCCACCAGGGAAATCTCTATTTACTTCGTAGCTTTGCGAGTGCTGGAAGCCTAGGAACTCTTTCCCAATTTTGAAATTTTTGGCAGCAGGGTTTGTTTCTCATCTCTCCCAGCCTGTCGAGGAAACACCCTCTTTTTGGGCAATAATATAAGTGAGTTTTGCCTGTTGTTTACAGCTGATGGGATCTGGTTCTTGGGAAGAGAAACACATCCTGAGCTGTTGTGGTGTGGCTCAGTGGGAGATGTCTGTTTCCCACCCACTCCAGGTCCTGTCTCCCACCTTTCCTGGTGGCAGCAGTGGCAGTAAATCAGCTTTTAGACCTGCTGGGGCAGAGGGAGAAAGCAGAGGAGAGGAGGAGTAATTTTCTTCAACCCCTCAACCCCTCTCCCAGCTGGGTTGTGTCCCTGAAGGCACAGAGCAAACGCAGCCAAGGAATTCTTCCTTCTAAGAGAAATCCCAGGCCTGAATCCACATGAGGCTCAGAACAGCAGAAGATAATCTGCCTCCCACATACTCACAGCCTCCTGGTCTCTATTCCAGAGCTGGCACAGAAGCAGGGGACACAGTGCCAGCCCTGCAGCCAGGGTGGCTGAGAACCCAGCAGCAACCTGGGAGCGGGCAGGCAGGAGGGATGGTGGATGGAGCTGGGAGGAGAAGGCAGGAGGATGTGCCACTGCCTCTCACTTGGCCCTGGGCCTGGTTCCTGTCCAGCTGAAGGACAGCATCTTCCTCTGCTTCCTCTTTGTCTGAGTCCCAGAGCCTCATCCCAGAGTCTTGCGTCCCTGCCCCTTCCCTGGGCCTCTCCTGCTGCAGGCATCTGCTCTGCTGAGAGAGAAGGACTATTTGGGAGTCTGATCCCACATTCCTCCTGCCTGAGGCTTCAGTTCCAGCCAGTACATTCACTTTCAAACGCCAAACAGAATTTTCTGCCTGACTCTGCCAAAGACTGAGGCGTCCCGTTTGGTTCAGGAGATGCGAATTCCGAGGGGGTTTGTTGCCGAGTGACTTCCCAGCATCTTCTGCATCCTCCTGCCTGCTGCAGGGAGCGGTGAGGAGCCCGGGAGGGGAGCAGAGGATTCATTTATCCAGGGGGAAAAGGTGTGTGTCCCGGTGATGGGACTTTCCCTGCAGGCTGGGGAGGGAATGCCGATGGAGAACCTTCCTCTTTGGCAGCTGAACCACCCCAGCCTTGGAACCAGCGCCGTGTTTGATGAACCAGCCCCCCGGGGGCAGCAGGATTTTCCCAGGGCAAGCGATCATTGGGAAGGGCACGTCTGTAGGCTCCGAGGCTTTTTACTGGGAAAAGCAGGAAGAAGTGTCAAGGAAAAAGGGCACCAGCCCCCGCAGGAGCAGCGGGATGAGCTGGGAATGTTGCTCAGCGCTGCCTGGAGCCATGGGGCTGAGCTAGGAGCACAGGGCAGGAGAAAAAAATCCCATCTGGGTTCTGCACCTTTTCCATCAGGACGTGGGAACACGCTGGAGAAATGCCACCCCCCTGCCTGTCCCCTCCAGGCTGGAGCAGTCCCCTCGGGCTCTCTGCCCAGCCCAGGATGTGGGATGGATTGTTGCTCATTTGGGAAAATTTGGGGGGATTCTGAGCTTTAAGTGCTCAAAGCATCTTCCTGCCCTCTGAGCTCAGGTTGGAGCCCAGGCTGTGCCAGCCCAGCAAACGTGCCTGTGCTCCACTGAGAAGGATTTATTACACAACCAACCCTCTCATCTATCCACCACCAGGAAATTCCCCAGCCAAGCAATAGTGGAAAAACATGTTGTTATAATACTGTAGAGTAATTCAGCTGGCCAAATAAATAACAACCTGTATGGGAACTGAGGCTGATTTTTATTCCATAATCTCTCCAAAGCAGGATTGTTAGTAGGTGCTTTTATTTTTAAGTACTTTTCTCAAGTACCCCCCATAATTTTTATTTTTTTTTATTTCTTCTGCCTGCTGTGCAGCTCAGCTCTTCATCCAGAAAGCCCTTCATCTTTTCCCCTGTGGAAAGCTACGATGAAAACTTTCAAACTTATTAAGCATTTCTCCAGAAAAGTGGTTTGGGTTTTTTGTGGTTTGTTTTTTTGTTTGGTTGTTTTGGTGTTTTGTTTGTTTTTGTTGTTGTTGTTGGTTTGTTGTTTTGTTTTTTGGTTGGTTTTTTTTTGTGTGTGTGTGTGTGTTTTGTGTTATTTTTGTTTTGTTTTTTCTAGTGGTGTTGGCTTTGGGTAGGTCTTGTCCTGGGTTGAGACCTCTCCTGCTAAAGGCACAGCTTGGAGTTTAAAGCCATTCTGCCCTTAGGAGGTGGGCTCTGTCCCAGCAGGATGTGATCCATGGAGGAGGGTCAAACAGGGAATATTAACAGCCTGCTTCCCCCCCGGATTAACGGGGTGGTTGAACATGCTCCCGGCAGCAAGGGTTGGGAAAACCAGGATGGTGTGAGCCTGGATGTGTCCTACCTAGGCCAAGCCCCCAAAAACTTGAGAAATCCCCTGGGAGCTGGGATCCCAGGAGCATCCCCCAGGCAGCTCCTGCCCTGCAGGCACCCACCCTCTTCCCTGGGCTTTCTCTGAGGGTGAAAGGGTCTGAAATGCATAAACACAAGGAAAAAAAAAAACCAAAACACTTTCTTTGCCCACGTGTTTGGGGTTTTTTTATACTCCCCCCCACTGCACACAGCACCCGGGCTTGAGTCTGCCCCAGGGGTTTATGCCTGAAAGAACCTTCTTCAGCTCTCCAGTTAGTTGAAATTTGTGCCCCTTGATGGTGCACATTGCCCAGGGCTTCCTGTCAGTGCATGAATAATGCTGAGAAGGTGAAAGTCAGGATGGGGAGCAGGAGAAGTCCCGGCTTGTCTACAGGTGGAACCCAGTTTGTGTGTGTTGCTCAGTGAGGAGGGCTGGCTGCCCTGCCAGGGGAAGGAGGTGGATGGAGGAAAGCGAGCCTGCTATGGGGGGAAGGGGCTGCTGGAAAAAGCCTCATCCCTGCTGCAGGAATGCTCTGGGCACCAAGGGCTTCACTATGGGTTTGCTCCCCATGAACCATGGAGAGGGGAGATGGGAGGGAGCAGTGTTTGGGACATGGCACTGTCACCAACCACTTGGCATTTTGGTGTTTTTTAACACTCTGCTGAGCTCCAGGAAGACAGGAGTGGGGTGGGATGTGTCTGCAATCCCCGTGGCCTCTGTGTGTCCTGGTGTCCTCATTCCCACTCCCGTGGAAGCATCCCAAAAGAGACATTCCCTGTCTGGCTGTGGAGCTCCACGTCAGGCTGTGCTGGGACTTGTTCTGCAGTCACCCTGACACCAGGGTGGTAGCAACAGGACCAGAACCAGATCTTGGGCTGAGTGAGATGCTTGTATGTGGTTGCTCTGGATCCTTTTGGAAAGGACTCCTACAGACACTAACCTTTGAGAGATGGGTTTGTACATTACAAACTGTCATACTCTGGTTGTTGGTTTTTGGGGGCTTTTTTGGGGGCTTGAACCTTTTTTTTTTAAATTATGCTCATGTGTCAATTATAATAGTGCTCACATCCTCCAAGCATTCATTTTCCACTCAATCTCTGACACTTTCTGTTTGCCTGGAATAAGTTTGTTGTTTTGGGGGTTGTTTTTTTTTTTTCTGTGTCAAGGAAGCAGACCCCAAATCCATCCCTTCAACACTAAGAAACCTGGAGAGCTGTCAGCCCCCACGCTGCCAGCTTGCTGGAGGTTTGCTGCTGCCAGAGCTGGGGAAGAAGGAGTTAAAAGTTCATATATTGGAAGAGCAGCCCAGCTGCCTGCAGAGGCTGAGATCCCACTTTTTCTTCAGCAGTGTCTGGGGAAAACCAGCTCCAAATTCAAACGCCACTCTCTAGACTGAGCAGAAAATTTACACCCATCTGTCCCCAAACCAGCCAGGACCCAGGGGTCTCTGGGACTCCTTTCTCTTTGCATCTTTGAGGCTTTGCAGCCTCTGACCTGTGCGGTTCTCCTTCCCTGCAGCTCCCAGCCGGGGTCTGGAGGGGCAGCCCCGGCCCCCGGGTGATGGGTGCTGGCGGGACAAGGGACAACACTGTCCCCTCTGCCCCGTCCCTCGGCAGGTGCCCGCTCAGGGGAGGGCTCTGCCACTGAGGTTCAGCCCGCACTGGGCGGGACTGGGTTGTACTGGGAGCGCTGCCACGGAGGGGTGGGCTGTGGGATCGGGGCCGGAGGGAGCAGAGGAGCAGAGGGCTGGATGCTGCAGAGGAAGGTACCTGCCTTCTTCCTAACTCCTTCCCGCGGCTGATCAGCTCCTCTGGGGGGTGAGCAGGGATGCTCTGTGCAGCTCCATCCGGTGGGCACAAAGAGGAGGGGACGTGGGACAGAGGGATGGTGCTGGGCTGGGCTGGTTCAGGGAAAGAAGCGGCTGAGCTGTGGGCCAGAGGGGGCAAGGGGGCTGCATCCCAGCTTGGGACGTCCCTCTGCATCCTGGGCTGGGCTTCACTTACCCGCAGCTCTCAGCATTTCTTCCTCTCTGTCCCGAAGGGGTCTCCGAGGGCTCGGGGATTCCGCCGAGGAAACCGTGGGGACTTCTGGTGTCCTTAAACGTGGCTGTTCCTGCCCCCTCTCCCTCAGAGCCCTCGGGCAGCCCCAGATCTCCTCTGGCTCCGAGTGCTGCAGGCTAACGATGTTTCTGTCATTTACCTTCTACAGCACAATCTTGATTTTGAAAATGTACATCGTTGCCATCATTACGGGACAAGTGAGACTCAGAAAGAAGGTAAGATCTATTTTCCCTTTCCCTTTCTGCCTTTTTTCCTGGGTTTCTGTGTTTTGTTTTTTTTTTTCTTTTTGTTTTTTCTTTTTGTTTTTCTTTCGTTTCTTCTATTTTTTTCCTCTCTTTTTTTTTCTCTTTTTTTTTCCTCTTTTGGCTCTCCCTGTTTGTTTCTCCCATCTGTAGCTCAATGTTTATAATTTCTGAATCCCAATCCAAATAGTAATTTCAGATCTGAAATGCCATGCAGGTGAAATGCTTCTGGACTATTTACAGTTCATTTGCCAAGTCTGGAAGAAAAGGAGGGAGAGGGGAAAGTTTTAAGAAGAAATCATTGCTAGGGTCTTTTTTTCTTGCACTAGAGCAGAAAGTTTTCGTGCTTTGGGAGCTGCTGTGTGAATGCTCCAGGAGAGCAGAAAGAATAAAACAAGAGCTGGAGGAAATGGTTCTTTGACACAGGGGGAAATACAGGGAGGACCTGGAGCTCTTGCTGCCATCAGGAGAGGGGGATAAATGGATCTGGCTGTCTGTAAAACCTGTTTGGAAGTATTTGAGGAGTTTCTGCCTGTATCAGTGCAGCAGGAGGGGGAGGTTTCTTCTCTCAGATAAAATAATAGATATTTCTCTGCTGTAGCATCCTTGTAATGGATTGTTTAGCTTCTCCTCTTGTGTTCCTAAATGATGCTCCAGCCTCGGGACAATTTGGGCTTTTAAGATGATTAAAAGAAAGTGCCAGGCTCCTTTCCAGGCAGCAAAGTGAAGCACGTGTCCCTGAGGATCAGCTTCTGAGCATAGGTGGGGAGCTGATATAAATCATTATTATTTGGAAGTTTATTAGTGCAGGATCAGATTTCTCTGGGGCTGGTTTCAGGCACACGGTATCACTGCCAAAAAGCCAGCCAGAAAATATCCTTTCTTGGTAGGGTGAAGGGATCTGTCAGTCTCTGTTAGCTTTCTGGTGTCCTCACGCTCTGTGCCAGCCACCATCTCACTTGGGGGCTGGTAAGTTTTCAGTGGGTCTCAGGGGGAGAAATGGACTGGGATCAGGCTGCACCTCCCTTGAAGACCCTGGTTTGAGACCTGCTTGTTGGGCAGAGTTTGGCCTTTCAAAAGAGAAATAAAGGAGAAGTAAAGCCCCAGGAACAGCGCACACGGCCGCGCGGTTGCTCTTTGTGAGAAACAGGGGCAGGAAGAAATCCCCAGTTTTTAGAGGTTTGGGACAAAGGTTCTATCTGTGAACTTCCTGAAAACATTCTAATCTTACATAGCACGGGGAATCTCTCCCTTGCAGGCGTTTGCAAACCCGGAGGATGCTCTGAGGAACGGGGGGCTCCAGTACTACCGGGAGGATCCCGACGTGGAGAGGTGCCGCAGGTAAACACCCAGCAGGGCTGGCATCCCCCCCCCTTCCCATCCCGGGGCCATCCCTGCTGGCAAAAAAACTGTGGGAAGTTACAGGGCTCATTAATTAAGTCATTACCCGAATGAGTGGAGTGCCAGGAGCTCTGCCGTGGGACCCTGTGGTTTAATCTTTAATGGGAGCACTGGGGTGTGCTGGAGCAAGGAGGTGGAAGGAGCTGGGTCTGTGTCTAACAGCCCAATGGGACACAACTGAACTCATTCACGGCCCTGCAAGCCCCTGAGGACTTGTCCCAAATCTACACCCAAAGGTTCCTCCTGCCCTGCTCCAACAGGGCCCCCAAATCCCCCCTGCTCCCAGCACAGCTTGGAAGTGACCTGTGTGACTGGTCTCTTCCCCCTCTCCCAATGGGGCTCAGGTCTTGGGAGGTATAAAACATGGAGCAGTTCAGCTCCAGGCTTGGTTTGCTCTTCCCCTGACCCAGGAAGAGATCCTTGTGACATGCAGGAGAGGCTGGAGCCATGTCCTGGTGTCACTGAGACCTCGGCCACCAGTTCTGCTGGTGGGGCACACTCTGCTCACCACTCACTGACTGCAAGAATTCCTTGAAACACATCCAGTGCCACCTAATCCCTGAGCTTCCAGAGGGAGGAGGGCAGCAACTGAGCTGTTTCCTTGCTAGGGAAAAGAAAATAATAGTAATAATAATCATCGTAACCCCCTTTTGATTAGTCAGAAGAGACAAACTGCCATAAAAATAAATAACCAGAGCTGCAGCAAAGACCTGGGAAAGTCTGGGATCTAACTTGTGTAGTTCAGACATGCTCAGTCCTTGCTGATCTATTCACAACCCTGGGGAAGACAGATTCAGCCCAAGGTGATCCCCCTAAACGAGGCTGATGTTGGGTTTTCTCAGGCAGAGCCATTGCCCAGGGCAGAGCAGCAGAGGCTGAGCAGGAGGTTCCTCCCTGCCTCTTGGAGAAGCCTCCTGGCCTTTCCTTTCCTTTCTCCTCCCAGTTCTTCCATCTTCAGTCTCTGATCAGCTCCTCCCAAGTCCTCCTGGCATCACTGCTACAACAGCAGGACTCCTTTTAGTGTCTTTTCTAAGCCAATTCCTCCATGCTGTCCCAAAACCACACCAAAGAGCAGCTGAAATAGGGTTTCCCACAGGCTCTTTGCCATCTTCACACAAACACACACAAAAACCCTCTTGGGACCCTCAAGCTGGGGACATGGAGGTGGGAAGAGGAGGTAGGAGAAAGCCCTTTGTTTTCCTACCTCTTGGGGAGATCCTGGGGTGCTGAGAGCCCTCAGGGGAGCTCATTCCTGGGTACAACACCCTGGGCATCTCCTTCAGAGACTGATCCTGCCTGGAGCACTCACCCTCCAAAAAAAAAAACCCTAGGCACTTGGTGCTGAAAATTTCTGATGAAGAAGCTTTTGGCAAACCTTGGCCTGAAGAAATCAGTATTTGGCAGCTGCCAGGATGGACAGTGCTCCATAGACCTAATTCCAGGGGCAGGAGAGGGGCTTAAACCACAGCTTAAACCACAGCCCTCTTCCTTTACCAAAGTCACTTTTCAGCCAGGCCTATCCCAACCTTTTCCTACACTGAAACTTACCAGCCACCTCTCAGCTCCCACAGAAAAGCAGTATCTTGGCCTTTGCTTCAGGGGGGGAAAAAAAAAAAAGAAAAAAAAGAGTTGTTTAATTACTTAAAGGTTCTCTGGGCTTTGTGAACTTCAAGTGTTAAGTTGAATGTTAAAACTTCACACCCTGGGGCACAGGAATGGGGAAGCAAGGGTGATTCTCATCAAGGCTTCAATCTCTGCCTCTCAAACCTTCAGAAATATGGGAGAGAAGGGAACTGAGCTGGCTCTGTGCTCTCCAGGGTTGGGACATGGTGGGGAGGTCCCTGCAGCCCCCTGGGGTGATGGAGCAGGTGCTGCTGGCACAGCACAGGGGTGCTCAGGGTGCTCCTGCCTGGAACCCTGGGGATGCCCTTAGAGAGAGGGGGGAAAATCCACAGAGACTCCCAGCCTGGAAGTCTGGAAACTGCCTCCTTGTTGGGGAACGTGGCCACATCTGGGCCCTGCTGGCACCACCCCAGCTCTGAGCTTTCTGCAGCTTTGCAGGGTCTTTGTTTTGCTCTGTTTATTTAAAAGCTCTGAACACTCCAGCTGTCATCTGGGGCAGCCAAGGTGTCCCCGTCACGAAGGGAGAGACAAGGGGTGTGAAATCCCACTGCCTGCTCGTGATCTGACTCCTTTGAGGGCTGCATCCACCCCCAGCTGAGGGAGGAGAGGGAGAGCTCCAGCCCAGGCTGGAAAATCTGGCTCAAAGGGATGGGAATCAGCAGGGAAGCCTGATGGGAAGGAGCAGGAACCCTGATGGAGCAGCAGGATCAAACACCAGGCAGGCAGGCTGGCAGCAAAGTCTTGTGTTTTGTTTTTTGGGTTTTTTTTTTTTAAATTGGTTGGAAACAGAAGTGCTGAGGTCCCAACAGGCTGACTCCTGTTCTTACCTCTGCTGTTGGAGGTTCCAAAGAATCTTTATCAGTATGGGTATAGGCACTATATAAATATAAATATATATATAAATTTAAATATAAATATAGACATAAATATAAGTATAAATATTGATATGGATAGAAATATTGATATATAGATATAGATGTAAATATTGATATAAATATAGATATAAATATTGGTGTATATATAAATATTGATATAGATATAAATATTATACATATTGACATAAATATAGATAAAATATTACATAGATATAACTATTGACATAGCTATAACTATAAATATAAATATATAAAACACATGTGATGGAGGAGAGGGAGAGCTCCACCCCAGGCTGGATGCTCTGGCTAAAAGGGATGGGAGCCAGCAGGGAATCCTGATGGGAAGGAGCAACCTTCTCTCCCTTTCCAGGGCCCACCGCAATGACATGGAAAACATCTTTCCCTTCCTTTTCCTTGGAGCCATCTACTCCCTCCTGGATCCCAGTCCTGCAGTGGCCAGGATCCACTTTGTCATCTTCTGCCTGGGGCGCATCCTCCACACCGTGTCCTACCTCCTGGGGCTGAAGGCCCCCACACGTTCCCTGGCTTATGGTGTGGCTCAGCTTCCCTGCTTCTCCATGGCCCTGCAGATCCTCCTTGCCACCACCCCGTACTGGTAACACCCAGCAGAACTCACCAAGCCAACCCCCTGCTCCTCTGCTCTGCTGGTTTTCCCAGCTGGACCTGGGATGCTGCCAGGGAAGGTGCCTGCAGCCCGGGGAAAGGAGCACATCTCCCCCTGGAGCAGGATGGGGACGTGGAGGGAAGTTTCTTTTGCTTCTGCTAAAGGTGAGGGGGGGAGGAAAGAGCCTGGACAACCCCTTGAGGAAGGGGTTAGTTGAAGGAAGGGGTGAGTTGAAGGAAGGAAGGGTTTTTTGGCCCAACTGTTTTCAGAACTGGGAAGGGGAAGATGTTCCCTTTCCTCTTGGTCATAAATTACCCCATGAATCAGGAGGGGAAAATCGTGGTGGTCCCATGAAGTCTCTTGATGGGTGGTCGCAGAGGGGGGGTTACAAAACTGCTGCCATCCTCTTGCCCAGCCAGGTGGGGGTGTGGGGAGGGGGGGGGTCCCTTTGGTTCCCCCTCCCATGAGGAGGACAGGGGGCAGGTGCCTGCCAGACAGCATGAGGTGGAAATCAAGATCTCAGGGGTGATGTTGTGAAGACACCAAAGTGTTCAGTGCTCTCAGCACACCACGGGGTGCAGCTCCCCACTGGGTCTCTCACTGCCTCCAGGATTCTGCCTGTCCCAGCAAGGATGCTCTGCACCCAGCATCCCAGCCAGCAGCAGTTGGGGCTTTTCCAGCTCACTTCCACCACAGCAGGATGCAGAGGGACATTCCTGGAGCAGCCAGCAGGAATCCTTTACCCTGTAAAGAGCTGGACACACAGCTCTGGGACTTCTGGAAAGACTGAGAAGCTCACACAACACGTGGGGGTTGCAGTTTGTGGACAGAGGTTTCTCCCAGGGGCAGTGTCTGCATTCACATGCTGCTGAAAATGCTCCTGGGGCAGCAGGATGAATTTCTCCCTCTTTGTAGCCTTTCTCTGGCCACAGAATGGACCACTGGTATTTGGGGAATGTGCTGTGACCACTCTGGGGGGGTGTGTGTGTTTCTTTCAGCTGTTTCCTGCTGTCTGTGTGCAGCCTGGATTAGCTGGTGTTTGCAGAAGTGAGCAGAGTGGCTTGGAGCAGCCCCATGGGACAGAGCTGCTGCCCTGGGGTGTCACTGGGACCAGGGTACCAGAGGATGAGGAGCCCTCCTGAGCTCCTCTGCCACGAAGCTGTCCCAAGGGCTGGCCCAGGCCACAGCCACACGTGACAGAGCATCCCTATGGAGCACAAGGCAGGAGGAAACCTCTGCTGCTCAGTGCCTCTGAGGACAATGCTGATGTTTACCAAGGGGGAAACCAAAATGAGCCAAAAATTAATTCCCCTTCCACCTATCCTAAAACAGCTCTTCCCTGAACCCTCCCTGTCCCTTCCTGAGACCTCACTGAGCACCTGTGTGCCCCGAGCCCGGGGTGAAACACCAGCTCAGACTGATGCCCTGAGCCCTTCCCCAGCCTGGGCAGCAGCTTCAGCACCAGTAACTCCTGAGCCCAGTGCAGACGTGGCCTTGGTGGGGTTGGGAGCAGAGAGTTTTCCTGCCTGTGGAAGGGGAGATGGGGCAGGTTCAGCAGTTTGCTCTTGGCCACTTCTCATTGACACAGCCCCAGCAGATGTCTGAGTAACACACACACCCCCCTCCATCCCCCTCCTCTGAACAAGCTTTTTCTGCCTCACATCCAGAAGGTCTCGAACCCCCGTACGTTTCTCTGCTGCTGCACATGCATCCTGGTGGCAGGAAGCAAATATTCCCAATGAAAACAAATCATTGTGCTCTGATACATCCTTCCTTCGGGAGCAGCAGATGCAGCTGGGGAGCAGCTGGGCCCAGCCCCAGCAGGATGGTTCCCCAGCTGCAAAGCCTGGAGTGCCCTGGGGATCCTAAAGAGAGGTCCCTTTCCTCTGGACTCACCTGCCCTGCAGAGGAAGCTCTTTTCCAGGTGTGCATTGTTTGTGTTGATCCTTTAAATCCAGCAGAGCTGGGGCTGGCACAGCTGCCTTGCTCAGTTTTTTTCCCTGGTTGCTGCAAAGCTTGGTGGCCACCCAAGCCTCCTCCATCCCAGCTTCCCCCAAAGCATAAGATGGGGTGAGCTGCTCTGTTCCAGCCCTTCCCACCCTGCCTGCACTCACTCCTTGCTTGTGGAACCAAAGCTGATGCTTAAATCCTGGAGGCCTGGAGAGGTTCAGGTAAGAGGTGGCTGCTCTCACGTCTGTGCTTATGACTACCACGACAAGTGTCTGTATTTTTCAAGATCAGAAATTTGCTCTTTTTGCTGGGGCTGCCCTATTGGTGTCTGTGGTAGTTGGTTGGGATGGACAAAATGGCTTCACGTGGTAGTTTTTTCTTTCCCTTGTGCTTTTTGCATCTGAATGAGAATGGCAGCAGCTTTCTGAAATGGACTCTCTCCAATGTGTGTTGCTGTGGTTGGAGATGTAGCTGGGACTTGGATTTTTTGCATGGAAAGGAAAAAGTGGAGTCCCCAGAGCTGCCAGCTCCTCCAGCCTCTTCTAAACTGCCTGTTTGGTGCCTGAGGCTGATGCCCTGCTCAGGGAAGCTGAGGTTACATGCAGAGCTCTGTGTTCTTCTTTTTTATTAAAAAAAAATAAACCTTGCTGTACTGGCTGCAGGGAAAAGCTTGGGAATGTGAACTCTCCTGGCTCCAAAAAAACAAACAGAAAAAGCCCACAAGGCAAACTCCAGAGAGGCCCAACCATTGTGCTTATTTTGAAATGCTGTGGAGGTTGGGGGGAGGCAGGACAGAGCCTGGCTCTCCCTTGCCTGCTCAGCCCCAGCCCCATCAGGGCTCTCCCAGGACCGAGGTGCTGGAAGCCCCTGGCTCCCCCCTGGTGGTGTTTGCTCTGTGGGGTGCAAGGGATGAGCTAAAGCATCCCCTGCCTTTCCCCTGATAATATCCTAAAGCCCAGAGCTCCCTGATTCCTGCTCTGGAATTGGTGAAGGGGAAAGATGTGCCCAGGATCTCCCACAGCTCCGGGAGAGCAGGAATGGTGGTTGCATCTCCCAGTCCCTGGGGTTTGGGGATGTGTGTTACGTGTGTCAGCAGTTTGGTTTTCACACCTGAAATAGTAACACTGAAACCTCCCTGGGACTGCAGAGCAACAGGGTTGAGTGCTTCAGGATTTGAATATGATTCACGCTGCTGGGATGTGTCTGCCCTCCAGCCTGCTGAGCCCGAGGTGTCTGGAGGTGGGGGGAAAAAAAAGCAAGAGAGACCCAGCACAACCCCCTCCCTTCCCACCAGCTCAGCCCCTCGGGCTCGCTGCTTCCCGGCTCTCTCCTGCTCAATCCAGATCTTCCCTCTTGATCCGGGACCGAGATCCCCCTTAGTCACCTCTTGTCACACGGGTGACTCGGCCTTCTCTGCCCTTCCCACATCTCCCATTGTCTCTAGCAGACGTGGAGGGCTCTCCCAGCTCATCCTGTAGGGTTTTGTCACCCCAATCCCCATATTCCTCTGGAGGAACTGGGATTCCTGTGGCTGGTGGGGAAGCCAGAACCAGCTCTGCCTGTACAGATATCCCAGAGGCCGCTTCCCTGGGAAAACACACCGGCGTTTCCATCGGGGACACACGAGGCTGAAGTTGACCCAAGGAACGCTTCATCCACCGGGATTTTTCCTCCCCGGTTCTGGAGCTGAGCAGCCAAATATCTCTGCTGGAGACGTGGGTGCCAACCCCAGCTCCAGGCAGGGACGTGGGAGCTGCAGGTGGGGTCCCTGACACCCCCCAACCCTCTGTGGGGTGCAGAGCATCAATCGGGGGATTCCGCTCCGAGCCCCCGGGTACCGCGGGCTGCGCTGCGCTGCGCTCCCTGCGCGGGGCTGCAGCACCCTCGTGTGGCTGCGAGTAACGCTGAGGGGGGGCTGCACCCCCAGAGCAACCCTGCCCTGCCTCCCCCAGAGCAACCCTGCCCTGCCTCCCCCACCCCCCC
>JAAWXA010000033.1:2884586-2895676 GCA_038090715.1 Florisuga fusca
AAGAAGGAAGGATGGAAGGAAGGAAAGGATGGATGAGAGGAAGGAAGGATGGATGAGAGGAAGGAGGGATGGGAGGATGAAAGGAAGGAGGGATGGGAGGAATGATGAATGAAAGGATGGATGGATGGATGGATGGATGGATGAAAGGATGGATGGATAGTGGCCCTGCTCTGGCAAGGGGGGTTGGACTAGATGATCTTTCGAGGTCCCTTCCAACCCCTATGATTCTATGATTCTATGATTCTATGAAAGGATGGATGGAAGGAAGGCAAGGAAGGAAGGAGGGATGGGAGGAAGGATGAAAGGAAGGAAGGAGGGATGGGAAGAAGGAGAGATGGAAAGAAGGAGGGATGGAAGGAAGGAAAGGATGGATGAGAGGAAGGAGGGATGGGAGGATGGATGGAAGGATGGAAGGATGTGCTGTTCCCTGGGGAGTGGGTTGAGGAGGTGGCTCATGTCTGCTCCTGTGTCCCTCAGTGTCTCCCGAGCAGGCAGCAGTGATGCTCTGCCTGGCTCCCCACCCCACTACATCCAATAATTCCTCCTTGCATGCAATAACTCTTCCTTGGCTTTGTAACACCTGCTACAAAGAGAACCATTGCTTCCTTCCTCCTTCCCAGAGCGTTACACCCCAGCATGTACACAGAGCTACCATCCAGCTTCTCAGAAGCTTTGCTGCTGCCCTAAGTCTCCTCCTTTGGGAGCCTGCAAAGAGGGAGCAGTGAGCAAAACATCATCTGCCACGGGAGGAGATGTTCCTAACAAACAGAGGGCAGAGTTTGAGGTGAGCCTCGCATCCCCCGGGCCAGGAGGAGCTCAGCTGCTGGGAGATGACACCTTGCTGTCATGGGTACCCAAGTTTCTGCAGCTCCTGGAGGGTGTCAGCAAAACTGAGAGGGATTCCGGATCTTCTCGTTGCCACCAGAGGGAGAAGGGCTCAGCTCCAGGGGAGCAGGAGAGGAGGATGCTGTTAGGCGGGGTGTCTGGCCAGCCCGTTCTGGAGGGGGCTAACCTGGCTGGCATCCCTGCGAGCTGGAAAATGTGAGCTCTGTTTTGTCTCGCTGCCGTGGCAGCCGCTGCTGATGACAATACAAAATTGTTCTCATTAAAGCAGTGCGGGGGCAAACTTCAACTTTTCAGCAGAGGGAAAGCCGTGGTCAAGATGTTGGGCTGGGGGCGGGGGGGGTGTCAGAAAAAAAGGGGGAAAGGAGATAGAGGGAGGTCCTTCCAGCAGCTGGGAATTGCCTTTTGGGAATCAGCTGGCTGGAAGTCAATTGCTTTAGGGAAGGAAACAGGGTTTGAAAATGATGTTCTTGCAAGCTTCCATCCCACCTGAGGGTACGTGTAGGGTGGGAGAGCAGCTCTCCTGCAGAAGTCAGTTCTGATGGTGGATGTGTCTGTGGCAGGTCACTTCCCAGGAGGAAAAAAAAATAAAAATTCTCCTTATGGGAAGAGGAGCAGGAGGTAGCACATTGCCTTTGAGCTCCTCTTCATCAGCAGCCTCCCCCTGACACATCCTTGCCCTGTGGGGTGCACATCCTGCCAGGGGAGCTGCAGCTCTCTGTGCTTGTCTGCCTTCTGATCTGCATCCTCTGCTGAGGATCAAATCCATCAAATCCTGGGATACCGTAGACCGTGGGCTGGGACCTTGTGCTCTAGTGGGAGCTGAACTGAAACTGGGACAGTTCAGGCAGGAAATAAGTGACATATTTCCAGCAGTTAACAGTAATGAGTCACTGGAAGAATCTGCCCCAGGGATCTGCAAGCTCTTCACTTCCAAGGGGCTTTTGACTCGGGGCTGGATGTCCTCCAAAGGGATGATCTGCAGTGGCCACATGCTGAGGACATGAGGATGCTGCTTGGGTGATATTCTCTGCCTGTGCTGGGCAGGAGGTTGGACAAATGACCTTAATGATCTACAAGTCACTTTTTGAAAGACTAAGTGGTTACAGAGCAGCAGTGGAGCAGTGTGATAGGGATGCTTCTGCTGTGGGTGCTGCCCAGACCTTACTGAGCAGCACCTGAGTGCCTGGATGTGTCTGAGTTTGGGTGTAGGAGACGAATCTCCTTATTTCTCCACTGTCTCCAATTCTCCAGCCATGCCCAGGCCTCCACCTCCCCTGTTTCCAACCACCAGAACTGTGCAAGAACTTTCTGGTGGTCTCTGCTGGGACCACTGATGAGTGCTTGTCCCAGGAGGATGGGATGTCTGGAGCAGATGCTCAGCCCTGATCTCTGTGGAGCATCAATTAGTGTTTGCAGGTTTCCACCCCCATTTCCAAGGCTGGATTTGACCTCCTAACCCAGCAGCAAGGGGCTCTGCTGCCTGTTCCTGGCCACATCCTATCTCAGCTTATTCCCTTGCTGCTGGGGGGGGGAAGGGTGGGGGCTGCTCCCAAGGCTGTGGGTGTTACCAGGGACCTTGGTGGGGAGTTTGTGAACTGCTTATAGGGCAGAGCTTCTCAACTCTGCCACTCCCAGTGGGATTCTGAAGGGGAAAAGCAGCCTCTTCCCTGCCACTCCTTCCTCAATAGCCCACACCCACTATCTTGGAATGAAATAAGATGGATCTGGCAAGGCCCAGCAATTAACTGTTATGTAGGACCTTCCTTAGGCTGTATTCTGTGCCATTGGATTTTCCATGCTCTCCAGGCATCAGCTGGAGAGTCCCCAAGCCAGAGGGAAGCCCAGCAGCTCTGCTGTGCCACCGTGGTCCCTTTGTCCCCTTCCCAGCTCCCCAGGGCTTTGACCTCCTCACCCTTTGCTCCTGTCCCTCTTCTGAGATCCATGGACCACTTGCTGTTTGGGAACCTGGGATGAAATCCAGGAATTGGGGAGGAGCTGTGAGATGCCACCACCATGTGAGGTGAAGATGGCCTTGTCCCCATGCCCTGGGCAGTTTGTCCCCTGCCTGTGCTGCTTGTCCAGGGCAGGTGGGGAAACCACAGCAGCTGGTGAGGAAAGAGCCACGTCCCCATGGCGTGCACGGCCACGGCCCTACTCAGTAAAATATTTATTCCTCCATTATTTCACAAGAGTTGTTTTTACAAAAAAAAAACCAAAAAAAAAAACCTTACAAAAATCCTCCAAAACACAGACATGCAGAAGAAGGAAAAAAAAAACAAAAAACCCTGTGGATCTTGTTACAAGTAATTGAAATGTACAAATAGAAAGGGCGAGAGGGAGCTTAGATTACAATAATCCCTCCGTCCTGCTACCCCTCCCTGGGTGCAATTTGTATCTCATCTCAGGGAGGCTTTGGTGTTGACTGACAAACTGCAATGAGCTGCCAAGAGCACGGTGAAGGAGGGGCCCTAAGATTAGGAGTGAATGTTTTCAAATATATATATACATATAGATATTTAGTGAAGAAATATTTATTCCCTGCTTTTTTTAGGTTTACAGAAACGGCATCTGCAAACTATTAAATGGGTTTATTTTCATTAATGCTCTCAAAGAGGCAGCGACATTTATATCCCTGTGGTTTCATCTTGGATAACTGAAAAAAGAGCCCTGTGCTTTCCATGGGAATAGGAGAACAGGACCCCCCCGGCCCCCTCCTCCTGGAGTTTCTCATGGTGGGTGATTTGATCCACAGTGGATCCATCTTCCCCCAGCCTGGCATGTCTCTTTTTCTCTTTTTCATGTCTCTTTTACAGCTTTTGTCAGGTCTCAATGCTGTGGTTTGGGGAGGGGGGGGCTGTGTGCTCCCCTCTGACATAGCAAATAAGGGAGATTCCAGCCCTGGAAATAGGGGTGGGGGGGGCACAGGGTGGGTTTTTAGGGTGACTTTGCTCCCTGGATAGGGTGGGCAGGGCTGGTCAGGCTGTGCCCCCTCCCTGCCTGCTGAGGGGGATGGATTGGATGGGGCAGGGTGGAGGGGCTGGTTCACCCCCCACCCAGAGGAGATGTGGTCCTCTCCTGGTTCTCCCATCAGGTCTCCAGCTCCAGGTGCTGTGTGAGTCCCCCTGGGCAGGTGAAGTGAGGCTGAGGGTCCTGGTGGTGTGGCTGCTGTGTGAATGCAGTGAGAGCCCCACCGGGAAAGGGAGAGGATGCTCCTGGGACCCGTGGGGACTCAGATGGGCACCTGGAGTTGGGGCACTTTCAGCCTGGGCACCCTCGGAGGGTGTTTATCTGGAGAAGCAGCTTAGCAATGGCTGTGTTCATCCTCAGATCTACATCCCCAAGGGGCTAAACCCTTCGAGGCAGGTAGGGCTGGTGCCCTCTCCCTCCAAGCCACCCATCTGAGCTGGTGGTCCCCGTGCTTGGCTGGTGGCTCTCAGCAATGGCTGAGGAAAGGCTGGGCTGGTTTCTAGAGGGTTTTGTCCACAAGGTAAAAATCCCCATCACTCTGGCTCATCCCCCGTGGGTCTCTGCGGCTCAGTCCCACGGGCTGGGGGTGCCCCATAGCTTGGGGTGAAGTTGCCCCCCCTGCACCCCATCCCCCATCCCTCATCAGGCTGCACGGCAGGGTGGGATGACGATGGGGAGGGTGTGGGGGGTGGAAATCATTTCCTTTCTGCAAAACTGAAGCAGCCCCAACCCNGGGGGGGGGGGGGGGGGGGGGGGGGGGGGGGGGGGGGGGGTTGTGCCTCCGGAAGGCTCAGCCTCTGCTTTGCCGTTGGCACGAAGGGCTGGGAGCCGCCTACTCAGCTGAAACCCGACAGCTTTTTCCAATTTGCTCTTTCCCGGGGATGGTTCAATGACCTGGAGCTCTGCAGGAGCGCTGGCAAACCCACCGGGACAGGGCAGGGGTGCCTGCCCGGGGACCGGCCGTGTTTCCCCCCTCCCCAACTCCCCATCTGGCAGGAATGCTCCCAGGAAATCTGTCGGGATGTCCCAGCCCTCCCGGCACCTCTGGGAAGGGAGAAATCCCGATGCCATTGGTCTAGGCAGCTCCTAAAGGCAAGCGGCCCGGTGCTGGTCGGGACCAGCCGTGGCAGGGGTGAGCCGTTGGCTTTCCAAAGTCTTTCCCAAACATTGCAGCTGGGATGCACAAAGAGGTGAATGCCTGGGTCGGGTTCAGAACCGGTGGTTGAGCACCGTGGGCTGGTGGGCTCGTGACCCTGTCGGCCGCTGTCCCTGCGGGAGGAGAAGACCCAATAACTCTTTGGCTCTCTGGGCAAGATACCCAAATTGGTCAAATCCAATAGTCCCAAGATCCTTCCATGTTTGGAAGCAAATTCTTGTTCCCTTGGCAAGTCTGTCTGTCCTGGAAGAGCCGGCGGGGGGTATGTGTGTGTATATATAGCCTTTATTGTCGGGGGGTGCAGAGAAGCGAGCTCCTAACCAAGTTTGCTCCATATGTGGCTGCAATGCTGTGCCACTTGGGCCTGGGTCTGACTCTACCTTCAAAAGGGAAGAGGAGAGAAGAGGTGCTGAGACACTGGATGGGTGTGCTGGGTGGGTGGTGGTGGGCTCATCCTGGACTGGCTCGGGAGCTCCTGCTGTATCCCAGCTGAGACCACAGGGTGGGCTCTGCCCTGCTCAGTTCACGGTTGGCACCTGGTTCTGATGGAGGCTGAACTCTTTGGCTTTGAGGCGCAGGCTGGCGATGCTGTTGGCCATGTTCACCCCTTGGGTGGGTGTTGAGGTCCCACTGGAGCTGTAGGAGGGCACAGTGCTGTGGGGAGGGAGCAGGGGAGGAATGAGGCACGGCCCACTGAGGAGTCCCCACACCCCACCAGGTCCTGCTGGCTTCCCAGAAGGTTCCCTCGTAGGCATCTCCCACAAGAGCACTCAAGGCTTCAGCATTTTTATGTGGCTGGATGCACGTGGGAACCCCTCAAACTCTGCACCAGGAGGCCCTGCCTTGAGCTTTTATAGAGGAGATGGCTGGATGTGGAGAGCTGGGAACCAGAAGGGACCCCCGTGCCACTTCCTGTGCCAAGATGTGGGAAGGGTCAGCACGAGGCCGAGTGAATCCCTGGCTGACGATCAGGGTCCCTGTTCCAGCCCCAAAATATATGGAGGCAGGGAAGCCTGCTCAGCCCCAGGCAGGGGATGATCAGATGGGGCTGAAACAGGTTCCCAGAGCAAAGCCATATGAGCTCCTTTTGGCCCCACAGAACTCGGCACAGGGCTGTGCTCCCGTGGTGCTGGGGTGGTCCCCAGGCCAGTGGTCTCATGGCCACCATCTCCCCAGTGCCTGCACCTACCTGTATGGGGAGGTGCTGGTCCAGGAGAGATATTCTGGGGTGAGGGTGGTGGGCCGTGGTGCCATGGGTTGCTCAATGGCAGCTTCTTGGCTGTAGGATTTGAGGAGTGATGCTGATCTGTTGGCCAGCATCGCCCTCTCGTTGCGGCGAAATTTGGCTCTCCGGTTCTGAAACCAGACCTGCACGGGGTGGGAAAGGTGGTCAGTGGGGGACCCGGTGCCCGCAGGGATGTCCCAAGCATCCTTCCTACTGCTTGTGGTCATGTGCAAAGTGAAAGGAGAGAGGGGACAGTCCCTGCTCCTCCTTCCTGGGGAGGAGGCAGAGGGTGACGTTTTTTCCCACGCAAAGCTCTGCTCACCTGGACCCTCGCCTCGCTGAGGTTCACCCTTCTGGCCAGCTCCTCCCTCACGAAGGCATCAGGGTAGTGAGTCCTCTCAAAGACCCTCTCCAGAGCCTGCAGCTGGCTGCTGTTGAAGGTCGTGCGGTTCCTCCTCTGCTTCTTCTTCCTCTTGGCTGCCCCACGGCTCGGGCTCAGGCTCTCACCTGTGGGGAAAGCACAGAAGGAGCCACGTGAGAACCAGACCTGGGTAAGACCCCACGCAGGGACCTGGTTGGGCTCAAGCCCTTTTGGGGATCTGCACTGCCATGGGGGCAGCTGGGATTCCGTGTGGAGCAGAGCAGCCCCGTGGTCTCCATGAGAATCAAAATCTGTTTCAGCACCTGCTGGATCTTAAGAGTTAAACCCAACAGCTGGAAGATCTTTGGTGGCTTCGTGTCTGGCTGAAACCACCCAGACCTGATTTTACACACCAGTCTGAGTGGGCTGTGGGGCAGCACGTGAGCAAAAAACTTCTGGGACTGCATCTCAGAGCCTCCCCTCTCGATGGGGACATGGCACAGACTGTCTTGGGTTTGGCTCTTGCTGAAGGTTTAGGTCAAGCCTTCACGGACAGTGATGGAAATTCAGCACCAAAACACTTCTGAGGTGTTTTCTCAGCCCCCAGCACCCCCTGAAGCCTCGGCCATGGCCATGTCCTCAAGGTGACACAGGACTACAGCTGAGCATCTGCTCCTCCAGCACTGATCTTCAGAGCTGGAACCAAACCCCACCACATCCCCCGGAGCTCAGCCTCCCCAGTGTGTTTATTTCTGGCTCATGGAAACACGAAGCTCGGGGTGTAGTTTGGTTCCTCAGTATTGATCTTGGGCTTTCAGCCAGGCTGAGATTATTCTCCTCTTTGGCAATAATATCACCAGGTCTGGGCAAGTTTATGGAGTCTCTTTCCCTGAGGTACCCGAGGAGCTGCTTGCAAAGAGACCTCGCGGGGAACGCGTCTCGCTGGCGTTCTCCCTTCTGGGGGTACTGGTTCACTCTTCCTCCCCTTAATGAAGCATCTGGATCCAATCTGTACCTACTGGTGGGAAAGTATTTTGGAATTATTTGAAACGTTAATAGCTTTATGGCATTCTGATTCATGGCAGGGTTATATTGGGCTTTTCTGCTCTGTATCACTGCAGAGGCCACGATGGCAGGAATTACTGCTCCCTGAGTGTGCTCCAGAAAGAACTTGCTAATGAGCCATCTTGATACTTATTAAATAGATGGGCAACGTTTGCAAATGATACTTCAGCAAGCAACAAAAATTTAAGGGAAGGGATATTAAATCGCCTGTTTCAAGACACTGCTGAGCTGTTGAGAAGGAGGAAATTATGGGTTCTACGAGCTTTAAGACCAGAAAAACCTCCTCGAGCCTTAATTCTGAATTATTCAAGCCATTAAATCTCTACCAGTAAGTTCTGCACCAAGTCCCTAAGGTCCTTTTCTTCCTAACTATGCCCCTCTTGAGAGTTGCCTCATCCTGAGAGGAGCCATGAGGACCAGAGAGACCCCAATATCTGCTGGAAGTGGCCTCCTGGGAAGATCAGATGGCTTCTTTGGTGCTTTGCTATGGTGAGGACCAGTGCCAGGACCTGGGAGCACTGGGTGTTTCTAAAATCCTGAGCCATTAAGGAATGAAGCTGGGCTGGGATATGGAAGTGGCACCTGGGCCACCCCCCAGGCACATGCAGGGATGCTGCATCATTTTGAGCATGATGGGGACAAACTGCTGGGACCATGGGGGGGGGAAGAACCTCTCTGGATGATGGTAAGGGGAGGAAAAGGATCTCTGTCCACCTCCCAGGGCCTCTCTGTAGCCACCATCATTTCTCTGGCTCTTTTATTGTGTCCTAAGTGCCTCTGGACCTTGATTGACCTTGATCCTTTGGGCTGGAAACCACTTGTGCTCTTGTATTTGGGACAGGGCCTTTGTGGTTGGGTAAAAGATCTGGTGGATGCCACCACACCTGAAATACATGTGGGTCTGAGACCCTTTCCCCAGCCAGGAAACCACAGACTGCCCTGCACTGCCCTTCGTGTTTAAAGGCTCACAAATAAAATTCTCCAGATTCCCTCCAGCCCTTGTTCCTGCAGCTTCAAATATTCTGCCAGTCTCTGCTTTCCAGTTGCCCCTTTTAGTTAAACTCCTTTTTTGGTCCTGTTTTCCTTCAGCTAGCTAACGAGCTGCTGGATTAAAATACACCAAGTCCAGCCATGGTTGTTCCCTGAGTTTTCCGGGAGCCTGGGACCAAAATGGGAACCATCAGGCTGGGAAGGATCTGCAGGATGTAACGGGGCAAGAGATGTTTCCCTGAGGGTTTATGGCCACTCCAGGGGGAAATTACAGACCAGGGCTTGGTTCAAAAAGTGTTGTCACCCACTGCCCCAGAGCAGACCAGCAATGATTCCAACAGAACTCCAGTAAATGTATAAATAACATTTATGAACCCCCTTTGGTCTGTCCCCAGTTTAAAACCTGGCTGTAGGACTTTTCCAGAAGTGGCTTCTTCTCTCACCCACTTTTAATTTGGCTGAAAGCAAGACGGGGGGAGGAAAGGTTTCTTAAATTAACTCTCACACCAGCTCCATAGGATCTGGCTCCATTTCTGCCTGGTTTCTGTCTCCCCAAACCCATGGAGCCAAGAGGGAGCTGGGAAGTGCCGACCGATTCCCGGACGGGGCTGCCAGGGGGCTGGGATGGAGAGGTGAGACTCGAGTTGGGCCAGGATGTGTCTGGGTGCTCGTGGTTCCTGGGTGGCTGGAGAGCTGCAAACCCTGGATTGTGCTCAGGTTGGGCCACTGTGTTCAACCCTTATTGCTGGTTTTCATGGAAGGGCTTCCTCCTGCTGGAGATCCTCCTTGTGGGATGCTCCAGGGAGCTTCTTGGAAGATGCTGATGGTCAAAGCCCCTTTCCCACCTTCTCACACCTTCCCTAAAGCACACAGCACCCTGGTGTAGCTCAGATCTCCCCAGTCCCCCACAGAAACCTTTGTTTTCCAGCTTGAAGTGCTCTTTCCCCCCCAGCCCCCATTTTTCACTCTCCCTCCATCCCTTGGCAGCTCCACGCCTGGGTCCTCTGCTCAAGGATGAGCCTTGGTACCAGACAGAACCCTTTTCCCCATTAGCTCAGCCACGGTGGGTTGGGGGAACCAGACAAATGCCCCCCTGATGGCTGGTGGCAGGTTTACAGAGTGCAAAGTGGGGTTGGATCCCTTTAATAACCCCAAAGCTCTTGTCCAAAACTGGGTTCTTTGGGGCATGGCTGGAGGCATAGGCTCCATTTCCCAACCCCAAGGTCAGAGGGGACTCCTGAGCCCCCCAGCCACCTTTTCTTTGGTGTATTTATCTTCCACTGATTACAATTTCCTCTAAAAGGAAAAAAAAAAATACCCAGGGGAAGGGGGAAAGCTGTGTGTGTGTGTGTGTGTGTGTGTGATGATAATGTTACTGAATAACAAAAAACGACCTGTGGGGAGGATGGGGAGAGGGAGGCACAGGGGATCTGAGCAGAGGAGGACGGGCCCTGTGTGCTTCCTAAAAAAAGCCTGGAATTGCCCCAGTGCATCAGGAAAGACACAAGTCTCTTCACTCATGATGTGGTTGAGTTTGGGGGGGGGCTGGATGCAGCCCCAGGAACTTCCATCCTTCCCTTCAGGCTCTGCCCTACGGGTGGGGTGCTGGGAGTCACCCCAAAACCTTTCTCTCTGCAGGAACACTGCTGGGAACTGGGGAGCAACTGGTCCTGCCCCCTTTGCAGAGACAGGTCAGAGCTCTGCAGGTCCAACCCAGCACTGATGGAACCCACTTTTCCAGCTCATGCTTCCATCAGTTTTCCATGGGAAGGGCTGGGTGGGTCTTGACTGCCACAGCCTGGGCTTGCCAAGGGGGGCCCCATGCTGGCAGGGACCCCAACCTCTGGCAGCAGCCTCCTGGGGCTGTAAAGAGGTAATTTCCACCTGATTTCCACTGAGGCTTCAGCTGTGACTTGCAGCCTGTGATAAACCACCCCCCGTGCAGCCAAGATCCACTTCAGAGCCCTGGGGACCATTGTGTCCCCCGGCAGGGATGCTCCAGCACAGCAGCTCAGCCCTGGGAGTGGATTTTTTGGCTCTGGGCTCCATCGTGGAGCAGGAAACCCAGTTTTGGGGAGGATTCTTGGCCAAATGCTCATCCCAGAGCATGGTGACCCCCAGGGTGGTCACCTCAGCAGGCCAAAAGTGTGTCCCTCAGATGATGCCACAAACACCCACTGTGTCTTGGGAAAGGGTTTGCTGGCTCCAGCTCTGCCCCTTGGCTTTGGGGTGCAAATCTTCCTTTTTTTTTTTTTTTTTCTGGGGTGGATGGCTGCGCCAGAAGGGACCAAGTTCAAGCCTCTCCTGCAGAAAAAAACCCCAGGCTACATCCCCTCCAAAGTGTTTCATTTTCCACTGTGCTGCAGACCCCGGAGCCCCAAAGAGTTTTCTGCCGTTAAATTATTTCACGCGTTCCATTTCTTTGTGGGGAGTTTGCCAAAGACCTTTTAAGCTTTAATTTTTTTCACCCACCCCCCCTC
>JAAWXA010000033.1:2928904-2946696 GCA_038090715.1 Florisuga fusca
GGGGGGGGGGGGGACAACAAAGGTGGAAAAATTGGAAGAGGGTGGAAGTGACCAGTTTGGCATCTGCTCAGCCACCCAGAAGCCACCACCAGCTTCTGCCTTTCCTCCAGGGTCAAACAGCCACTGGAAGGGGCTCCTGGCCACCAGCCCCAGCTCTATGGGAGGGGTGGGGTAGGCAAAGCCCCTGCTGGAGTGTGGGACCCATTGCTGGTGCCACTCAGGGAGGGGGGAGCCCGGGGACACCATCAGGAGGTGCAGGGGGGGGTGGGCTAGTGGGTTGCACCCACCTCCCTCCCAGCCAGTTGTTGGCCCTCACTGGACCTTGCTGTGGTCAAAAAAGAGGGCACACAGGTCTGGTGTGGACATGCACATGGGGACCCTGTTCTTGGGCACTGGGGTGTCCCTGAGCCAGTGCCACAGAGGTTTGAAGCCACAGCTTGGCCAGGCTGAAATTTCAGCCTTGCTTGGCCAGCCCAGCCCATGCTAAAAGCTCCATCAGCTGGAGAGGACCCCAATCAATAAGAGCCTTCAAGGCAAGTAATAAAACTTGGAAATGCTGCAGGCAGGGCTTGGTGCTCTGCAGAGAAGGGCAGGTTGAATTCATGGGGGAAAATGAAAGAGAGAGGACAAGGGGCCCCGCTGCTGCCCTCTGCATGGGCTGTGGGTGCTTGGATGGTGCTGTGGTGACAAACCCACAGCTGGGCACTCCCAAGCACAGCACCCCATCCAAACCCCACTGGAGATACCAGGGAGATCCAGAGGTGCCCCAGTCTCCACCTTGTCTGAGCATCTCTCCATCCTTCTGGGTGCATGGACCCCACGGATCAGCCTGGGGACCCAAAACCCTGTGAGCTGGGAACCAGCAACACCTCCTGCCCCAGACAAGGAGCCCGTGGTGGCTCCTAGGGAAGGAGCAGGAGGGGGTGTCCTCAGCCCCATAGATGGTAGGTACATACAGGGGAAACTGAGGCATGGTGGGGTTGCAGAAGCAGAAGAGATCAGTGATAGTTCTGGGAAAAACCCAGCAGGGCTCATGCCTTAGAGCAGACCAGGGGATGAAAACCTGGAGATTTCTCTCTGGATTTTCCTACAAAGAAAAGGTCAGGTTTGGACCATAGAAAGGCCACCAACAGGCCACTAAAAGTCCAGGACACCCAAGGCCCCTTTGCCACCTTCATCTGAGCTGCTGGGACCAATGCTCTGCACAAGGAGCTGGGTCTGTCCTGCAGGTGACAGGGACAGAAGCCCTCAGGGCTGTTGAGGCAGCAGGAGTGGCTCAGCCATGTCCCCAGCACCACGGGGACACCTCAGGAGAGGCCCCATCCCACCCAGCGTGGGGACACAACCCAGCATCACTCTGGGGGGAGGAGGAGGAGGAGGAGGGATGGAGCGGGAGGAGGTGGGAGAGAGGGAAGAAAAGGAGAAAAATGAGTTTTCCTGCTGCCCCAGCAGTGTGGCGATTGATCGGGCGCGGGTTGGTGCTGAGAGCCTCATTCCCCACTGCCGGCTCACAATTATTGGAAAAAACCCGGCACTGCTGCTGCAGTGAAATTAGTTATTGATCTCTTGTCTGGGTGACAAGCACGGTGCTGAGCCCGGGGCTGCTCTCCCCGCCGGCTCAGCCTCTCAGCCTCCGGGACTCAGCATCTCCGGGGCTGTCCCACAGGGGGAGGTGATGAGAAGGTGGATGGAGATCTGGGTGATCCCTTCCCTCCTTCCTTCCCCCTGCTCCAAAGTTGCTTCCCGGGGAGGTTTTTGCCCATCCTGCTGCACGCAGTGAAGATGTCAGTGGGAGAACAAGGGCTCTGCCCCACGCAGGATGGGACCCCCAGTGCTGAGAGCCCCCGGCTTTGGGTCTTTGCAAAGCTTCACACCCCCTGCTCCTGCCAGGATTCCCAGGGAATGGGATCAGGGGGGTCCTGGGGCTTTTTTTCCACCTCCAGATAACTTGGCCACGGGGAAGGGAGATAAGGCAGGAGGGAGCCAGGCAGCCAGAGAGCTTTTGTTGTCTGGAAATTCTCCTCACATCCCTGGCCGGACCCCCATCAGCTGCCTGACCCCAGGGGGACAGGGACACGAAGGGCAATGCAGGGCTGGGACAAATGGTTCCTGCCCATCCTGGGGACACTTTCCCAGTTACAACAACAACAAGGTATTTATTTTCTTCTTGTAATTCCTTGCATGAGGCAGGAACAACACAGGGGACATTTCAAACAATCCTGTTCTCCTCCCAGAGAAATGCTTCACCCCGGGGCAAAGCCAGGGCCTGGTCCCAGTGTCACCTTTGCTGTGGGTTGATTTGGGTCTTTCTTTTGCACAGAGCAAGGGGGTGACAAGCAGGGACAAGGTGGGTTGAGGCTGGCACTGGGGTCTCCTCAGTCACATCGAGGTTGTTTGATGGTTCAAAGGGTTGGTTTGGGGTTTTTTGGGTTGGTTTGGGTTTGTTTTTTGTTTTTTTTTCATCAACTTTTTGCTCCAGAAAGAAATTCCCTGAAGCCATCCCTGCCCGGGGTGGAACTGAAGTGGCTTTTTGGGATGTAAATGAAAAAGCCACTTGAGGGGTCCCGGGGCCAGGTCACTGCAAAAGCCACAGAGTTTTTGCTTGGGCTTTTTCTGTGGGGTCCCCACGCTGAGGACACATCTGGTGCCTCTGCCTGCAGGGTCCCATGGGTGCATCTGGGAGCTACTCATGGGGCTTGGTCTGTCCTGTCCCCACTGTGTCCCCTCCTGCCATCCCAGCACCAGCCCAGCCTGCAGGCTCTGCACATGGTCAGTGCCACCAACTCATGGCACCCATCAGGGACCCACCCCCCTCTAATTATGAGAATGGAGTCAAATGGGGAGATCCACATGATGCTCCTGGAGCTGGGCAACCCTGACCTCCCCACCCAGAGAAAGGCTGAGCTGGGAAATGCTCCCGCAGGGATCTGCTCCCTCCTCCTGCCTGGATTGTCCCGTTTTGCTTTTCCCAACTTTTCTCTTTATCCCTCTTGAAAACCCCCGGGGAAGGGGCTGGGCTGGCCCGAGAGGACCCAGTGTCCTCACAGAGGACAAGTGGGGACCCCACTGTGACTGGAGCCATGTGGGGGGCACTGGGGGGCAGGGGTGCTTTGAAGGGTTCACAAAGGGTGAAACGCTTTGAAATTCAGTTTCCTCTCCCCCCCCTCCCNAAAGGCTTTGGGATGGGGAAGCATCTCCCGGCCAGGGGTATTTGTTTAGCTTGGGGGGAGTGGGAGGGGGGGGAGAGGAAACTGAATTTCAAAGCGTTTCACCCTTTGTGAACCCTTCAAAGCACCCCTGCCCCCCAGTGCCCCCCACATGGCTCCAGTCACAGTGGGGTCCCCACTTGTCCTCTGTGAGGACACTGGGTCCTCTCGGGCCAGCCCAGCCCCTTCCCCGGGGGTTTTCAAGAGGGATAAAGAGAAAAGTTGGGAAAAGCAAAACGGGACAATCCAGGCAGGAGGAGGGAGCAGATCCCTGCGGGAGCATTTCCCAGCTCAGCCTTTCTCTGGGTGGGGAGGTCAGGGTTGCCCAGCTCCAGGAGCATCATGTGGATCTCCCCATTTGACTCCATTCTCATAATTAGAGGGGGGTGGGGGAGAGGGAGAAGTTGGGGCATCAAGGGGACTGTCATCCTATGACTGGATTCAAACCAGTGAAACCAGTGCCTGGCTCCTTCCCAACCTGCCAGTGGTCAGAGCAAGGCTGCAGGCACACAGGTCCCCTTGGAGGGACTGCAGGAGGGTGGCAGACACTGGCCAGGCAAAGCTCAACCCTTATGGACCTGCACAAAGTCCCTCAGCAAGATGCCACCAGCACTGGAAGGGCTCTGGCTGCCAGCAGCTGTCCCCAAGCTGCCTTTGCAGGTCTCCTTGTCACATCCCAGCACAAACCCTGAGTGCCTCCAGGATGTGCCCCAGGGGCTGCTGCAAACACAAGTCCTTTGGGGCCTCTTTTGGTGTTTCACCACCTTAAAACCATCCATTTCCCCCTCTCTCCCCCCCAAGCTGGGCAGGAAGGTGCAGCAGAAGCAGCAGCCACTTGTGCCTTCTCACCAGAAGCAGCTTCCCCATCCCATCCTCACCCCATCCCTGGCAGGGGGAAGGCATCCTGGGCAGAGCTGGGAGGTGGATCCTGACAGCTCCAGAGCTTCAGACTCGTTGGGAGCTGAGATGAAGGGGGAGGAAGGCAGAGGAGAGGGGGATGCCCTTCTCCTGCCTCCCCGCTCCCCTCCGGCAGGCTGAGCAGTGGCCGGGCAGATGGGAAGAGCAAATGATGGCTTTGCAGGGGGCCCGGGATTTGTTTGAGCCATCCTTGTCTCAGTGAGTGACTTCGAATAAGGGATCCACTTGAGAAAATCACCATCTGCTCCCGGACAATTCCCAACCAGAGGAAAAGGTGAAATAAATTCAGAGATTGTATCATCTGCCCCACTCCCAGCTCCGACAGCAGGGTGAGGCTTTGTGCAGCCTCCTGGAAGTGGGGTGGTTTTGTTTGGTTGGGGTTTTTTTTTATGGGGGGTGGGAGGAATAAGAAGATGGTGTGGGATGAGCAAAGACTGGGAAGTGGGAAGAGCTGAGGCCCTGGGATGCTGAGCCTGCAGCAGAGCTCTCCCAGCATCCCGGGTTTGGTGAGTCTGGCAGGAAGATGGAATCTCACCAGATCCATGATTTGATTTGATTTTTATTTTTTTCCATCTCCAAATTTCGAGTGCCTCCTGCTTCCAGCCGGGCTGGAAATACCACAAAAAACAGATGCTACAACACAGCAATTTTATGCTCCAAAGCCAGGCAGAAACCAGGGGCTGTTGGCACTGCTGGCCCCACCAGCCAGGTTGGGGATGGGGCCTGGAGGTGGCTGGAAGAGCCCTGGCACCCCCCCCACCAGACCTCAGCAGCTCCAAATCCCAACCCCCTCATCCTCAGCAAAGCAAATCCACCTGAGGAAGGGATGAAGGTGCCCCTGCACCTCTGCTTGGTCTCGTCTGTGAGCCAAAGAACCCCAAATAAACCCTAATAAAGAACCCCAAAGAGCTCAGACAGATTTTTATGCACTCTCCATTAGGAGGGGGATAAATCCTGGCCCTGAAGTCAAGGTGCTGTGTGGCAGTGCCTGGCTTGGAGGGGCTCTGGTGCCTCTGGAGGGGAATTTGGCCAGGAGAGAAAACAAACCTCAGCACTTGGTCTTGAACAGATGGGAGGAGGCAGGAAGGGACCGAGTTGGATGTGACCATCTTTGGTGGCCACAATGAGATCCCTGACACCAAGGAGGAATGGAAGGAGGAGGAGGATGGGGAGGAAGAGGAGAAAGACGTGGAGGACAAGTCCTGAAGTGGGCCATGAAGATGCTGGGAGGGCTGGAGCAGCTCTGGACTGGAACCAGGCTGAGAGTTGGGGGTGTTCACCCTGGAGAGGGATGGGGAGACCTTAGAGCAGTGCCTGGAGGGGCTCCAGGAAAGCTGGGGAGAAACCTTGGACAAAGGCCTGGAGGGGCAGAATGAGGAGGAGAAGGTTTTCAAGCTGAAAGAGGGGAGATTTAGGTTAGCCATAAGGCAGAAAATTTGGACCCTGAGGGTGTGGAGACCCTGGAGTGGGGGGCCCAGGGGGTTGTGGCTGCCCCATCCCTGGCAGTGCCTCAAGCCAGGTGGGATGGGGCTTGGGGCAAGCTGGGCTGGTGGGAGGTGTCCCTGCCCATGGTTGGGAAGGGGATGATCTCCAGGGTCCCTTCAGACCCAAAGCCACCCCGTGCTCCCGGGACAGAGCCGGCAGGCGATCGGCGGGGAGCGGGGGCGGGGAGCGGGCAGGAGATGCCGGGGGAGGGAAAAGAGGGAAAAGAGGGAGGGAAAAGAGGGAGAAGCAGGAGAAATCTGTTGCCCAGGATGTGTTTCGCTGTCAGCCGGCTCTGATTAACGGGCTGCCTTCCAGCTCCTCGCCGGCTGCTTTCCTGGCAGGAGCGGAGCCCCCCGGCTCCCTGCCCTAGGAGCTGCTGCCTGAAAGGTTACATTTGCACAATGTGCCTCTGGAAAAGCGGTGCCAGAGGTTGGATTCAAGGGGAGCCGGGTGCGAGGGGCTGCCTGGGCTCTGCTCTCTGCCTGTGTCATGGAAAAAACCCTCTGGAGTCAGGGGGGGGACTCATAGGAAAATAGGAAGTTATGTTCCCCCATCCACCCACCCACCCAGCGTGGCAGAGCTGGATGGTCAAGGATGGGGAGGAATGAGGTGGAAGGATGGAGGGGGGGGCTGGGCATCTCCAGACCCTTAGTGATGCTCTGGATCAGCCCCAATGTGGGGAAAAAATAAATAGGGCTGTGCCCCCGCAGCAGTCAGCACCCCCCGGGGAGATGCTGGGCTCCCCACTGAGGGTTTTGCACTTGCCCACAGGAGGATTCCCCCATCTCTGCAGCCTGCTGGGGAGAACTGAGGTGGCCGAGGTGAAATTTCTAAATTTGAGGTGAAATTTCCTTCGAGGGGGCTTCAATGTGCAGCGCAGGGATTTGCAGGGTTTGGCACGGCCATGGCTGGATCCACACACAGGAACACCTCTCATCCCCCATTTTCGCAGCCCAAACACCCTGTAACTTTTGGTCTAGGAATATTATTTTGATGTCTGGAAAGTCCAGCTCCTCAAGGGATTGCTGAGCCCACCACAGGAGCTCTCTGCCCTACAGTATCCCCTAAAATCCTTGCTTACTCCCTCCATCATCCCTCCTGCACCAAAGCAGTCTCCTCCTGAGCAGCTCAGCTCCCTCTGGGATGAAGCCTTTTGTCCATCCCTCCACAAGAACCTTCCTTTCACATTCTTTTTTTGTTTTGTTTTGTTTTGCACCTCATCTTTTTGCCTCCCAGCCACAGAGGGGTCAGGGCAGCACCCACCCTCACCCCAGGGTGCTGGAGCCAGCTCTCTTTGCCTCGCAGGAGCCAACATTTTCCCTTTTTGTCTCCCTTGTTTCCTTGGTTTCAAGGTTTTTCTTCCTCACTGAGCCCCTAATTAAAAAGAAAACAACTAAGGAGGGTGCCCAGATTCAGGGTGCTGACAGGCTCAGAGGGGGATTGCAGCCACCCTGCAGCTCCCCTTCCCCGGGTTTGGGACCCAGTGCTCTTGTCCAGGTCCCTTGGTTTTGCCCCAAAGCTTTTAAATCTCACAACCCCCCCCCGGGTGCTGGAGCCAGGCAGACTCCAAACCCCACCAGGTCCTCCCCAGTTTAGCATCACACAGCCCCAGTCCCCACTGGGGTGGGAGTCCTCCCCCTCTGCTCTTCCCAGCTTCCCTCTGTGTCTGTTTTCAGTGGGATTTGGAGATAAGCTTCCAAATAAAGGCAGTGGGTTTAACCACTTGGCCTTATCAGCCAGCATCCAAAGGCATTCACCATCCACCCAGCTGGGCTTGGAAGATGCTCCAAGGGAAAAGGGGACCTCAAACATCCAGACTTCCCCTTCTCTAAGATGCAAACCAGCCCCACAGCCTGGCACTGGGAAGATTTCTGCCCCATTAATGGGCCCTTCCTAGGGGACAGCAGTTTTAATTCCCCCACGTGCACGAACACAACCCAAGGACCAGCTCAGCACACCTGGATTTTATTCCTGGTTCTGCTGCTGGCCTGGGGATGACCTTCAGCCAGTTGTTCCCTTTCCCTTTGCCTGTGTTTCCATTTGCTCTCCTGCTGTCAGCCTTTCCTAAGCCCAGCCATGCTCTGCCTGGCAAGATCCCTCCTCCAGCCCAGGAAGACTCCATCCAATTTAGATTATTCCCCCCAGCCCTTCCCCCCAGAGGTGTGGAAACAGCAGCAGCTCTGAGCACTGGCAGGTCCTACATCCTCAGAGTGCTCACTCCCCCCCCCATGCTGAGCCCCCTCCCCTCCAGGCTGTCCCACAGCTCATTTTTATGGTGTTTGTGCAAAGCCCTGAATATAGGAACCAGCTGCTGCAGGGGAAATCAGCTCCTGGCCCCAACCTGACCATGGGGGTGTCCCCTGGGGCAGGGCATGGAGATAGCTTTGCTCTCTTTGCCTAAATCTTGGGGATTAAAGGAGGGAAATCCTGCAAGGAGAAGGATGGGGGTAACACCAATGGTGCCCCTCAAAGCATCCAGCTGCTTGGAGGCACCAAACCACTCCAAACACCCCAGGAAAACCCTTCTGCTGTTGCCCAAAGAGCCCCCACCCCACGGAGGGTCCCCATTAGGGTTCAGCCCCATGAGAGACTCATTACTGGTGCTGGAAGAAGACTTCTACCTGGATGGCAGGACACAAAGAGCTGACACTCAGTGCACGGGAGGCACGGTGGCTTTTGGGGACAAGTGTGGCACGGTGGGAATTGCTGGGGCCTCCTGTCTCCATCCTGCATTTATTGCCTTCCTGGAGACAGAGCCTGTCTCAGGGATGAAGTTGCTTCCTGCCTTTTCCCCCCCCAAAAAAAAAGGTCCCCAACCACACCAAAAATCCTTGAGTCTACCGTGTCCATGCTTGTGGGTACCCGAGATCTGGCTGACTGCAGGGCCTTGGCTTCCTTTCTCCTTTCCAGCTGTTAAATTGCATTAGAGACAGCTAAAAATACATCACATACTTTCCTAATGCAACTTTTCCCTGGTAAGCAAGCAGCACTGGGATGCTGGAGGTCTTGGGGAGAGCTGCTCTCTTCTGCTCCTGGATGGCCAAAAGAATGGATCTGCTGGCTTGTAAATGCCTGGCCCCAAATTTAGGTCCCACAGAGGGGAATCCCATGGTCCCCTGGTAGCTTTGGCCTCGGCAGACTGAGCCATTGGGCTCACTGCCACTTGCCTCAGTTTCCCTGCTTCTAAAAGCATTGGTGGGCCATCCTCTGGGCTGAGATCTCCAACCAGCCAAAACCTGGCATTCTTTGTTGGGCTTGACAGAAAAAAGGGTCTTTCACACGGGGATCAGAGGTTAATAGAAGTCCAGGGCTGTGCTAGAAATGTCTGTTAATAGCATTATAGCAGAAAAGCTTAATTCCTGAGGGTGATTGGAACTGGCCACATGACATCTCATCAAAATGCCAGTGGGACATGGCCTGGCTGGCCGGGACATGGGGCAGCACCGGGTGGCTGAGCTGGGCTCAAGGCAGCAGCAAACTGGGATGAATTTCCCCTCCCAGCAGCATGATGAGATCTGATGAGGTCTGGGAAGAAAAAAAAAAAAAAAAAAAATTAAAAAATGTCTGGGTTTGGTTTTCTCCAGTGCTGGAAGGAGCAACCTGTGTCCTGCAGGATGTGTGAGCTCCTGGCTGGGAGACTTCCATGGTGTGGGGAAGGGAAGGGGAGAGCTAAGGGGATCTCCACAGGAGGTGGGAGAGGCAACCACCCTCCTCCTGCCTGTGCTACAAGGAGCATCCTTGCCTGACCATGCCAAGATCAAGCTCCCACCCTGTGCTGAGGTTCCTGGAAAGGACAACCCCAGATGAGCCCCAGGATGCTGGTGGATCCCTTTGGCTCCTGGTGCAGGAAGGAGGGGGCATCACCTACCCCCCTCCTTGACCCCAACCAGGTTACACACGACCCAGACCAACCCAACAGACACCTCCTCGACCTCTGGCAGGACCCAGGGTGGCAGAGAGGAGCCCAGCACCCCAAAGCAGCTGGGACACCAGTGAGGGGCTGGGATTGGGTGGGGAAGGGTCTGGGAGAGGGCAAGGAAGGAGTTAAATCCCCAGCACTGCCAGCATCCCCCCATCACTACCTCCACCCCTCCTGCTTCTCTGGTAACTTTGGGAGGAAGGGAACTGCAGAAAGGTAAGAGTGGAGGAAGGAGAGAGGAGACAGATGAGAGAAGGAGCGAGGGAGAGGGGGAGCAGGGGAGAGGAACAGACGGTGGAGAGGGAGAGCGTGGGGGGGAAGATGCTGACGCTTCTCCTGCATCGAGGGGAGAGGCAGAGAGAGGGGAGCAAGGGAAAGGGGGAGGAAGAAAAAAAAAAAAAAAAAAAAAAAAAAAAAAAAAAAAAAAAAANAGCCCCCAGCCCCGGGTGCCCTCCCAGAAGGGGAGAGAGGAGTTTGCTGTGGAGCCAGGTGGCTGTGGGGTGTCAGCAGTTCCCAGGCTGGCATCAGGGTCCTTGGCTCGTTTTTGGGGGTGCAGCTCTGGGGCTCAGCTCTCCCTGCAAGCCTGGTTTATGGGGTTGGGGGCAAAGGGTGCAGGGCTGGGGGGAAAGGAGGTGGCTGGAGGTGGCCAAGTGGAGGGGCAGCTCCTCCAGCGGGGAGTGTTTGGCTGTGAGTGCCCAAGGAGCTGCTCCCCAGGCCAAGGGTGGATGGTCAGATGGAGATCTCAGCCTCTCCATGGAGCTAAGGGATGTGCACGCCTCCTCTGGGCAGTGGGGATGAGAACTGTGGAGCCAGGCACCTTCCTCCTGCTTGGAGACCCCCCACACATGGTGCTCCAGCAGGGAAAGCTCTTCAGCTCCCTTGGGTTTCAAGGAAATGATGAGAAGTTGCTGATGCAAAATAATGGGGACAAAAATCTTCCCTCCTCTCATCTCTCTCCTCTCCCCACTAACCCTGGAGGAGTCACTCTTTCCCCTCTTGGGTCTTTTGCCCTCTGAGGGCCTTTTGTGCTTTTGGAGGTCTGAGATTCAGCCGAGTCTCCCAAGAGAGAATTAATGCCCAGAACTGGCTGAGAGTCAGGAATTCCTGCCATCCACTGGAATAACCCACCCCATGCCCACCCCAGCTCCCTGGTGAGAGCCAGCTCCAAATACCTCAGAGGGGAAGAGGTCAGGAGAAGAGGTTGTACACCCAGGCACCACCATGCCCATGGTTTTGGGGTGGTGACAATCTCACACAGATAAAACCCCCTTGGGAGCATCCCCAGCTCACCCATCTTCAAAACTGGGGTGCAAAGAGCAGCCCAGCCCAAGGGCCTTCTCTGCTGCTGGGTGGCCCCAGGGACCATCCCCCCAGAGACCCAGGGCTGGTCTGCTGGGAATGGCCAATCCCTCCAGATGCCAGAGCACAGCTCAGGTTTAATTAGCACTTCTAATGTTTGGAAAGGAGGCTCAAGGGAATACCCAGTGGGTTGGACACGTTTTTCCTCACTAGCAGTCTGGGCTGGGGATGGGAAAGCTCTCCAGCTCCAGCTTGCTTGGCTGGGATGGTGTGACATTGTTCTGGGGTCTAAAAGGTGGCAAATACCTTTCATGACCCTCACTTGGACCCCTCAGAGCAGGGGCACTTCTGTCAAAAGGGGTTCTTGTACAAAAAGGCAAGCAGCATGCTCTGCCAGCATGGGATGCACTTGGTGCCCAACCCAAGAGCAGACCAGCTGAGCTGTCTGTCCCTGTCCCCTCTCTGCCTCTGGGGAACAAGAACCATTTTCTGGCCAAGTCTGGTCATGCCTGCTAAATCAAGGACTTCCTTGCCTTTGGGTCTGTGGCACTGATGTTACTGTGTGGAGAAAATCAGTTCCACTCAGGGATCTGGGGAGACCAGAGGAGGTGACAGCATCAGTCCCACAAAGGACCAGGATGACAGAACCTGCCCAGGGAGGGACTCATCCTCTTGGTTTACCTTGGCTGGCAGGGTTGATGTTGTTCCCTAGCACAGGGTTCCCAAGTGGGGGTCAGAGGAGGAAATTGTTGCTCATTGCCTATCTGCAATCACCACCTTGCTGCAGTGGTCCCAGAGCTGTGATGCTGAGCTCCCTCCCAGCCAGAATCACTTCTGCATCTCAGGGATGGGGTCTCCAGCTCCAGCAAAGCCCTGTACCCAGAGCTTGGAATCCTACAGCTCTAGAGGACTTCCAACAAGTGCTCCAGAGAAATAAACACCTGATCTGAGCAGTGGAAGGGGCCAGGAGGTGTTTGACCTTCACAAAGAACTTTTGGCCAGGCTGCCCTGTCCCAGGGCTGCACCACAAGGAGCCCAGACCCGTGATGTGATTCATGGGCTTGGGGAAGTGTTTTCCTGCAGATCTGCTACAAAACTTCCACCCAGTGCAGGGGTTTGTACCACAGACCAGAGACACCCAGTGCAGGGCACTGCCACCCACCCAGGCTCCTCTGCAGTTCTCTGGTGCCAGGATCCCACTGAAGTGTGGTGAGGCAATGCAAGAAGAAAGACCTTCCCTCCTCCTCCACAGTACCCCCAGCAGGAGCCTAACCTGCTTTCCAGAACAACTTGGGGAGCCCCAGCTCCCCACAGTGCCCCTGGGAGCCCCAGCCCTGCACAGATCTGGGGTACCAGCATCACCCCCTCCCTGAGCCCCCTGCTCCCCCCCAGCTCTCTGGAACAGCCCCAGTCCCACGCAGGAGTGGAGAGGGGGGGGTCTGGGAAACCACAACCGGGTGGGGGTGTCCTCTTGGTGTTTGGGAAGGAGGGAGAGAGGGAGGGAAAGCGGCCCCATCCTCACCCCCAGCACGCAGCCAGGGGGGTGGCCTGGGCTCTGTGGCCATGGAGGTGGCACTGCCAGGACAGTCCCCTGTCCCCAGCACCGTGCCAGGTGCGGGGAGGCTCAGGGATGCCCCCTGTGCCATGCCCCCTGTCTCCTGCCTTCACTCACTTCTGCAAATCTATCTGCAAATGCCGACTGCCCGTTTGCCTCCAGATTTACCCTCCCCTACTTGTTTGGTTGTGTTTTGTTGGTTTTTTTTTTTTCTTTTTACCCCCTCACCCCCCTCCCTTTCCTTCCTTTCTTCTTCCTGGGTTAAAAATAATCAAGTTTCTGGGAAGCAGCAGCTCCTGCTGCGCCTGCCTCCCTGCACTCGCCCCGGAGAATTGCTGCGCTCCCGGCTCTCCGCTCCGGCCCCTCCTCGCTGCTCGCTCCTTCCTCCTCCCCACCCCCTACAGGGATCTGACTAATATGCTTGGGCTCTGCTTGCCAGCTCAGCTGGAAAGGAATTTAACCGTTGCCTGGCCTGGAGGGAAGGAGAGAAGAGCCCGGACCTCCCCCGGAGAGGAGAGACCCTTCCTCCATCACCCCGGCTTGGGTCCTTGCCCGGCCACCCCCTCCCTCCTGCCCTGGGTGCTGGCTGGAGGGGGATGGAGGAGGAGGAGGAGGAGGGATGCATGCTGGTGGTCCCAGCCCCGAGCCCCACGTGTGTGTAAAGCCCTGGTGGACACCCCCGGAGGTGTCGTGTCTTCCCGTGGGGTAGAAAAGGGGAAACGCAGCCCCCCCCTCTCCCCTCGGGTTCCCCCCAGGAGCTCCTCATCCAGCCCTGGGTGCTCCCTGCAACTCACCACAGGCCTCAGCACCGGGTGAGGGTGGGAGTTGGGGTCCCATGCAACGCTGCTGGGGGGGTGTGAGGGTGTCACAGTGGGGCTGGCAGATCCTTACAGCCCCGAAGTCTGCAGCAGGGGGGGGCTGGAGGGGGTGTCAGACCCCCCTGCCCATCCCCGCTGCGGTTCAGCTCTGGCAGGAGCCAGCAGCCCCGTGTGAGCTGGGGCTCAGGGGCGAGCAAAGGCAGTGTCACAGAGAGGTGAAAACCAGGAGGGGAGAAAAATCCTCCCCCGAGGCTAAAAAAGCCGGTGCTGGTGCAGATCCCATCCGCTCCCCGCCCCTTGCCAGCCAGGCTGGGAATACAGGGGGGAGATGCAGGAGCTGTGGTTCTGCTTTGCACCAGGACAAGGAGAGCACAAAAGCCTTGACCAAGGTTATCCCAGAGAGACTGTGGCAGAGCTGAGCTCCCCCTTCCCTGGCCAGGGCAGAAAGACTTCAAGGCCAGAAATCCAAAGCTCAGCATCACCCCAGAGCTGAGCGTGGCCAAGAGGAACCAGCTCGCCCGCCACTAACCCTGGTACTGGTTGGCTCAGCCCAACTCCATCGGTGCCAGGGCACAAACCGTCCCGGAGGAGGACTCAGCCCTTCCCGGAGCTCACTGCCGGGAGAGCTGGAATCCAGCCCCTCCGGAGTGGGGCTTGGGAAAAGGAAAGGGCAGCGAGCACAAAGCAAGGACCCTGAGAGCTACAGGAAAGCTGCAGCCAGACCAGGGTGACCCCTGGAGCTGCTGGGCTGCTCCACAGAGCAGGGTCCAGCACACGCCATGGAGAGGGGTTGTGTTGGCAAGAAGGAATCTGAAGGAGGAAGATGTCTCCTCTCCAAATCCTCCCTTAAATGGCAGTTTTGCTGTAGAACAGGGGAGGATGGAGCTGGGTGTTTGTTTTCTCTGCAGGACCTCACTTCAGCCTGGGACTGCAGAGCCAGCCTGGGCTCCTCACCCACAGCCCCCATCACTTTCTGCAGCCCCACCTCAGCTCTCCCAAACATCCAACACAAAAACATTGCCCGGTGCAGGGACCTGGGGTGGGATGGAGGAGGGGAATCAGCATCCAGCTCGCTCCTGCCGAGGCAGGATGGATCCCTGGAGGAGCTGGGAGCCCTTGGTGGGCACCAGGAGATGCTCAGCCAGAACCCCTGCAGCCCCACGCAGCCCGTGGTCAGGGCATGAGGAAAGTGCCAGCAGGAGGTGGAACAGAGCCAGGCTCTGCCCATCCCTAGAGGAGTAAGGATGCTCCCGTTTGTCCCCCCCATCCTCAATTCCCCGGGGCCTGGGAGCTCCCTCCGGCCCTGCCCGCCCCGCAGCAGCCAGGAAATGCTGGCAGGAGCTTACAGGGATTGAGAAACTGCAGGCAGCAGGATGAGCCAGGAGCCAGCACAAGCAGGATGTGACTCGGGGGTGACGGGGACCGCCGGATGGGTGTCACCAGGAAGCGGTACCTGGGGCCCATCCTGTACCCTCCCTCCCTCCTGCGGTCCCACGCTCCTCAGGGCTGAGCACCCCGCAGCCTCTGCTCCCCAGCCCCAGGTCCTGGTCGTGTTTCACCACCACGTAAATCCTCCGTGAACAGAACAAGGATATCCTCTCCCTCTGTCCATCACAGGGTTTGGCATTTCCACCTTTCCTGGAGCTGTCCCTTTCACCCCGGGGCTGTCCCTGCCACCCCAGCCCTCTCACCAAACCCGCGTCCCATACCTGATACTGCCAAAGGTTTTTTTCAGCACAGACTGGGTGGCACTGGTGGGAGGTTTGGGGCAAAGGGGGTTCAGACACTGGGTGGATTTTGTCCTTGTCCTGCTTCAAACCAGCTGCCGTAGCACTGCAGGAGAGGCGAAAGGAGAAGATGGAGGAGGAGAAGCAAAGAAAAAATGAAACAAACAAAAAAAAACAGGAGGAGAAATATTTGTTTTCCCTGCTAAACACCCAAAGCAGCTTTGCTTTTTTTCCCACCACCTGCCCTGGCTGAGGCTGCTTCCAAGCTGGTCCCTTCCATGAGTACTGTCCGCCCTGCAGCTCCTGTCTCCTTCTCCCTCCTCTGCTCATCCTCTCTGTGTGCCATGGTCCCTGATGGGGACTCCGGCACATCCTCACCTTTCAGAGCTCCAGAATAGCCAAGGAAAGCCAACCCAACTGCTCCTCCTGCAGAACCACCTGCTCAGGAGGAGAGATCCAACCCCAGACACAAGTCACAGTACCCAATCTATCACAAGGCAAGAAGGGATAAGTGAAGAAACCTCCCTCGCCAGCCTAAAAATCCATTAAAACCATTAAAACCCAAAGACCCCAGTAGACATCCTCACTACCTCTGTGGCAGTTCACCCCAAATCAACCTCAGCTTCAGGGGGGTTGCCCTTCCAGCCAAGGAGTTCAGCTCAGTTCCAAAACCTTACCTACAGATGGGCTTCCCCAGCCTTCCCTCCACACAGGGAATGATTTGCACCAGGATGAGGAAAAAGAGCAACAAGGAGATCAATCCAGCAGCTGAATCCAGTAAAGCCCAAAGTTGGATCAGCTGCTTCCTTGCCATAGGGCAGGACAACAGGATGGAGCCCAGGACACCCGGACCCACGGCAGGGAAGGAGAAACAGGAGTGCAGGACATGTTCCTGGACCCAGGAGGATGAAGGAGGAAAAAAACCACATCACAGCAGCTCCCTGAAACATCACAGTTGCCCTCTGGGCAATGCAGCACCTCCAAGGTGGGGCAAAACCTTGCTCCTCCATCCATGATCCAGGAGTGTCTCCACTGCCCAGGAAACATGGAGAGGTCAGCTATGGGGCTCTAAGGGGACTTCAGCTCTCCTCTAGTCACTTATCTCTCATCTTTCTAAGAGTTGAGGGGGATTTTGTTTGCTTGGTGTTGGAGGAATAGTAGATTTACCAAAAACTGGAAGATTCAAAAAGGCTGAATCATCCTGAGACTCAGGGCGGTGTTGAAAAATTGTTTGGAATGAAAAACAGCAGTGTGTGTGTTGGGCAAGGGAGAAGGCTCTGAAGATGTCAAACCATCTTCTTCCATCACTCACACGATGAATTGTTGGTTTTGGACATTTTCTAAAAAAAAAAAAAAAAATCTCTTTGACTTTTTCATTTCAACAAATCTAATTTGTCCAGTTCCAAAAATGATCTCAATGTAAAAGAAGAGATCACGTTAAAATCAGGCAACCCCCAAACAACAAAACAAAAACCTTTCAAGCCAAGACAAACATTCTGGCTAAAGCAACTTTTTAGCACTGGGATGGGGCATTTTGTGTGGGTTCTTCTTTTTTTATTTTCTGATTTTGCCAGACACTGCACCCTCCACCCCTGCTCTGGGTTGACAGGGTCCAATCCCCAGACTCAAAATGTTCCCTTTGGGCACCAACCAACGCTCTCCATCCATTTTTTCCAGCAACATGGTCGCCTCTCCATCAATGGCCAGACCCACTGGAGTCAATATCTCCTCCAAGAAGGATGAACACCTTGGTTCACTTTGCTCACAGACCTCTGAGCCTGCCCTGGGCATCCTTCACAGGACCCTCACCCAACCTTGAAACCCTGATGATGGGAAGAGGCTGAAGCCTCCTTAATAATAACTCAACAACCCAACAGCCACCTCTACTCTCACACTGGAGGAACCTCCTTTGGGAAGTGTCTTCTCAAGAGACCTGCTCTCTAAACTCAACCTGACTCAATCCAACCCAACCTTCTCCTTGCCACCACCCACAGCCCCAATTTCCATCCCCCATCACCTGGCATCACATTCAACTCCAAGCTCACCATACAGCCCTGCCCAAGAAGATGGATTTAACACCCCAAAAGGCAGATTTCCCTAAAGGTTGCTGCAGGGGGGGAGGTTGTGGGGTGTGTGTGTGTATGGGAAGGTTAGACAAAGAGATGCTGGGCTGCATTTCCAGCCCCTGCACCTGGCCACAGAGGCAATCGGCAGCAGGGCTGTGCCCTACGACCCCGGGCAAAGAGACAAAACCCCAGGAAAGTAGGAAAGCAGTGAAGGTGTAAATAGGACATGAATCCACGGCACTTCAGCGTGGTTCGTTATCTCTGCTTCTGCTGGAGTCAGTGGAGCCGGGTTTGAGGAGAGCAGAAATATCAGCAATTAAAGATATGTCGTGTCAAAAAAACTCTAAACTGATTAAAGTTGAAGGCTCCGTTTTCTTCTTTTCATCAGAGAACGGAATCAAAACCTGCCTGGAAAGACGCGCTCCCCCCGTTCCCAGCGCTCCGAAGGCAGCGCCTGCATCCGTCCTGCTGTGTCCCTGCATTTTAATTACCACCTTATTAATATTCATGAGGCTCGGCACTCAAGGGGGATTGCAGTCTGTCATTCTCTCTCTCTTTCTCTCCCTCTCCCCCCTCCTCACCCCCCCCTCCTTCCTCAACCTCTCTCTGCTGAATCTGAGGGTTGGGTTGTGGGGTTTTTTTTGTTTGGGTTTTTTGTTGTTGTTTTTTTTTCCCTTTTTTCCCCTTTCCCAACAGTTGCCTTGCTGCACATCCCTGCACCTCTGCTCGCAGCCCCGAAGGTTGCAGGGACAGGGCCGGTGGCACAACCTGGGCTGGTGGCACAATTTGGGGTGCGGGG
>JAAWXA010000033.1:2966681-2987527 GCA_038090715.1 Florisuga fusca
TGCCTCCCTCCCTCCCTCCCTCCCTCCCTCGCTTTTGGGTTTCAAGGACAAAGCTGGAGCCAGCTCAGGGCTCAGGCAACGTTGTGAGGAATGAGCAACCTCCTGTGGTTGGGCTTCAAGGCAAGATGAGGGGGTTTTTTTGTTGTTTATTTTTTGGTTTTGGGGGAGCTTGGATTGTTTCAGATGCATCCCTTTCCTGCTGGAAGATTCCCAGGAAGCTGAGCTGGTGTCTCAAACACGAGCACTGCTCCTCCAAAGGTCCCACCAAAAGCATCTTCACTCAGTGCCCAAGACCAGAAACTGGGATTGCTACATTCAGGTCCCAGGCTCCCTGCAAGCCAGCCTTGTTCCTCGGATTGTCCCTTCCAAAGCTTGGCCAGAACAAGAATTCAATATTTCAAAATTCATTGAAACCTGAAATGACTCAAATAGAAATGGGACAAGCAGGGGTGGCTTCTGAAAAGCCAAGCCCACACGTCCACTCTGGGAGAGGATTTCTGATGGAATCAACAAAACAATGGATAAAGGGAAATCAGTAGATACAATTTATTGGGATTGTCCTAAAGCCTTTGACAAAATGCCACAGGAGACACTATTAAGGGAACGGAGCATCGCTTGGGTGAGGTGCAAAACACCACTGGGGAGAGGGAAGCAGGAAAGTGGCACAAATCCAGGTGGTTAAAACCCTGCTGGGATGGAGGGGAAGCTGGAGCATGACCCATCCAGGAGCCAAGATCCCAAGGGAGGCACCACTGTGGATGCTCAGGGCACACCAAAACCTTCACAGAACAGCCCTCAAGTCCCTTGCTTCTCCTTCTTCACTTCCCACAGTCTCTGTCTGTCCCAGGCTGCCTCTCCTCCCATCCAGGCAGGGCTATGGGGCTGTGAGCTGATCTATTCCCCATCCCTCACACCTACTTGAGGGAAGATAAGCAGAACATGACACCAAAAAGGACCATGTCAGCCCCTGGCCTCACTCCTGACACTGCAGCCCTTGATCCCCCCGTGTCTTTTCAAGATGTCTTTCAACTCTCCATCTGGAGAGGAGAAAGCCCAAGGAGAGAACTCTCCCACCCCATGCCAGGGAAGGGCAGGTCCTCCAGAAACACTCTTTCAGCTGCACAAAGAGCTTTCTAAAAACAGCACCCTGATTATATTTCTTTTTGCAGATAGTTACAGAAGAAAGGGAGATCAGGTGAGAAGAGTCCATCTGGGTGCCTGGCACCCATCTCACTGCCAGGCAGAGGGCACAGCCAGCTCCAAGACAGCAGATGCCTGGGTAGAAATGCCCACCCAGGTAACTCAGCCCTCAGACATCCCTCAGACAAGTGCCAGCAATTTTTTGAGGCACGTTTTCCCAAAATTCAGACAGAAGTCCTAATGCTACAAGATGCACCATCCACCCAAATTAGAAGTTCCAGGAAACATCCAGATGTTTGCCAAGGAAGATTGCTGATCTCCCAGGGCTCTGACTATTAGTAGTAGCATAACACTGGAGACAGGAGGACAGACCTGGCCTCCCAGGGCACAGTCAGACAGGAATTCAGGACTGCCTGGAGGTTGATGTCTGCAAGGATCCAGGTCACACAACCAGCTCTGCCCCATGCCAAGCTTCAATAGCTCCAGACCCACTGGCTTTTCACCTGCTCCAGTGAGGCTGGCCTGGAGCCTCATCCCTCCCTTCCCAAGAAACCAGCTCCAGAGTTTTCATCCTAAACTTCTGTGTGGGCAGTTTCTTGTCACTTGGTCCCTTGCCAACAAACATCCCCCAGTCCAGCAGCTCCTCTCCCGCCCCGCTGCTCCTTGGCCCCTGCTCGACCAGATTTGCCAAGCTGACTTTGCAGAGGCTGGGGAGATGGGCCATTCACTGCTTCTCCTCGGGGACCTTACCATCATTTCAGATATCAATCCATAAATCACCCCTCCAGGTTTCTCAGGGACCTCTGTGTTTCCCTCTGCAGCACGAAGCAGGGCAGTGGGGAGAAGGTTCTGACAACCCTGCTGCATTTCCCTCTCCTCCTTTCATCCCATTACCCAGTTACAGCCCTTAGACCACTCTAAATAATTACTCAGCCAAGTGTTTATGACCTTCAGATATTTGCCCAGCCCTGGTTTAAGTGAACTCTTAGCCAAGCTCTGCTTAATATTTAGACTGCACAGAGAAATCCTCGTGTTCAAAACACTCCCAGGCTGTGGTGAGGAAGTTGAGAGAAATAATGGTTGATCCTACACCTTTTGCCACAGCCCTGAGGTCATTTCAATCCCAGGCAGTTTTCTGCTTCCTCGATGTGATGCTTTCCCATTAAAAACTCCAGCCTGGAAACCTCCCTGTGCATGGATCCCCCTGTCCATAGCTCAGGGAAAAGGGAACACAGGGACAGTTTATACAGGATGTTCATGCAGCTCTCCAGATAAATTTCTCCAGGCAGCTCCGTTGGGAGGTAGAGGCAGGATGTCTGAAAAAAACCCTGGGGAATTACAGGGAAAGGAGGAACAACTCCTAGAGGAGCCAGCCTCCAAAATAACACCTGAGGAGGTCAGGAGGACCCAAGGTTTCCCTTTGTGCCAGGAGCATCCCCAGCATCAGCAGGGATGCCTGTTCCCCTCCAGCCTCCCAGGGATGAGCTCCTGGGTGAGCTGAGGGTCAGGGCCACAGGGAGGGATGCTGAGACTGACCACAGCCAGGGGGATTTACTGCTCCAAGCCCTGTGAGCAGGACCATCTGAACACCAAGCATCAGCTGGAGCTCCTGGAGACCAGAGCTGCCAAAGCCCAACCAAAAATTATGAGGGGCTGTGTCTAAAGAGTGCTCATTTGAGAGGGGAGGGGGAGTTTATGGTGCATTTTTCTGCTTCTTGGTATTTTAGGAGCCCTTCTTTGCTTTTGCTGTGCCTGCAAGAGATGGAAAGACCATCTTTGTTCTTTACTGAGAGCTGAGATCTCATGGCTACCAGGCTCTCTGACCTGCACCTTCAAAGTATTTGCTGTCAATAAAATAAATAAAATAAAAAAAAGCACCTGTGGGTGACAGCATTTTGTAAGGCAAACCCTCAGGACCTGGCAGAAGGACACATTCTCTCTCCTTGTAGCCAGCCTGGGTTTCTGTTCCTTTGCAGCAAACTTGCCCTCAACAGTTGGTCCCAAGATAAACCCTGCAAGAGGCCCCAGAGTGACTCATGGAGGGGAAATGACTCTCTGTGGTTACACAGCATCACTTTCCCAAAGAGGAAAACAATCCAACACGTGAAACAAAACCCCTTTCCTTAACACTGGGCATCACCTTTCAGGGGAACAGACAACCCAACCTGACCCACACACAGTCTGGGAAACCAAACCTCTCTTGCATGGGTAGAAAAATATTTCCACCAAACCTCTGCCAGCCCCTGGGATCTCCAGGTACCACCCCAGATCTTCCAGCATCAATGTGACCCTAATCCTGGACTCCTTTCAGTTTTCTGTGGGTGATGGAGCTTCCTCTACACCTTCATACCCAAAGAAAATGGACTTGGTCATGTCCAGCCCTACAGAAGATCCTTCATGTGCCCCTTCAGCTTTCCACCCCAATACTGCAGATAAAAAAAAAACCCAAACCCTGGTCCTCTCGATGGCTCATCCAAGGAAAATCAAACAGTATGAGGGTAGGCAAGCAAAAAAGAGAAAGAAATGAGGCCAGAAATAGGGCCAGGGATGCTGGAGGCTGCCAGGCCTGGGCTCCCACAGGTCTCAGCCCAGCACTGGGCTATTTTCTGCCTTTTCCTCTTCCTCACTGCCACATCACCATGGCAACCCCATCAGCTGAGCAGCTCCGCTTCCTGCTCCATGGGGATTTTGGGAAGGTTTTTTTTTCCACCCCTTTTTCTCACCCACCTCGGGCCCCAGTCCTGAAGAGCCTCAGCAGCAGCACTGGGAGCAGAGATCTGCACCAAGGGCCCCAACACACCTCTCACTTTCCCTCCTCTGCCCTGGGAAACCTTCTCACTTTCAGCACCTTCAGCCCCCAAAACACCTCCCATTGCAAACAAGCAGGCATCAAATTTTTTAGCAGGAGGGGTGATGCCCTGGGATGCAGACCTCACCCAGAGAGCCCCAGGGAGAAGCCTCAGGCTGGGAAGAAGTTGAACTCCAACTGGGTGTAAGTCCAGGCCATGTCAGGCTGCAAAGGTTCCCTCCAGCCCCATTTCTAGGGCCCAAGATGGTTAAATGTCTTATTTAAAAAAAAAAAAACCAACAAAAAAACAAACAGCTGAGCTAGAAACCATGGGTAACTCAGTGGTTTTACATTTAAAGAGAGGGGGGAGAAATCTAACGAGGCAAAAATGGTGAGGGAGGATGAAGCAAAGCTGGAAAAGGAGGGAAAGGGAAGAAGGAAGAAAAAAAATAATCCTTTCCTGCTCTCAGTTCAGACAGCATGTCCAGGTGGGACACAAAAGCCATCCACAAGGAAGAGGGGTTTTGAGAGCACCCCGTGGCATTAGATGCCTCCTCCCACTTAACATCACTGCTCTCCTTTTCCCCTTTGAAAGCCCCAGCCTTAAATACAAAGGAAAAAGTCTCTGGCCCCTTGAAAGCCTGACTTTAAGGAGACCAAATTCATCTCCATCTCCCTTGCCAAATGTTTAGCCCTGCCCAGCACCGGGCTGGCACATCCCCAGAGCACCGTGAGCTCATCCTGCCCGCCCAGGACAGAGGAGTCCCTTTTGGGGGGGTTTTGCATTGGGTTTTGGTGCCTTCAGAATAGCTGTGGTTGGAAATCAGAGGCTGGGTTAATCTGACCCTGTCACACACATCAGATGTGCAGCAGAAACAGCCCTCCAGTAAGCGTTAGCATGACATTTGGGGAGGGTTGGGTTGGGGTTTTTTTTTTTTGTCTTTTTGGGTTTGTTTTTTTTCTGGTTTGGTTTTCTTCTTCTTCTCTATTTTATAGCAGACATCTGCAGTGGGAGAAGAGGGATGGAGGAGAAAAGAATGCAAAGGAACAGCAATTTTCCTGACAGCCAAATCCCACCAACTCACAGCCCCTCCCTCCCCCCAAATCCCAAGAGGCTCAGGGTCAGACCAAATCCCTGCTGGAAAGGAGCATCCTGAGGGGCTGGGGACCACTCAGCACAACCCCTGGCACAGCTCTCCCTGCACTCATCCACACCAGGCTCTGGCTTTCTTTCTATGCAGAATCTCCCGGACTTAAAGGTGCAATTCTGCAGCAGTTTGCTGAGAAAGCAGAGTTTCTTTTCCATGTGGTTGAAGTCAATTAGGAGCAGGTTGAAGCTGAAGTGAATTGAGGCATTCAACCCCAAAAGTGAGTGCCTGCCTGGAGGAAAGGGGAGGAGAAAGCAGCTCTGCACCACTTTGGGCTAATCCTGTGCAACTCCAGAGACATAAATCCAAGAACAGACAAGGCAGCATCCTCTCTCCCTCCTCCTCCTCCCTGTTCTCACTTTTTCTCCCTCCTCCTTGCTTCCTGCATCCTTCCCCCATCCCCTCCCCGAAGACTTTTTTTCCCCTCCTGCTGTTCAGCTCTTCCCTGCTTTCCCAGCCCCCCTTCCCGGTGCCCACATTCAGGAGGGGGCCGGGAAGCAGCTGGAGATCAAACTCCTGCCAGCATCGGCCCTGCCGGGAACCCCAAACAGCTCCGGAGCACGGAGGGAAAGGAGTGGGATGAGGAAAAAAAAAAATTAAAAAAAAAATCGGGAGGGTTCGGGTGCGAGATGGGGGGGGGAACCACTCGGAGCTTGTGGAGCTCCGGGATAGAAGGAGGTGGTGGGGGAAGAGAATTTTTTATAGAACCCAGGACACGGGGAGTTGCTGGGGTTTGTCCCCTGGCCAGGCTGTGACTGTTCTGCTGGCCCTGGGGACAGGGAGCATCCCTCAGGGCATGCCTTGATTTTCTGGTGGCTTCCACAGGGACATCAAACTGCTCCCAGTTTTGAGGGGGTTTGGAAGTCTGGAAGGGCTTCTGATAACACAGGGAGATGCATCGTGCTCTAGTGGGCACGGTGGGGTTTTTTCTGGGTTGAGAATTAGTGATTTTAGAGGTGGTTTTTTTTTCTAACCACGACAACTCAGTGGTTCTGTGTGTGATTAACATGGGCACTGAGAGGTGGTTTTAAAGTTGAAAACCCTCTGAAGTCCCAACGTGTTCTATCACCCCCAAAAACGTCCTCAATCTCCCAGATTAACATCCAGAAATAAAAGGAGCAATGTTTCCTTTCTCCTAGCCCTCATCTAGCAACCCAGGTGCCAAAGGCCCTGGAGGAAGGCTGATTCCTGTCCCCATGCCACAGTGGCAGAGGGACAGGAGCCACCTCCAGCTGCTTCCCTCAGCAAGGAGAAGAGGAGGGAGAGGATTAAGCAGCTCCAAGCCTGGGCTCTTGGACTGTGGGGTTGGGTTTTGTTGGTCTGTTGTTTTTTTTTTGCTGCTGCTGGGTATCTGCATCCATCTCCTGGAGCCAGGAGTGGGGATTCCCCAGGAGGATGGGGGAGAGGAGGAGGAGGATGGGAACCCAAACCCCCAGAGCTGCTCAGGGGCTGTTTGGGGGATGCCAGAGCTCTGTGTGAAGGTGCCTGCAATGCTCAGCCACCAGACACAAACTGCACAAAGAAAATGCTGCCAGAGCAAAGCCCCACACGCCCTGCTCTGCACCACAACCTGAGCTCCAAAAGCCCCATCCCTGGGCACACTCTGCAAAAGGGTAAAGCACCAGATATTTCCAGAGATCCCTGCTGCAGGGTGAGCTGGGAGCACTGTGCTGATATTTTCTCTGGTTCATGGTATTGGCTGCTGCCAGCTAAAAAAAAAGAAAAAAAAAAAAAAGAAAAAAAAAAGGGGGGAAAGCACACAGCAAGCACAGTGAGAGGGCAGTTAATTAGAAAAGCTGCCCAAGATGCAGGCTTGCCAGGCAAACTTTGGGATGTCCCTCCATGCCTCGTCAGGGCTAATCAAGCAGAAGGACCCAGGGTGACATCTGGGGCTCCCCACTGGGTTTATACCCAGATAACTGGATAACAAGGCTGGCTCCTGGCAGCCCCCAGCATCCCCTGACCTGTCACAGCAACCTCTGTGTCTCCACCAGCCCCAGCAACAAGCTGGGAGCTGGGGCACACTAAACCTGCTGCACTTGTGATGTGGCTCCAGAGAGAAACATGGAAACCAGCCTCTCCCCCCCAAACATCTTGTCCCTCCCTGCTTTTCCCCCAGCCCCCTAAAACCTCTCTCTTTCTGGCCACACACAGCTCTGGCCCACCTTGGGAGAGCTGCAGTGCCACTGTGGTCTCCTCAAAATGCCCCCCAAAAAAAAGCCCAGTCATTACTTTCTACCTGAATAAAAGGTTGTCATCAACACCCTCAGCTTGAGCCCCCCAGGGAAGCCTTTCCCATGAAGAAAAAGCAGGAGGACCCAGCCCTCCCCGCCCGGGGTCTGTACACATCAGTGTTCACATGGACATCCCAAGATCTGGGTGCAGGATTTCAGGAAGCTCCATCTGGAAAGACCTGGAGCAGGCACGTGCTGAGAGTTCCAGAGGAACACGTGGGACAGGAAGCCAGATCCCATTCCTGCCTCTGTCCCCAACTTCCCCCGTGACCTTGGACAAATTCCAGGGGCACCAGATTTTTCAGGCAACTTCTGCTCCCATGTGGGCCAGGACTTAGCTGAGCAGAGCCTGAGCTGGCAGGCAGGATGCTGAGCAGGCTGGAAAGCCAAAGCCTGCTCAGCACCTCAGGTCCTCCCCCTCCTGAAGGGCATCACCAAGGCTGCCTTTCTGCCATCCCATTCCCAGCCAATTTTTCAGAGATATTGAGGTGGCAAGGAGAAGCCTCAGATTTGTGCAGCTCTCTGGGAGCTGGGGGAAAGTCCCTCTCCTCCAGAACAGCTTTAGGGTGTCCAGGAAGAGAGGAAATGGAGAAAAACCTCCTTAGAAACCAAACCCAAGCTTTGGGGTTTTTTTTTTTTTTACAGAGCCAGGCTGGATTCACAGGTCCTGTCCTCTCGAGGGAGGTCAGAAATGTCATTTGGGCACAAGAAAAGTCTTGGGGGTTGAAACCCAGCAAAGCTTGCAAGGGATTCTGCTGTTTCCCTGGTGCTCTGGGCTGCCTGGAGCCCAAAACTGCCCCACAAGGGGCAACGTTTGTGCTCTAAACAGATGGTGTGGATGGAAAAAGCTTGGGGGGGGGAAAAAAAAAAAAGCAGCAGCAGTGAGAGCAGAAGATCTGCTGAGCCCTGGACTGGGCTGGCCCTTGCTCTCTGTTTTGCTGTCCCCAGTAGTTGTGTAGCTGTCACTCAGTGCAGCTTTTTGGAGACCCTTTGGGGCAGGGCAGAAGGCGTGAGCCAGAGCCTGATCCTGCAACATCAGCTCCCACCACTCCAGCCCCGCCAGCAGCAGCAGCAGCAAGGAGGAATGGAAAAATACAGAAAGGACTTGAAGAAAGCCCCTTCATAAAGGGGCTCAGATCCACGTTTTGGACCCGGTTTCCCCACCCTTGGTCCCTTGTCTTGACAGCTGCACCGTGTATCCACGGGGAGAGAGCAGACCCGAGCTACAAACTTTTTTTTTTTTAATAAATTTTAAAATATTTTTAAAAAAAAAAAAGAAAAGAAAGGAGGAGAAAAAAAGGAGAGGGGGAGCGAGCAAGCAAGAGAGTGTCTGACTACAGCCCTAAGGGCTGTCACAACAGATAAAACCTCAGCCAGGCTTCGCAGTTTGAGCTCCTGCACGCTAATGCACAGCAGAGCTAAAAATACCAACGTGTGGAAAAGCAGAGGCTGCTGCTGCCTTTCGAGCTGATTTCCAGCTCCCCAGCCAGCCCAAAGCAGGCAGATGCATGGCCACAGAGGGGGATTTGCCACCCCGGAGAGGGACAGGGGCACCCCGGGGGTCTCCCCCCTCCTGCCTGGCCACGGGGCTGGTTCTGCCCGTGGAAAGGGTTTGGGTTGGGTTTGGAAAGGGTGGAAAGGGTTTGGGTTGGGTTTGTGCTGATGTCAAGGAAAATATCTGGGCCAGGGTGAGCAGGGTGGCAGGGGAGGGATGGAGCAGCCTTGGGGAGAGAGGTTGATGCATGGAAGAAGGGGAGGATGGAGCCAGTGAGGAGGAGGAGGAGGAGGATGCAAGGAGGCTTCCCGAGACAGCAAAGGAGCAGGACAGATCCAGAGCCACAAAACAATGGATGCCAATCCCTGAAGTCATCCTCAGTGCGAGGCAGGAGTGAGCTGGTGGCTGTGTTGTCACACTGTCTCCTGATTTATCCATCCATCTCGCAGCACTCGTCACCCTGTCCCAGCCCCAGGAACAGGAACATCCTTAACCATGCACTTAAATTCAAGCATCCACTTCAAGTCCAGGTTCTTCAATGGAGCTGAAGGACGTGCTCAAGGCTTAGCACGTGATCAGCTGCTGCCAGCAAGGGCCAGTCCTCTGTTTCCCAAACCCAAGGAAGGCACCCAGATGTCCCCAAGCCCTTCCATCCCCTCCTGCAAATCCAGACAAAGCCCATGGCTGCTGGGGATCACCAGGCACAAAGGAGCCCCCAGGCTTCCCACAAAAAATCTGCATCGTCCCCAGCTCAGACACTCAGCAGAGCAGCTGCCTGCCCCAGGTCCCCAGCTCTGCAGCCCCAGAAGGTCTCAGTTGAATTTTGGAAGCCGTCAGGATGATGAAGGCTTGGAGGATCTCCCTCAGCTCCTCCCAGCCAGGCTGCACCTCACGTGCTGTGAATGCCCCTGCTCAGTCCCACCAGTGGGATGGATACAACCATCTCAGTGTCACTTCACCCCAAGACCTTCACCCGAAATTCAACACCAAAAACCAGAGTCTCCAGAGCTCCAGGGTCCTGGCTAACACAGCCTGTGCTGCTTTCCTGCACCCCATAGGGACCAAATCCACCAAAATCAGGGGAGCAGCTCACCCTCCCCTGCCAGCACCCCTGCACCCAGCCCAGCTCTGACCCCCCAGCAGCCCCATTACCCCACACGTCACCCCATCCCTTTCTCTGCTCACACTAACATTCAAGACACCAGCCCCAAGTCCCCGTGGATCTGTTTCAAGCTGCATTATCAGCACATTCAGCATTTTCATCATGCTTAGGACACGGTCCCCTACAAAAGGCCAATTTATCTTGAAAGCAAATGCCTGCCTTAGAGGCTGCACCTTCCAGCAGGCAGTGCCTGTGCCAGCTCAGCCTTTGGGCAGGCTGGAGAGTCCTGCCCAACCCCACAGCATCACTAAAATCCTACATGGGGGCACATGGCTAAAGAAAAACAGCCCCAGCTCCACCAACCACCTGGATTTCTCATCACCTGAACCATTTATTCCCTGGTTCAGGTATGTACTTCAGTGCAAGCCATAACAGCAGATCAGTCCCTGAATAATAACATTACCTCTCTGAATTCATTGGTGCTTCTACAATCTGCTGAGGGGTTGAAAGGGGGAGGGAGAGGTTGGAGGAAGGGGCAAATCAACTGAAAAAAAACCCAAACTTAAGCCCAGAGGATGAACACCACACAGGAAGAGCCAAGAAGGGTTTGGTGGTCATTTCAACATCAGTATCTTGAGATTAGGCCAAAAAGGGTCCCCCAAGCACTGACTGCAACTGGGCTGCCACCAGCTTCACCAGTACAGGATCAGGCAGGAAAACTCCCTGTCCGATCCCAGCACAACCCCCCAGAGCTGAGCATCCATCCCTCCTCTGGAAGTTGTTTTGCAGCACAACAAACTCCCAAAACATCAAAACTCTGGCTTTTTTTTCCCCCCACCCCTTCTCCTTCCAAATCAAGCAGGCACTTGCCAACCAGCCAGCCCAGCCCCACACTTTTAGCATTTCAAGGACTCTTCCAGCCTTCTTTTTTTGCTGCACACAAGCACATTCATATTATGTCTACACAACCCTTAGACATCACCACTGAACTGCAACCCAGTGCTGAGAAATATCACAGCAGCATCACAAGGGGCTGGGAAACCTTTCGACTTCCACAAAGCCCCTGATCCCAGAGCCATGAAGTTGGGGAAGAGAAAAAGTTTAAAAAAAAAACAAAAACAACCAAAACAAAAAACCTTCTTTTTTCGTTAAAAAGGAAAATTCACAACCCCCATGGTTAGAGGCAAGGAGCTGAAAATATGAATTCTGAAAACATGGCTCCCAGCCACACAGCAACTGGAAAGCACAGAGAAATCAACATTTTTCTTCACACAAGTTTTACAACAGACTTCTGCTCTTTGGGCAGCAGCTAGCACCACAATCCCTCTCCTTGTCTGCTTATGTTTGAGGATGCAAAGAGGATGGAGCCCCACCAAGACCACTTTTGCAAGCAGTCAGCTCCAGCTCCTTCAAAAAAATCTGGAGCAGCCTAAACAGGAGCTGATCCCCCCTCAGCACCAGGCACAACCCAGGAGCCCCATGGCTCAGGGGGATCAGACACCCAGAAAAGAACCCCTGCTAGGTCCTACCCATCCCTCTCAAAAAGCAGCCCCAGTTCCTCACCTTTTTGGCTCAGAAAATCCCTGGCAGCCACCACTCCTTCTGCTGAACCCCCAGGGAGCTTCCCCATCAAGCTTTTATTGAAAACCCCCCCAGAGGCAGTGCTGCCCCAGCTGTGCTCCCTCAGGATGCTCCTCACACCATTAGCACCCCAGAGGAACCACCTGGAGACTCAGGGCTGCCCAGCATCCCTCCAGTTCAGGCAGGATGATGTGACCCCAGATTGAACCCCCTGAGACCAGGGGACCCCCTTCCTTACCCGATGCTTCCATTTGGGTTGCAAAAATCTGGGAGACCAGGAGCACCAAGCTGCCTGAAAGCCCCAGAGTTCAGCTGGATGAGTTCCCAAGGAACATGATCAGAGTCACCCCCTTCCCATGTCCTGCTCGGTCTTCCCAATGGAGTTTCCAAGAAAGAGGAAGGGCTTTGGGTTTTCTCACCTCCCAGGCTTGTCAGGGTCACCCCCCACCCCCCAGCACAGGGAGGTCACCCCACAGCACTCTCTTTCCCAAGTTTTGGGGCAATCCAGCCCATACCATCTCCTCCTGAGCTCGGTGCAGCCTTTTGCCTCCTGCCTGAGCCATGGAGCACCCAGTGTTGGAGCTGGCACTGGGCTGAGCAGCCAGGCGTTTGGGCAAGCCAGAAAACCCCAAACCTCCCTTGGTCCCAACTCTTGAAGATGCTCCTATGCCAGCCCTGCCTGATGGGTGCCAGGGCAGGCTCCCCATGCATGCTCCTGTCCTGAATCCATCCAGCCTCTTCACCAGCTCCGGCCTCTTGAAATTCTGCACACTAATAAAATCCTGACTAATTTACATCCAAGATGGGGAGTGAGTGGCAGCTGTTGCTATAGAAACCCTCTCCTGAGCCCTGGCTCTCCCTCCTGCCTGCAGCTCTGAGAGGAGAGACTTGATCCAGCTCAGACCCCAGCCCCAATGGCACTGGGATGTCCCACGGTGCCCCAGGACCACCACCAGCCAGCCCCAGGTGTCCTGTCCTCCTCCAGCTCCTTCCCATCACCAAAGGGTCTTTTCTGCCCTCCAGCCTTCCCCACCAGTTGTCACCACCATCACAAGAAAACTTGCAGTGTGTTTAACACCTGACGTGGTTATCATTTTATTTTTATCATTTTATTTTTTTCCTCTGAGTTGGACTATGAGGAGTCAGTGCACGACCAATGCTTCGGACTGATCACAGCACCTTACACCAAACCTTCCCTCAGCTTCAAGCAGGCTGAGTCCTGGGTTGCAGAAAGAGCTCAGCTAACAGCCTGAAACCTGGACCTGTCACCAGGGCTTCACCTGATGGGCACAGAGACATCAGCTCTCCGGGGTGAAGCAGCCAGGAGTTGGCTTCTTCAGCAGAGAAGGAAGCAGAGGACACCACAAGCATGAGGAAGAAAGGGAAGAAAGCAGCTTCCCTTCCAGTAAAGCAACCAGAGGACCCAGAGTGACTGTCCCACCCCCACCAGCCTGTCCCCAGGCTTCACACCAGAGCCAGGCAGTGCACCACGACTTGAGCTCTGCCGGGGGCACCTGGATGCATGGGGACAGCCAGTGAATGAACATCCCTGGGCCATGGGGCTGGATCCTGCTCTCAGTTACACTGGGGTAAAGCTGGAGGGAATAATTTCTTGAGCTGACACATCAGTGTGTGTCGAGGAGTGGCAAGCACACACGTCCTGATGGGGCCACTCTGCTTTCTTCCCTATGGATGCATCCCTCGGGTTTTCTCAGGGCAGGATCCAGCCCCCAGCAAAGGTGCCCCTGGGCCAGCCCCCAGTTCCTTTGGCCAAGATGTGGGGAGACATCTCCCTCATCTCACTGGAGACATCTCCCTCCTCTCCTACATACCTCCCCTGCCACGTGGGCACCACAGGTCCAGGACTGTGGGTGGTGGAAGGCTCCTGGCCCATCACTTTGTCCCCAGGGAGAGATGTCCCCAGTATCCCTCAGGAGCTTATTTATTCCTCTCTCCAGCCCTCAGCTGCCTGCTCCATCACACAGGGAAAAACTGACTCAGACCTTCCCAAGATAAGGAGACCACATCTGCAGCTCAGCTCCCCAGGAATGCAATCAACACAGAGACCAGCAGCCCAGGCGAGGGAAGGAGGGGACAGAATTTTTCCTTGCCGACTCCGACCCCCCGATGGACTGTTGCCATGGAAAGCCAGCAGCCAGCAGCCCCAGCTGAGGTCCTGCTGAAGGATTTTCCCTGCTTGGCCTGAGGCTAGGGCAAAGGGAAGGGGGAGGAAAAGCTGGGGAAGAGCTTGCATCTGGCTGCAACAGCCCTCATGTCCTAGCAGGTGTTGGAGCTCGTGTCCCTCTTGGCTGGAGCATCCCGAGCTGGTTTGTGATCCAGCAGTGGGCTCAGACATTTCTGGGCAGTGTTTGAAGCCTGGTGCAGGAGCATGGGTAATAAACCAAATCAACTCAGCTCTGTGCTAATGACAGAGGGACAGGAAGCTAAGGCCAGGCTGCTGTCCTTGGAGATGGTGAGGTCTCTGGGGCACCCAGCCAGCTCCTCTTCCCTTCAGCCTGTTTTCAGTCCCTCCTTTTTGCATGAAGAAGTAGGAGAGTCGTTTCTCTGCTGCAGGGAGAAACAATGCAGGAGCTGAAGCCGACCCTTTCCAGGCTGCCTGAGCAGGCTGATGTTTGGGGAAAGGTTTATACAACTTTCTTATTGCAAGAAACCAAACCATCACTGCTGGAGACTGCACCGAGCTGGGCACTGCCTGACGGTTTCTTGCCCTGGTGCATTGAGATGAGGTGGAAAGGGCCAGAGCTTGAAGCTCTCTACTTCCACCAGAGCCTGGATCAGGCCCTGTGAAATCTGCTGCCAGCAGCAAGCACCCAGAGGAGCCCTCAGCCCTCCTGCTGCCTCGCTGGGAGCTGGCAGGAGGGGACAGACAGCTGCTTCTCCAGAATCCTCTCTTCCAGCACTGCCGACATGCTGGAGCTAATTTTCAGAAGACACCTTGGGAAGAAGAAGGGATTTACAACAGCCGAAGCACCAGCATCTCCTTCCAGAGAACCAAAGACATGCAGCAAAATAAAAATGTCGTTTCTTCTTAACCCTTGCCTGCACAGAGAAAGTACAAAAGCTGCTGGTCAAATCCTGCCCCATCCTCAGTCCTGAAGCTTTACTGATTGTCTCTGCGAGGAGACAACGATTCTTCAGAGGCCTTCATGATAGAAAACCTACCCTGAAGGAGGGATCATGCCCCAGTTTGAAGCCCAGACTTGCTCTCTGATACCTGCTGAGCTCATGGTCCCAGTGATTGCCTTTCCAGGCACCTCTCAGCCATTCAGCACGTGTGGCATGTGCAGCAGCCAGGAGAGGGGATGAGGTGCAAAATCCATCAGATGGGGATTCTAGTCCTGCTCTGGCTGTGGAAAATATCCCTGGACAGGGTTTCCTCTCACCTCAGTCACAGGTTTAGCTCAGTAAACTTACCCAGGACCCAAGGAGGCTGGAGCGTGGAGCCTGAATTTTTCCTGCCTGCACCCTATCTGGGAGAAATTACAACAAAGTCGTGAGGGATTTGCAGTTATTTTCACACTCCTTTTCCCAGATTAACACATGGATCCACTTTCTCTTCAGCAGTCTGAGAGGGCATTGTTTGGTTGCTGTCTCAACCTCACAGTCCCCTGTCCCAGAGCTTTCCAGCTCCCCACCAGCGGGCAGGGGACATCAACAGGAACAGAGGAGCTCACTTTAATTAATGTGCCCTTCTTAATTGGGCTCCTCAGCAAGTCAGATGGCATTTCATCTTCATTTTACAGATCTGGGAGTGAGGAGGCAGCAAGAAGAGCAAGGGACATGACTAAGGGTGGGCAGCAAGAAGGTGGCAAAGCAATGGAGAGACTCTGGGAGTCCCCCTTGTCCTCACTACCCAGCAGTGACATTTCCTGGTGACAGCTCACCAAACTGTTCTGTTTGCAAGGAATAATGGGAAGATGCAAGAAGAACCCTCTTGCATCCACCATCCTCTCTCCCTTGCTATCATCCCAGTGACACACAGCAAACTGGGCTGGATCCCTGTTCATACCAGGATGGGACACCCCCAGGATAAGGAAAGTCATGTCTCCCCCCCCTGTGGACATCCTGATGCCAAATCCCACCAGGGGAAAGGCCCTGGAGCTTTAAGGCAAGGCTGTACCAGGGACACGAGGCAAACTCTCATTACCCATCATAAAATAAACTTTGCAACAAACCCAGCTGCAGCTGCTCCAGCTGCTTTCAGCAGAAATCATTCTCTGTGGGGCAGATAAACTCAGTTCAGCCTTACCTCCAGCTCCAGAGCCAGCTCCTCCACAGCAGCCTCAGCACTCAGCTGGCTGCCATCAGCACATCTGCAAGGCAGCAGTGCCAGAGCAGCCTCATGCCTGCTGGTTTGGAGGGGAAAATCCAGAGCCATTGCATTGTCTTCTCCTACAGCACTCTGGTCTGAACTGGCTGTGTTGGGAGCTGGAACTCGTTGCTCTGGTTTCTCACCCTGCCACTGTTTTATTGTCCTCATTGCTTTCCATGTGTACTCATTCCCAGGCCAGCATGGAAAGAGGAGGGGAAACAAATGGCTGTGAGGTCCCACATGATTGGGGCACAACGTGGAGCAACAACCAGCCCCCAGGTCTTCTGCAGACCAGAGGGTGGAGGGCTGCAAACACTGCTGGAGGCAGATGGGTCAAGGTACAACCTGCAGCCAGGGCCAGAAGCCAAGAAGAAAGAGGGAGCAGAGCATTGGCTTGCATTTTCCCCTCTCTCTTACTGTTCCTCACTGCTCTCAAGGTGATGCTTTCATGGTCCATCTGCCCAGGGAGAGGTGTTGGCTGAGATACACAACCAGCTCTGGGACCTCCACGTGGAGGGAGATCCACGTAGTCAAATGGGTTTCAGCCAGCCATGGGATGTGCTCCCCCAGATCTGAAACCCCTGCACCTAGCTCAGGAAACGGGTTGACCACCACCTATGGGAAAAAAGCAGAATTTGGGAGTGGGGAGCCAAAGGGTCAGTGGAGATGGGTGACACCAAACCTGTCGGCTTTGTGGTGTGCTGAGGGTGGTGGTGGGGAAGCAATCTCAAGGCCTCTTCAGACAAGCCCAAAGGATGCATTTTCCTGCCACTCACAAGACCCATGTCCCAGGACACACGTTGACTGTTGGACCCACCGCGCGTGAGCGCTGCAGACCTGGTGGATGCCAAGGGGTGAGCACCAAGCACCAAGCACCAAGCAGAGAGGGAGCTCCAGCAAGAGCTGCTGGGAGGACTGTGCCTACTCCTCCGTGTAAGGAGCCCCTTGGATCCAGGCAACAGTCCACGAGCAGAGCGAGAGCTACAGGCGCCAACGTCCCCCTCCGGCTCCCAGCATGACTCACGTTGGTTGCCATGAAGAAGTCAACATTTGCATGCAGCCACCCCACGGTGGAATGAGAAGCTCCCCCAGCTATTTGTCGACTCTCTGGGGGAGGACAGGGAATGCTGGGACCTCAGGGGCCAGCATGGTACCAGATGGCAAACTCTGGCATTTCCAGCAGGCATCTCCAGGCTGCCACGGCGCTGTCTGTATGTGCGGCACACCCCGGCCGGTGCTCCCTGCAAACGAGATGTTCAAAAGAGAGAAGGGAGCTGGGCACCCAGCTCCTGCTGCATTTAGTTTCCTTTCAGCTTCTTTAAACTCCCAGCCTCAGAGCTCCTCACCAAGCAGAGCACAGAATCAGCTACACATGGAGCAATCGATGCCGGGCAGGGAGAGGCTCAGGCATCCCCACACCTTCCCAGCGCCCCGGCCCAAAGGTGACAGCAAAACCCAACGTGTCCACACCACGGGCAGTTTCTCCCAGCATCAATGCACCCTGTGGAGGTGTTCTCCTCTCCCCCCACTGTGGGACAGCTGCTCCTGGCAGTGTGTGAAAAGCCCCAGCTTGGGAAGGAGGAGGGGGGGGTGATTGTATGGCAGAGGAGCAGCTGATTCCAACCCTTCCTGACCCCAGGCTGAAGAGTTCTCCAGATCGATCATGAAGATGCTCTTTCATTTTCCTCAAGCATTGCACTGACGGATGGAAAAATCAATGCCCCACAGAGGGGTCTGGAGGGGGGTGGAGCAAGGAGAAGAAAGGGAGAGAAAGGGAATGGGGAATGGAAAGGAGAGGAAGGCAGAGGAGAGAGGGGAGAGAGATGGGGGAGGCTCCTGGGGAGAGGAGGTGGTGGGAAGGTGGGTGGGCTGGCAGCACCTACTGCCACTCCTGCCCCTGAGATTTGGGATTTCCTCCCTGCATGGAGGATCCATGGCAGAGCAAGGAGTCTCCTGGCTACACACCGTGGAGCCAGGGCACCACTGCCCTGAGAGCCCCCACCAAATCGGTGCTTCTGCAGCACGGATGGAGGCTCCTCCATGGAAACAGAGACATCCCTGGTATGAAGTGTCAGCTGTGGAGGAAGAAAGACTCAATGTCCACAGGGCTTTTTGGTTAAAATTTCCCAGTGCCTTGTTTTTCATGCAAACTGCCCTGTTGAGTTTCCCCAGCTCTGACTCCCTCCATGGGTGCAGCCAAGCACCACCTTGGGGTTCCATCCTGCTCACACAGCTCTTGCTTGGGACAGGGATCCCCAGTGCCTCCGCGTTGACAGACCCTGTGATTCCAGCATCTTGCCAGTTCTGCTGGGCAGAGACACTGCCTAGAGACTTCACCTCTTCAAGGGGAAGAATCTTTGCTACAGACCAAGCTAAACCCTGCACTGCTCATTTAGCTCCTCGGTTTCGGACTTCTGTGGTTTTTAGAGGGATGGTTGAGCCTCTCCATTTGTTCTCACTGACACCAGCCACTGGAAAAGTCTGACACCAGCAAATCTCCCCTCAGGTCAGGGGAAAGCCAGGCCCATGCTGCTGGATGCATATGAAGTGGCAGCTTGCCTTGAACAGTTGGGGTTTTCCAGTGTTTTCTTCCCCACATTCTATTAATAATTAACACAACTGCAATGAGACTGGCTTTTAAGAGGTTTCACTGCCATGGGCTGCATTACACTCCCTCCTCTTCCAGGAGCAAAGGTTTGTTGGTTACCACTAGAAACAGGCTCTGGTCTCAGCCAGGGATGCTGTCCTCATGGGAACCTCTCTCCTTGTCCCCACTGGGCTGAGCTGACCCATCACTCTCTGGAGCTGAGGCAAGGGGGGGCCCCACCAAGGCTCCTCAGCCCCTTCCCAATGTCCCACCCGCAGTTAGAGACAACTCCTTTTAAAATCATCTCCCTCTTCTCCTCCAGGCTGACTTGCCAGGCAGGAGGACAAGCTCATGCTCCCCCTCGGGATGGGATCTGGAGGTTAAAGGACAGACCCCACAACCCCATCCCCTGGCACCTGCAGAGCAGCACAGGAGCAAAGCCAAAGCAGCCCATTCCATGGTTGTTTTTTGTTTTTTTTTTTTCTCAGGATCTCTCTCTCTCCAAAGGGCAGGGAGGTGCTTCCAGATCACCACCAAACCCACCTGCCTGGCCAGCCACGCTGTGCCAGGTGGGGGACAATGTTCTGGGCCACCCAGGAAGGGAAAGAAGGGTTTGAGCCATCCCCAGAGCCTGGGATCCAAACCAAACAATCTCCCCATCTCCAAACACCCTCCTGGGGAGAAAAACAAACAGGGGATGTGATAGGAGCAAACCCCTCAGCCCAACCAGCCTCAAGACTCAGTAATTGCTTTGGCCCTGCTCCCCCCCTGGCCTGGTTTGTTGGGGGGGCTGTGGGGGACAGAGCAGGGTCTGCAGCAGCCCAGGCAATAAACAGCTTCCACGTGTAGGGCTGCTGAAACCCCCCTCCCCACCCTGACATACCAGCACATTTCCATTGCCTGCAAGGGGATGAAATGGGTGCTCAGGTCCTGCAAAGCCCTGGGGGTGCAGGTAGCCCAAGGTGCCCATCCTCTAGCCATACACAACTCCAGGGTTGCTGCAGGACCCCCAAGCTAGCAAACATCCACTCTCAGTGTGAATACCATGGCTGGCAAGCCCCCTCAAATCTCCTTTTCATTGGATCCCCCGTTTTCCTCCTTATCCCATACCCTTTTCATCCCCCCAAGCCATCAGTGAGGACCACATCAAACCCACCAGGCTCAAACCCCCATCAGTCCCCCAGCAACAGTGTCCTGACCCCCCCTCATCCTCTGTAGGACAAAACCTCTCAAATTCAGGGTTGGGAAAGGGGTTGAGCCCCAGCCCTGCAGCAGAGGGTGGTCGATGCTCTGCACAGCCTTCAGCTGTGAGGACATCAGAGCCATGGTGCCCAAGGAGATCCCATTGCTGTCCCAGCCCATTTGGGACACCCAGGGACGGGGCAAGTCCCACCCTGGCAGCCTCTGGGGGTGATAAATCCCCTTTGAAGGCAGAGAGCAGGCAGAGCTCTGGCTCCCTGACATCCTGGCAGGTTTACGAGGAGATTTTTAGCAGCACCAGGAACAGTCCCTGGATTAGAGCTCCAGGCTTCAAAAGGAGCTGCCGAGGGTTGGGAGTCGCTGCAAAGGGAAGGCTGCACATTATAAATAGCTGCCTCGCTGGCAGCACATCTGTTTCAGGCTGGGGAAGGCTGTGCGTGTTCTGGGTTGGCTATTTTGGGGGGGGAAAGAGATCTGAAAGGGGCTGGCTGTTACTGTTATTGTTCGCCCCAGAGACGGGAACGGTTTCTCCTCTGCGAAACAGAAAGCAAAAGGAGGGGAGTTCCAAAGCGCGCCGCGGCGGAGGGATCCCTGGGAGCTGCAGCTCCTGCTGGGAGGGTGACACGAGCACCCGGTGACACCTGGATCAGTGGGTGGGTGGTGGCACTAAAGGGGATGGGGACAGCACATCCCCTGTCTCTGCTCAGCCAGGAGCCACCTCACAGCCCTGGGGGTGGGCGGGAGGTGGATGGGTGCAGGTGTTGGGGTGCGGCTATGAGTGATGGGGGTCACCTGCCACCACAGCCCGGGACTGCCTCAACTGATGCCATCACATCCCAGCTTGGCTCTGCTCTGTCCCCACACTGAAGGACCCACCCTGGGACCAACATTGGTGCAGGGGAACAAGGCCTGGTTGGAGGGATGAAGCCCACGGCCTCATTCCTTGATGGGCCAACACCCCTCCAGAGCCCGAGCGCGGCGAGGAAGGTGTTGGGCACCGCCAGGTGAAGGGGACGAGGGTGAGGAGGCAACCAGGGCCCAGCGGCGTCCGAAGGCTCCCCAACAGCCCAGACATGGCTCATTAATCACTCGGCCCCGCCGCGGGATGGAGGCCTCGCCGACCGCCGCCAATCCCCGCGCCGTTACCACAGAAACAACCCTTACCCTGCACAGGCTTCAAAGGGTTTTGTGCCTCTGCCTCTGTCTGCTCCTCCATCTCTTCCCCCCCCCCCCCTCCT